>CM031981.1:11881323-12060715 GCA_018804465.1 Populus tomentosa
ATTTTTGGGTGCTAAAAAGGAGAGGCCTAAGGTCTAAGAAAATATATTACATGCATGTTAAAAGGAAAAAGCAAATCATCCTTTAAAACATCTTGTTGATTTGATAAAAACAATATTGGATTCCCACTCTAACAGATGCCAAAGCAATTTTGCAAAGCCAACATATTTGCATTATGATTTCCTTCTGTACGACTGTCGGCAACTTTTAACATTAATGATTATAGTTATCAAACTTAATTTAGGATTGACTTGAAAATATATATATATATATATATATATATATATATATATATATGAGTTATCAAATCAATTTGAGTTAATTATTTTTATTAACACAACCATTTTTTATTCTTTTTTTCTTAACATAACATTCACCACGAGCTAATTTAGTCAAGTCAACGAAGTTACTAAAAACTTAGTTAGGTCAATCATATTTGAATATGTTAATGTTTTATTTAGTTCAATTAGAAACCCAACTTCGTCAGCATCCTAGTCTCGAGTTTTTTGAGCCAATCCACTAGACTAGACCGAGTTTAATTAATAAGTGTAAGATCTATCTTCAGTCCATTAATAACTAGCATCAAATGTTGGATTGGATAACTCTATAGACTTCATCAAAAAGTTATATCTCTCACTTTGGACCATTATCTTAGCAAGCCATGATGCAAGTACTAAAACCAATGAACATGATGACGTCTCAAAATATCCAAGTTGATTAGGGGCAAGACTTATATCTTGAATAATTAGTTAATGTTTTAGTTTTATCAATTTGATTAATTTTCTCTAGCTAAGGTGGTTAGAAGCGGGTGCCTAATACTTGTAAAAACTCTCATTTTGGTGAATTTAGGGGCTTTTCGAAGATTAAATCAATGACTTTTTGAGAAAAAATATAATAATATTACAAAGAGATACTCTGGAAATAAATATGCAATAGATAATGGAGATTCCAAACCTTTCGTTTAAAGGATTCATGATATATTTATAGCTCATGAGTTTTTTTTATGGAAAGTAAGGGCTAAAATGTAATATTATCCTGATAGTATTAAAAATAAAAAATATCACCGACATATATATTAATGAGAAAAATTATCTCTAACATATATATTAATGTTGATGAGAAATATCACTGATATATGTATTAATATAGATGAAAATATGATTGGCTTTTAAAAGACTTTTACATATTATCTCTAACATAATATTAATATCAATGAAACTATGGTGGATCATTGGAGGACTTTTATACACTTAATATATACAAGGAGAATATGATCCAAAATATAAATGTGCTAAAAAAGATGGATACTACTCATGTCTTAACCCAGGAGAGGTTGAGTTTTTTCGTTGGTTGAATCCAATAAAAAATTAAGTTTTATAAAAGGTTTTTAGAGCCTTTAAATTTAGGTTTATCGAACTAAATCAACAAGTACAAGTTACCGGTTTAGAAATTGATTGCATAAAAAAGCTACGTGTACTCCTTTATATTTGATGGAGGGTTAAATGCAATAAAAAAATTTGTAGTATAAATGCTTGATTCACCAAATTAGAAGTAGGAGGAGTTAAGCAATCAAATCAATAAAGTTGAGAGACCCAATTAATTTATTGATCCAACCTTTTAGGATCATCAGTTTAGTTATTTTTATTAAAATAATATTATTTTATGTTTTTTTTTAATTCTTAGTATTAATTTGGTTTGATTTGAACCGGATAAATCAAATCACTAAAAATTCAAGTTAATCGGTTTTACTGAATTAATATGCTACTTGTTGTCAAAAACTTTATTATTTCTCCAATTGGTGCAGGGATTCCCCTTTGATTACCTGTTACAGTTCGCTTCAAATGCATGAATTTTCTAGGTTCTGGCTGTTGCCATATTATTAAAGAACTCTAAAACGCGTGGGGAAAACACTGTAGCTTCCCCACGCCTCCTGTGCATCAATGAAGGAAAGTGTTTTTTGTTTTTTGTTTTTTTTAACGCCTCACTATACTCATTAGTGAAATATCACAAAAAAACAAAAGAAGAAAACCTAAACCTAAGGATTTTCTTGTGGAGCTGCAGCCCCCTCCTCTCTTTGAAAAAAACCAAACACAGCCGCCTCCCCGGGGTTTGGATTGTTTCTCCTCACCGGACCGCCCTCTTCAGCTTTTCTCTTCTTCTTCTTCACTGGAGCTCCTCACGGTTCTCCTTCTTCTCGCCAGCCAAACTCAGCCCACGAAGAAGCCGCCACCATTCATCAACACAGAGCCATCGACACAGCCCTTAATTTCACTCCTCTTTCCCCCATTTTCCTTTAGCCTTTGGACCACAACAGCCCCTTTACCTTCTCAGTTGCAGGAGCAAAAGGCGACCGGACGGAGACCAGCCTTCTCCTCCCTCAACAGCAACGGCGAAGCAGCGCCGTCCACCACAACAGCGCCGCTCCTTCGTCCTCTGTTTTCTCAGCCACCTCCAGCGTCCTCCCCTCTCTCGGCCAACCCAGCTTCAACAGTACCGACAGACCAGCCACAACAGCGCCGTCCACAGATCGGCAGCCACCGCCACTCGTGGCTCCGACTTCCAACGCTCCCGCCTCCGACAGAGCCGCCATCTGAAGAAGGAAGGACTAGCCACCAGGAATAGAAGGATTTGATTGCAGATCTAAAAAAGAAAAAACGAAACTGATCTAAAAGAAAAAAACAAAGTTAAATCAACTGTTATGTGCGTCTTTGATTGTTGCAAGTCATGCCGGCGAAGACAGAGAAGAAGAAGCCCTTCGGGATCTGCTGTTCCCAAGTTTCTTCACGACGGCGCGTGAACCCACGCGCCGCCAGTGGCGGTGGTGCGTGGTTCCACGCGCCAGGACTATTCATGCATACCCAGAAGTCCTTCCGTGCAAATTCGGGAGTTTTGAGGGACCATTTTGTATATTTTAAAGTTTTAATGTAATTTTTGTTTATTTATTTTAAATTTGTAATATGTGAATGTAAAAGAAAAGAAAAGAAAAGAAAATAATAATAAAAAAGGGGATGTGTGTGTTGGTGTATTTTTATTAATTTATTTTGAATTTGTATTTGTACTGTGGATGTAAAAGAAAAGAAAAAAGAAAAAGAAAAGAAATGAAAATAGTGAATGGGTGTGTTTGTATTTTGTGTTATTTATTTGTATTATTATTATTATTATATTATATTATTCCTAAGCATCAGTGAATGAAAGTTTTTTTTTTTTGCGCCTCACTTTACTCATTATTAATATATTATTATTATATTATATTATATTATTTAACTGTCTTATTTTTTTTCGTTTTTAATTTTTTTTGTTTTTTTGATGAATTTTTTTTGTTTGATTTAGTTTGTTGGTATTACATTTTTTCTATTTAATTATCAGATTTTCATAACATGTATCCTGACTTAACGGTTTAACTTGGTTTGATGGGTTGACCCAGTTAACTTTAGGTAAACCCGTTAATTTTTTTATTTATTTAGTTATCAAACTTTCATGATGCGAATTCTAGATTTGACGGGTTAATCCAGTTAATTAATTTTTTTTCTTTTTCTTCATTAGTTTTTTTTTCTGTTAGTTTTTTTTTTCTTCTTTTTAATCAATCTATTTAATTATCATACTTATATGACACGACCTTGCAGCCAAACCTACATCCAAGACTATTGGATCTGATATTGCAGCCACCCCCACTTAAACTTAGGTCATGCAAGTTTAATGTTATTATAAATATTATAAATATTAGTTTTAGGTCAGGTGTTGCAGCCAAACTCAAGAATCTTGGGTTTTGCTGCAACGCCTAACCTAAGAGTAATATTTATAATATTAATAATAAAATTAAACTTGCATGACCCAAGTTTAAGTGAGCCTCACTGTAACATCGGACCCAGGAATATTGGATGTGGGTCTGGCTATAAGGTCGTGTCATAAAAGTGTGATAATTAAATAGATTAATAAAAAAAAACAAAGAAAAAAAATCAACTGAAAGAGAAAAACTAATGAAGAAAAAGAAAAAGAAATTAAATTAATTGGGTTAACCCTTTAAACCAAGTTATCCTGTAAAACCTGGGATTTGCGTCATGAAAGTTTGATAACTAAATAGAATTTAATTTTTTTAATGAATTTTTTTGTTTGATTTAGTTTGTTAATGTTAAATTTTTTTATTTAGTTATTAGATTTTCATGATACGGATCTCGAGTTTGATGGGTTGACCTGATTTGACGAGTTATTTTTTTCATTTAGTTTAGTTTGTTAAAGTTAATTTTCTTTCTATTTAGTTATCAGACTTCCATACTTTCATGATACGTATCCTGAGCTTGACAGATTAACTTGGTTTGATGGGTTAACCCAATTAATTCTGGGTAAACCCGTCATTTTTTTTTTCTATTTAGTTATCAAACTTTCATTACGCAAATCTCAGGTTTTACGGGATAACCTGGTTTAAAGGGTTAACCCAATTAATTTATTTATTTTTTCTTTTTCTTCATTAGTTTTTTCCTTTCTGTTGATTTTTTTTCTTTGTTTTTTTTAATTAGTTTATTTAATTATTACATTTTTATAACACGACCTTATAGCCAGACCCACATCCAAAATTCTTGAGTCCGGTGTTGCAATTAGGCTCATTTAAACTTGGGTCATGCAAGTTTAATTTTATTATTAATATTATAAATATTACTTTTAGATCAGGCGTTGCAGCCAAACCCAAGATTTTTAAATTTTTGTTTTTTTTTATATTTTTATAAAAAAAAAAAACCCGCGGCATAGCGCGGGTACCAAGGCTAGTTTTCTCTAGGATTTGTCTATCAAAGCAGAGGAGTACAGTTTCTTACTGGTTCACACGAGCTGATTTATCTGTTAAAAATCATCATAATGATAGAAGCAGCAGTCATTATCCATCTCTCCAGATGGAAATAAGCTAGGACTGGCCGTGAAGCGAAGAACATATAGTCATGATTCTCTCTGCCAGAAGCATTGATGCATTCATTCCACATCTGCTGTGCTTTTTGAATGTTCTTTAACAAGATGTTGGCTTACTGGAAAACAGTGATAGGCCTTTAAGTTCAAGGTATGATGCTTTACGAGACTCGTAGAAAAGAAGTCCAAATCCTCTAAAAATGTGGCTAATTCCAAAACAGTAATTCACTGATGAGCATTGTTCCCCTTTCGACGTATGGCCAGAGCTCTTATAATACCAAAAAGAACTCCAAAAATACTTCTTTCCACCCCACCATTCGTGGACTTTTGCAAGTCCCAGCAGCAGAGACACAGTTATGGCGAAACCAAACCCTCTCAAGCATCCCCTTTTAAAATACTTCATCTCCATTCTCCTTGTCTCTCTCTCCTATATTCTTGGTATCTACACCAGCTCCAACAATTCTACTAGCCCCCCTCTTCAAGAGCAGAAACAGCCACTTAACTGTCACCAACTTAACTTCTCATTGCCTGTTCTCGACTTTGAATCACACCACACACTCTCTCTCCCTCAAGAACCTCTCAGAAACCTGCAATTCTTCAACTTCTGCCCTCCAAACTTCACCAACTACTGTCCTTGCCATGATCCATCAAGAGAAGCGGATTTTACTGCTGAAAGATTCTTTAGTAGAGAGAGACATTGCCCTGAACCTTATGAAAAACCAATGTGTTTGGTTCCAAGGCCTGCTGGGTACAAGAGACCGTTTTCATGGCCAAAGAGTAGGGACTACGCTTGGTTCAAGAACCTGCCTTTTAAGGAGCTGAGTGAGGTCAAGAAAACACAGAATTGGGTTAGATTGGAAGGTGATTTGCTGGTTTTTCCAGGTGGTGGGACTTCATTTCGAAAAGGAGTTAAGGGTTATGTTGATGAGATTAAACGTTTTGTGCCTTTGAAATCTGGGAGTATAAGGACCGTTCTTGATGTTGGATGTGGGGTAAGTTATTGAAAGTTATGAATTGCTTCTTGTTTAGGTACTTGGTGGAATTGTCTGTGCTTGCATTTTAGGTATGTTTTAAATTATGATCTTATATATTTGGGTTTGTGATGATTCACGGCACAACGAATGAGAAGAGGTAAAGAGTGTTAATTTTTAATGGATTTAACCTGTTTTTACTGTTTCTTGTAGGTATTGTCTCTTCAATTTTGAAAGAGGGGGCTTAGAGAGGCTAAAATTGTAGAAGTTGATCACATATGAACTTATTGCAAATCACAACTGTTCTTATAAATTTGATACTTGGACTCTGCTTGCTAAAATTTTGGCCATTGGTTGATTCTTTCCAGGTTGCAAGCTTTGGAGCACATTTAATGGATTATAACATCCTCACAATGTCAATAGCGCCAAGTGATAAACATGAAGCTCAATTACAGTTTGCACTGGAAAGAGGAGTTCCAGCCATGCTTGGTATACTTAGCACCCATCGGTTGCCATTCCCTTCAAGATCATTTGATATGGCTCACTGTGCCAGATGCTTGGTTCCATGGACTAAATATGGTACTCACACTGAGTTCTATTCATTGCTGTGTGTTTATCATGATAATGTTAAGTGACAAACAAAGTATCTTCGTTTTCGTTCCATGGCTTTTGAAGGTGTTGGTGCATTTGAGATTGATAAAAGAACATTTATACTGGAATTAATTTTTACACTGCTCCAAGAGTCAAATTAGAATCATATCAATTTCAGAAAGAAAAAAAAAAAAACTTGATTCATTTTGCATCTATGTTTTTCTTGGTTTTTACGCCCCATACAACCATTTCATTCATGATCTTATCCCCTTGCGGAAGTTCAATGGGATCCCGATGTCTTATTTCCTTTCCTCTCTTTTCACAATGCAAATGGCTAGATGGACTCTACCTCATGGAAATTGACCGTGTGTTGCGTCCTGGTGGTTACTGGATATTTTCTGGACCACCTATAAATTGGAAGGCTAATTACAAGGGGTCAGAGGTGGGAGCTCAGGAGTTGGAGCAAGAACAAGCAAGGTTGGAAGATCTTGCTGTGCGACTGTGCTGGAAGAAAGTTGCAGAGAAGGGAGCAATTGCTGTGTGGAGAAAACCAAATAACCACATTCACTGCATCATAAAGTCGAGGATTTGGAAATCTCCCCGGTTTTGTATTAACAGCGATCCTGATGCTGGTTGGTGAGTTTGTTCATTGTATTTTCACTTTTAGCCATTGTAATTTCCATGAATCACGAGTCATGACACAGCAATTGGATCTGACTAATATGCAAGAGTTCTGGTATAGCAATCTTGCAAAGGGACTCTTGCCTTCTGGGTTGTGGTGTGCTCACTCCTGTCACTTTGTCTGACACCGACAACGTCAAAAGGAAATAGGTTACTTTTTTTATCATGTCAGAATGTGTCTGATACTCTTTCCTCTTGGTGTATGTTGTAACTAGAGTGATGCTGCAGTAGGATGCTAAAAAACATCACCAAAGCCACATTGCAAGCTAAACTTATTTCAAGACATGAAGCCCATGATAATTTTTGTGAATATGAAATCTTGTAAAACATTGCGGGAACCTCATTATTTCTGAATGTACCGATAACCCATGATAATTTTTTTTCATTTCTCTTGATGCTTTCACAGGTATAAGAAGATGGAACCATGTATTGCTCCTCTTCTAAATGTAACAGATATCCACGACATCTCAGGGGGTTCTCTTGAAAAATGGTCCAAAAGGTTGAATATTGCTCCTCCTAGGACTAAAAGTGAAGGAATTTCAGGTGCGGCCTTCGAAGGAGATAATCAGTTATGGAAAAGAAGAGTTAGACACTATGGGATCATACTCAAATCTCTCTCCAGAGGCAGATACAGAAACATAATGGATATGAATGCTGGCATAGGAGGTTTCGCCGCAGCACTGACTCAATATCCAGTTTGGGTAATGAATGCAGTACCTTATGATGCTAAACAGAACAACCTTAGCATTGTGTACGATCGTGGCCTCATTGGAACATACATGAATTGGTAAGAATGAAATTAGTTCTTTGAATTTTCATGTTAGCATAATTTTCTATTTTTTCGATGGTGGTAATATATGTTGCGGAGATCATTGATCTCTGTAATTTTCTGCAGTCTTTGCTTTGTGCATTACACTTACGTTGAATCTTTGAAAGTGAAGTCTGATTTTCAATTTTCTTCCTTTATCCATTCCTGGTTTACTCAACTCTTCGAACCCCAATGCTGTCTCACCAGTATTTATGAAATCATTTCCTTGTATGACTGACTAGTCCCTGACAAGGACTGTATCTTGTTGTACTGGCGTAACTCGACATTTATTTCTTTGGAAAATCATCTTCATCTTTATTTTTTTTTAAAATAACTGATAAACTAAGATGCATTTTAGAAGAAATATGCAGTTCCTTTTCATTTACTCGGATGTGAAGTAATAAAATGTAGATTGCAGGTGTGAAGCCTTCTCAACATACCCTCGGACGTACGACTTGATTCATGCTCATGGTGTATTCAGCATGTATATGGACAAGTAAGCAGTTTACTCAAAATTCTCCTATTGAATGACAGTATAATTCTCTTCAAGTCAGTATCCTGCAACAAAAAACTCATGAAAAGTTTTTTTCAAAGGCAAAAGGAGAGAGAAAGAGAGAGAGGCTCAATGAATTGATTCAAAAAAGACTTAAGAGTGTCACTGTTGAAAGCATCAGTGATGACAGATAGCTCCAGATAACTCTTATTGTCCACAATTAATTTAAATTTTCTATTGGCCTTTCAGATTCTGAATCCCTGTGATTGCAAGAAAAATTTAATGAATCTTCTCCAATGTTGTTGCTCTATACACAACCATACATGCAGATATCCATGCCAAGATTCGCCGAAAACTAGAGTTTAGCTCTGATCACTCAGTTTTGCAGTAATCTTCTCTGGTCGCCGGCATGATTTCATAAATGAGTCTCCATACTCTACCCACAGAAGAATGGGATAAAAATGGTTATTTCTTGTTTGCATTGTTCATGTCTCATGCAGGTGCAGCATTCTTGATATCCTTCTGGAGATGCACCGGATTCTTCGTCCAGAAGGAGCTGTTATAATAAGAGATCACGTTGACATCATTGTTGAAGTGAAAGGTATTGCAGAAAAGATGAAATGGAATGGCAGGATTTTACACAGCGAAAATGGAGCTTTCCACCCAGAGAAAATACTATTGATTGACACTTGTTGTTAGGTCTTATATTCTTTATCAAGGAGATGAAGCAAAGAATTACATAACCATATTGATGATCATTGTTCACTAGTACATTAAATGAAAAGATCATTATTATGCATGATATTTTTCACATACAATTCATAGTTATTAAAAGTCAATTTAAGAATTAATATAATGCTAAATATAATGCAAGGCTCGGGTTTGGCTATTTAACCAAATTCAATAAAGAAAAATTTAAGGCTAAAGCTATTATCTTAAATTTTTTTAATTAAATAATTTTTAAGTGAGTTAATGAGTCAACCAATTTAATTATATATTTTTTTATTTATATTTCTAGGGAGAGATAGATTTACTGGGCTCCAAGTTAATCTATTTAGCTAAGTTAAGTTTAATAATATTGTATTTAAGCTCGTATTGATAAGGTACAATCGGTCTCTACTTCCAAATCGTTCAATTATTATTATTATTATTATTATTATTGTTCGTATAACAAGATACCTCCCATAGAATTCATAGAGGGGAGGGAGGCCTCAAACGACCTGCCGTTCAACAAAACATAGCGTCTTGTGTTTACAATGCTCCCTGAAGTTTAAGAGTTTGTTCAATGTCTCCTCTAAACTACAATTTTGTTTAATTATTATCCAAGGATTGTAATTTTGTTTTCAATGTCGTCCCTCTACTTCCTACACTAAGGTCATGATTCAACAAATATAACCTTCTTCAAGTTTATAGAAGGCCCAAAATATAAGTGAAATTGAAATAATTGAGGTATTTGACAAATATTTGTACATATGGGAAAATTGACATAATTTCCGAACCTTAGAGGAAAGCGACCCATCATTCAACCAGCATAGGAGACCCAAGAATCCATCCACCTGCAAAAGAAAAACCCTCCTTAAACCCTACGTCCTAAACCAACAGACAAACAATCTAAAAAATCAATTTCTCTTTCAAATTCTCCAAAATCACACCCAAAAATCAAATGAAAAGGAGGGTCTTAATCAAACTCCTTTCTCACTTAAATCCTTATCTTTCCTCTCGTAAATCAAAACCCCTTTACCTGTCATCATTTCACTCTCAAAGTTACAAACTTTCCAGCCAAAATCCCAAAATTCAACGCCAAAACTCAACCTTTATAACTACCAGATTCTCCTCCACCTCTCCAAGTGACAATCTTGAAGGACTGGTTGATCCAAATGACCCTTTTTTGCAAGTGGAATCGCGGGTCGAGGCCTTTTCTAGCGAAGAATTCGCAATTTTACGCGATTCTTTGTTAAGTCCTAGTGAAGATAGGCAAAGATTTGATCTTGGTAAGTGTTCAAATGAAGCTACTTTGATTGCAAATGTGATTTCGAATAATAATGATGGGTTTGGGAACCAGACCCTGAAATTGTTAAGAGAGCATAGGGAGAAATTGAATCCAAATTTGGTTGTTGAGGTTTTGAATATAGTTAAAATCCCTGAATTGTGTGTTAATTTTTTTATTTGGGCTGGTAGGCAAATTGGGTATTATCACACTTTGCCCGTGTACAATGCTTTGTTAGAGATATTAGAAAGTAGTAGTAATAATAGTATTGATAGAGTACCAGAGAAGTTTTTGCGTGAAATTATGGATGATGACAAGCAAGTGTTAGGGAAGCTGCTCAATGTATTGATTCGTAAATGTTGTCAAAATGGGTTGTGGAATGCTGCATTGGAGGAGTTAGGTAGGCTAAAGGATTTTGGGTATAAGCCATCAAGGTTGACTTATAATGCTTTGGTTCAGGTGTTTTTAAGAGCTGAGAGAATAGATTCTGCATATTTGGTTCATAGGGAGATGTCAACTATGGGGTATAGAATGGATGAATTTACTTTGGGCTGTTTTGCGCATTCCCTTTGTAAATCAGGAAAGTGGAGAGAAGCCTTGTCGTTACTAGAGAAGGAAGAATTTGTGCCTGATACAGTGCTTTATACGAAGATGATATCAGGGTTATGTGAAGCTTCGCTTTTTGAAGAAGCTATGGATTTTTTGACCAGGATGCGGGCTAGTTCTTGCCTTCCTAATGTTTTGACATATAGGATTTTGCTTTGTGGGTGTTTGAATAAGGAAAAACTTGGTAGATGTAAGAGAATTCTTAGTATGATGATCACAGAGGGCTGTTATCCCAGTCCTAGGATATTTAATTCTCTTGTTCATGCTTATTGCAGATCTGGAGATTATGCCTATGCCTATAAGTTGCTAAAGAAAATGGTGCAATGTGGGTGCCAGCCAGGTTATGTGGTTTACAATATATTGATTGGCGGTATTTGTAGCAGCGAGGAGCCAGGCAAGGATGTGTTAGACTTGGCTGAGAAAGCCTATGGTGAAATGCTTGAAGCAGGGGTTGTACTAAATAAGGTCAACATCAGCAATTTTTCTCGATGTCTTTGTGGGATTGGAAAATTTGAGAAGGCATATAATGTTATCCGTGAAATGATGAGTAAGGGTTTTATACCTGATACCAGTACTTATTCAAAAGTGATTGGTTATTTGTGCAATGCATCCAAAGTAGAGAAGGCTTTTCAATTGTTTCAAGAAATGAAAAGGAATGGTATTGCTCCAGACGTGTATGTATATACTATACTAATTGATAGTTTCTGTAAAGCTGGTCTTATAGAACAGGCTCACAACTGGTTTGATGAAATGGAAAAGGATGGTTGTGCCCCAAATGTTGTGACTTATACTGCTCTTATACATGCTTACCTTAAATCTAGGAAGGTGTCTAAGGCAAATGAAGTTTATGAGATGATGCTGTCCAAAGGTTGTACTCCTAATATTGTCATGTATACAGCTTTAATCGATGGTCTATGTAAAGCAGGGAAGATTGAAAAAGCTAGCCAGATTTACAAAATAATGAAAAAGGAAAATGTGGAGATCCCAGATGTTGATATGCATTTCAGGGTTGTTGATGGTGCTTCAAATGAACCAAATGTCTTTACATATGGAGCTCTGGTTGATGGTTTGTGCAAAGCCTATCAGGTCAAAGAGGCACGGGATTTGCTAAAATCCATGTCAGTGGAAGGTTGTGAGCCAAACCATGTCGTATACGATGCCCTTATAGATGGATGTTGCAAGGCTGGCAAGCTGGACGAAGCACAAGAAGTGTTTACTACGATGTTGGAGTGTGGGTATGACCCAAATGTATATACTTACAGCTCTTTGATTGATAGGTTGTTTAAGGATAAACGGCTAGATCTTGCCTTGAAAGTCCTCTCCAAAATGCTAGAAAATTCATGTGCTCCTAATGTTGTTATTTACACCGAGATGATTGACGGCCTCTGCAAAGTTGGAAAGACAGATGAAGCTTACAAGCTTATGGTTATGATGGAAGAAAAAGGATGTAATCCAAATGTCGTAACTTATACTGCAATGATTGATGGCTTTGGAAAAGCAGGGAGAGTTGAAAGATGCCTTGAGCTGTTGCAACAAATGAGTTCCAAGGGCTGTGCTCCAAATTTTGTGACCTATAGGGTTTTGATAAACCACTGCTGTTCTACTGGCCTTTTAGATGAGGCTCACAAACTTTTAGAAGAGATGAAACAGACATACTGGCCAAGACATGTAGCAGGTTATCGTAAAGTCATTGAAGGTTTCAATCGTGAATTTATAGCTTCTCTTGATCTTTCATTTGAGATAAGTGAGAATGATTCAGTGCCAGTTGCTCCAGTTTATAGAGTCCTGATTGATAATTTTATCAAGGCTGGAAGACTAGAGATTGCTCTTGAGCTGAATGAAGAGCTCTCATCATTTTCACAATTTTCCGCTGCCAATCAGAACATACACATTACTTTGATTGAGAATCTGTCACTTGCACATAAAGCTGATAAGGCTTTTGAGTTGTATGCGGCCATGATCAGTAGGGGCGGTATTCCAGAGCTAAGCATTTTAGTTCACCTTATTAAAGGTCTACTCAGAGTCAACAGATGGGAAGAAGCCTTGCAACTGTTAGATAGCATATGTCAAATGGTTTGTTTCTCTTTTTCTTCTTTGTTCCTGCTAATTTTATTTTCTCATTCGAACACATTTGTTCCTTTATTAATCATGTCATTATGTGCTTCCTATCTATTATTATTATAAAGTCAATTGAATACCTATCAGTAAGCATGTCATGGCAGTGTTCTCACTTGGTAAACAAACTATTAGTTACCATCTTTGAATATATCTGTGTTCTTAGAAACCAAGGTATTAGTTACTCCCTTTGCCCAAAAAGGAAATGAAAGTTTTTGCCAAAGAGACCAGTCTTAAATCTTTCTTTTGCGTCATTTAAATGTTTCAAAAATTTACCAAATACTTCTTTAATTTTTTGGAGGAGTCATCTTGATCCCACACCTGAATGATAGTTATTTACTCTAGACCTATAATAGGACATAAACTTAGGCCAAGTGATCTCCATCTCCATCTATCCAGAGCAGCAACAAGTTTTTTGTGGGCTGTAATAACTTATATTTGTGCTGCAATCCTTATTTCAAAACTTTTCTTTAAGGGCGCCAGTTTATTTGTAGGACCTTTTAAATATCTGATACTTATGTCCTCTTGCCAAGTTTATACCAAACGAACTAGATTGTGGAACTGAATATTAGAGAAGAGTTCTATTCAGCATAGCTGTTTGAATTAGGTGGTTGAGTTTTTTAAAAAACCAAGAGCTACTAAACCTGTCAGTTTCGCCTTTGTGGTTGAATTAGGTCTACTTTTTTAACCAACTTCTTTATAAATCAAACCTGGTCATATTTTCTGGATTTCCAAGATTTTGAAAGTGTCCGAGGACATATCAATACTAGTGATAGAATAGATAGTGTTTGTTTTATGTCGAGTATCAGAAGCTGTTAAGAGTTGGCAGTTCTAAATATTCAAGTTACAAGCCATGTCCATCATTTTCCATGTTAAATTATCTTCAATGTCAAGTTGTGTAATTCTTAGATTTCCAATGGATGGTTATGCTTGCAATTTCTTCTTTTGTGCAGGATATCCATTGGGTCCAAGAACAAGAAACTGCTCGTACAAGTTAGTCTTTGCTGCAAATGTTACTTTCTCGAGTTCGATTAACCTGACAGTTCGAAACTTCAGTACAATCGCTTTGCTAGTAGACTGAGACAGTTTTCATCAATCTGACAACCAATGCATCATCAAGTGTTTTGCCTTGAGATTGACATGAAATTTCTACCAGTCCTAGGACTCAATGGTGCCCCACTAAGTTTTGCTCAGAGACCTGCTCAGCTGATGATAATGCACAAATGCAAAAGGCTGAATGGATGGTCAAAAGTTGGAAACTTAACATTCTCAATAATTGATTTGTGGGGTGTTAAGCTGCTATGAGTAAAATGAAAGACATTGGCATACCTGCAGAACAAGCTGCAGAACAAGGAGGAATTTTGCTCTTCAATCACACAACCTAATGAAGCCGGTATTCCATTTCTTACATTTTTCTGTCTCACGCCCTCTGACATTTTGCATGATACAAGCTGCTAATCAAGTGTTTATTGCAGGTCAGTACCTCTAAACTGATTCCCTGTGGCAGTGCTCCTCAGACGATTAATCTGTAACCTTGAGGGTTAGTTTACTAGATTAAAGTGTTAACTTTTGTGGGGCTAGTTAGTTTAGGTAATTGGCATTGTCCTAAGAGATTAGAGATTGAATATCATGCAAATATAGGATATATAGGAAGGATGGACAGAGGGAGGGGAGGTTTACCCCATTGTGTAACCCATTTGCTGTGTTAAAGATGAGATTTTTAATCTCTCCTCTCGTTCCTCTATAATTCATAATTGTAATTATGGTCCAGCTACAAAATTGGTTTAGCTCTCTGACAGTTCTAAAATCACCCCCCACTCACAGAATTTGAACCATACTTTGAAGTCGAGTAGAGTATCGGTTCAAATGGTCTGGTTTGAATAAAAATTCCCAACCAAACTGAGTTTTTTTTTCTTTCAAAATTTTGAACAAAATGATCAATTAGATTTGGTTTTACATTTGTTAGAATAGAAAAAGTTCAATCGGTTTATGTTTAGTACGTTTCGGTTAAAATTCAAAACCGAAAATAAAATTGATTTTTCTTAAAAAATTATGACCAAAATTGTCCAAATCAAACCATATTGATATTCAAAAACTATTTGTCCTGTAAGTGGGTCAGCCACTGGATGGTTCTCGTTTTGAACTTTCAAGCTTGAATATTCCCCGAGGAAAGGGGAATGTATGGGAAAAGCCATTAATCTTTTTCTTCGATGAACTCATCCTTGTGAATAATGGGTTGGTGAGATGACTTGTCAGTTATGAATTTGCCTAATAAAAGAGGGTCCATTGGCCACGTGTCACAGGATCCGACGTCTTACAAGATCGCAGAACTTTCCTTTGTTTCATGGGAGGAAATCTGTGGTTTTATAGTAAAACAGTGAGAACTAAGATTCTTTAAAAAGACTAATTTTTTATACTTTTCAACCCGAAATTCTTTATTATTATTTCCTTTGTAGAGTTTTTGATGGGATAGTGAGATCATAGTACTATAATATACGCATATTTTTATTATATATAAAATATAAAACAAGAACTAGTAAAGTGACAGTTAGAAGTTAAAATCACCAAATCCAAGCTCTGCAAATTTAATTTTTTTTTCCTTTTTTTTAAAGAAAATGTCAATAATACCCATCATTATCTTAGTCAAAGAGATGACAAGTTAGCCAGTGAAATAGACAAGGTCAGATGGTAAATACTGATTCCTATTTTTCTCTATCACGTTGGTTGAAAGAAATATGATGAAAAATCAAAGCATAAGTATGGCTTGGCTTGAGTGAGACTTGTTGATCTTGACTTATACATTGAGTGAGACTTGTTGATCTTGGCTTTAGCTCGTGTTAAGTTATAATCTTAATTTTTACAAAACTAAAGAACTAAACTTATAATATTATGTAAATCAATGAATAAACTGAATTTCATTATATTTAATTCCACAATCAATTCTGTCTAGAATTTCAGAATAAGTTTTATGGGTCAAATCATAATTCTCCAAAGCTACAGGGACTAAATTGTAATTTTTAAAAATAAAGGACCAAATAAAATTTGATCATCTTCAATCTTAAACCCAGTTTTGTTCACAACTCAAAAAATTACTCACTAAAAATACATTAATTAATCAAATTCAATCTCAAATAATTATTCTTAACAATCCACTTGAATCAATCAATCTAACAATTACCTATAATAATCATTAATCAATTTTAACAACAAAAACCTAAAATCTTTAGAAACCCCAACAAAATCATCACATTTATCATACATATCAAAACTCATTCTTACTTTAAAACTTAATTCTTTTATCATCCATTTCTCCACTTTTTTTCTTTATTTATGCATTTATCTTTCTCTTCTTCACCTTCTCCCTCTTTCTCTTCCTCTCACTTATAGTTTTCTCTCCAAAAATATATACATATACATATTGGACTTTTTTGTATATATATATATATACATTCTTCATTGTTGTATTATCTCGTGTATATATATTAAATGTCATCTACTCACTGAGACCCTTTCATTATTTATTTTTTTAGGCTTATAGCTTCTTAACATGTTATTTTTATTGGACTTTCAAAACCTTTTTTTTTTTTAATTAATACTTTTTTTATATCTAGTTAGTGCTCCACAACTATGAATTTGTATTAACTCTTGTATTAAGATAATCAAATTATATTATGAAGTTAGTTTTGTTATTATTGTTGCGTTGAACTCTGATTGAGTTATTTAAATGATAAATTTGTATATGAGTTTGGGTTCGCATAGATATACAACCCTAAAGAGAAACCTTGTTTATGTGACAGTTATGGATCTGAGAATTGGGTCGTGATATTTTTTATTGGGCTTTTTTTTGACAAATTTTAATAATTCTATCGGTTTGGTTTGTTTTAGTTTAATTTGGATTTGTTATTTCAGTTTTTAAAATTTAAAACCAAAATCAAATCAAATTTTTTACAAAAACTCTAACAAAAATTTTCCAAGAAATTTGAAAAATGTTTGGTTTAGTTAATTTTGAATTGAATTTAAGTGGATATTCTAGGTAATCTTGTTTAATTAAGTATGTCCCTTGAAAACTTTCTTCAATATCATTAAGGATTAATATTTATATATTTGTAGGGATGAAAGATTTCTTTTTCAACATTGGATATATTAATGTATAATATGGAGGGATGGGAAAAAACAAGAATAAAATAGGATTTTAGATAAACTTGCTTTGCCATGTTGACATAGTTGTTACACCCATCCTAGAAGTCGATTCGGGACAAGACGGGTCATGGATCAAGAGAGTTATTATTAGTCAATGGAAGTTGATCCATTTTTATTTTTTAAAAAAAAGATCAAAACAATGTTATTTTGATCAATGTTTTTTAGTTAATAGGTTTATAATCGAGTTTTAACTAGGTCAAACTCGAGTTGATTGAGCTAGTGGGTCAATTTAGGTTTTTAACTGAATCAATCAGGTTTTTCTTCTATTTTTTTTAACTTGGTTTGGTCTAGACCTTGTGTCAACAAGATGTAGGGTCTACCTGCTAGACTATTTTGGTTTTATAACCATACATGATGATACTCTTAACTGACAAGCATGATATTCCACAAGAAAGAGGAATGTGTGGGAGAAGCCATTAATCTTTTCTTCAATGACTATCCTTGTGAATAACATGTGATGAAGCACATTTTTATCACATGGGCTTGAAGGCCAGATAAGATTGTTAATTTCTTAATTCTGACAATCTAATTTATTATTCCTCAACGTAGTGGCTGATAAACCATGCTTGTTATATGCAAAAGGTTCTCTTTTATATATTTAGAGATTCTTCCATGATTAAATTAGTATCAGCTTGGAGGGAGATTAATTATACTTCTGGAAAAAAAAAATATCTTTTTAAAATAGATCTATCATTATAAAATAGAGAGATAAAACCCCACCCTCTCTTAGTTATCTTTATATATATATATATATATATATATATATATATATATATATATATATATATATATATATATATATATATAGCCCTTAAGTTCCTTTCCTTCGTTCTAGGAAAAAGGATTGATGTATTATTAAAATATATTTGTCTTTTATATTTCATGATAAGATATCATTATCTTGTCATGGTAGAAATATTTTACGTATTAAAATAAGATATTCATATATTGTCTTAATAAAAACATTTATAATTTATCAGGATAAAAATATATATGATCTACGGTCCATTATCAGAGAGCTTGAGATTCTTTCATGTGCCTGAGGAGTTTAAAAATGTGTGGGTAATAATCTTTTCTCTGGTCATACTTCTTAAATACAGTCCCCACAAACAAGAAAACAATAAACCTCAATCCATCAACACAAAAATCTTACCATGGCTCCAACCTGTCTGCCAGGTTGGAATTCATGGTCCCAAGTCAAACTTCCAATTTTCATTTTGAAGGCTCTTCGTCCTAACTTGTCTGCACAATATTTCGTGATACACATGGTATAAACCAAGACAACATCAGCCATTCGTACGTGAGCTGACCAAATTGGTCGGTGTGGTGACTTGTCAATTCTGAAGTCACGTATTGGTTGTTAAAAAAAATGGTCCAGTACTCGAAGCCTCGAAGAGAGAAGGGCGAAGTGGGGCGGCCATTGATGACCAAGAGCTAGCCTTGGCTCTAGAAAGGAAGAAGACATGAGTGAGAAGGACAGGGAGGGGTACTGCTGGAAAGTGTGATTTTCTTTCTATCTAACCTGGAACGGGTAAATATGGTAAACTTGATCTTTCTTTCATGGGAGAGTATCTATCTATGGTTTTGCCGTAAACAAAAAACATGGGAGTTGTCTTCTAATTGAATTGATTGAATGTTGGTGGGAAGTGTGATAATAATTGTTTTTTAAAATATTTTAAATTTAAAAATATATTAAAATAATATTTTTATTTATTTTTTATTATGTTACAATTATAATAAAAAAAAATGTGAAAAACACGAATATTGTGAAAAATAGTTTTTGAAGTTACGTAGTACTGATATCCTATTAGAAATAGTCAAGATACAAATTATTACTTGACCCGAATTTTACTACAAGTCGGATACTTTTTTTATTAAAAAAATAAATATATAAGCATTTTAATATGTTTTTTTTTAATTTTAATTATAAATCAAAAAACCTAAAAGTAAGCGGATGCTTCTAAAGGGGAAAAGAAGAGAATAATAGGTGAGTTAACAAACCTCAAAATTTAACAAAATAAGACATTTTTATTTTTTTATAGTAAAAGACTTGTCCAAAATCGCCCATATAATTTTTTAAATTGCCATAAATGGGTTTCTTTTAGTACATGTATAATAATACGATATATATTCTCCTGAATAAAGATCAACGTTCCAAGCTTCAACAACTGTTATTTTTTTAAAAGTCAAAGGAATTTTTTCTTTCTTTCTTACATATCAAAGACTCAGGTAGTTTTTGTATTTGCTGATTAACTGTAGTTTTTTAAGAAAAAAAATTAATTTTTTATTTTTTATATTTTAGATCATAATTTTTATACTTGGCTAGTTTAAAACCTGAATTCCAGATTTTGACCGTGTTACCAGGTTGTCCGAGTCAATTTTTTTTTTTTAAATTCAAAACGATGTCATTTTAGTTAAAAAAAATCAACGAGTTACAACTAAATCTTATCTAGTTATACTGAATTTTTTCTTTTCTTAGTTTTTTTGTAATTCAATCTAATTCCACCTTTAAATTCATCAGGTTTCAAATTCATCTACCTAATCTAATTGGATTTTAAAACTATAATTCAGACCACCAAAGATGGTAGCCTGTGCCATGAGTACCATTCTTCTTCTCTTGTCTTTTGCGGACCTATGATTCGTCAAAAAGGAGAAACATAGGGTTTGTCTTCTAATTGAATTTCCTTCATGGCAGTAATGATATAATGGATGAAATAGTTACCAATATTGCAATGCATGACAAAATAATAATAATAAAAAAATAATAAAAAAGTTCAAACAAGGCAAAAGAAAAGGTAACATCTCAAGTATAAGAACATGCATGCAACCAAACCATTTAATTTTTTTTCTCATTTTTTTTTAAATTCTTGGAAAAAAAGTGAAAAACAGTTTGAGAAGGCACTGCTATGGCCTACCAGGGAATAGTCAAGGATTATTTTTCCTATTTAAAGATCAAAGTTCCAAGCTTCAAGTATTTCCTAGCTATTGCAACAGACTGCAAGAAGCACTTGAGAAATAAATAAGAAGAAAGAAGAAGGGAGAGCCATGGCCTGTGAGAAGAGCAAGATACTGATATTTGGAGGGACTGGGTATCTTGGCTTACACATGATCAAGGCAAGCCTCTCGATGGGTCATCCAACCTACGCTTATGTTCGCCCTGTCAAACCAGACAGTACCAATCCTTCCAAGCTACACCTCCTCAAGGAATTCGAATCCATGGGAGTCTCTGTATTCCAAGTAAACACCTGTCTTCTTCCATTCAACATCCATAAACTTTATCTTTACTTGCTAATTTCGATTCATTAGCATGCATGTACTGTACGTAC
The DNA here is from genome assembly GCA_018804465.1 of Populus tomentosa. Classification (NCBI taxonomy): domain Eukaryota; kingdom Viridiplantae; phylum Streptophyta; class Magnoliopsida; order Malpighiales; family Salicaceae; genus Populus; species Populus tomentosa. The sequence continues at coordinate 11,901,993 of CM031981.1, forward strand.
GTATACAGAAGAAGTTCTTGGTGTAATCCAATCTTAAATATTATATACTGATGCAGTGTGTATAATTTGACAGGGAGAGTTGGAGGAGCATGAGAAGCTTGTTTCAGCAGTGAAACAAGTGGATGTAGTGATTTCTACTCTTGCAGTTCCTCAGCATCTAGACCAACTCAAGATAATTAGTGCTATGAAAGAAGCTGGAAACATCAAAGTAAGTTATAATTATACCGTATCCCTTCTTGGAGAAATTCTGCCTAACTAGCACAGGCTTATCATGATCTTCTGTTTGTGCTCTGTTAGAGGTTTGTGCCATCAGAATTTGGAAACGAGGTCGATAGAGTTAGTGGGCTGCCACCTTTTGAAATGGTGCTTGATAACAAAAGGAAGATCAGGCGAGCATCAGAAGCTGCTGGACTTTCTTACACTTACGTCTCTGCAAACTCATTTGCTGCATACTTTGTGGATTACTTGCTCCATCCCCATGAGAAACGAGAAGAGGTTCTTGTTTATGGAAGCGGTGAAGCCAAGGGTGAGTTCATTGCAATTGACCCACCCACCCACATATACTAGCGGTTTGATATATTCAGGTTAATTATAAATCTTGTTTTTAAAAATAAATTAAAATAATATTATTTTAAAAATATAGTTAAAAAATTAATGGGTTTTTGACCGGATTAATAAGTTGACTTGCTGAATTAACCAAGTTAAAAAAAAAATTATTTCTGAACCGGTCAAACAAGACAAAGATATATTAACTTGTTAGACTAGGTTTAATAAATGTTACAAAACCTTTCAAGGCAAACATGGAAAAATTCTCGTACTTATTTATTTAAGAGTGTTCTAGAGGAAAAATCTTTCTATATATAATTAGAACATTTAAATGAGTGTACCAAAACCAAAGGCAATATTGACGTGCTCTTTATAAACCAAAGGTAATACATATATTAAATCAATAAAAAAAAATCAGGTTTTAAATTTATTTTATAAAAATTACTAGTTTGAGTTTTATAAATTTTATAATTATTAAAAATTTATATTCGAGCTGGATACCTATATTAATAAAAAAAATAAAAAAAGAAGACTGTTACGCCATTTTTTTGTGGTAAAAAAGATAAAGAAAGCTCAATGTCTTGGTCCATGCATGCCATTAATCATTCGTACGTTACGTGGTAGAAGATTTAGAAAATTACGTGTTAAGCTGCGATCTATAAATACATTGAAAAATACATGTAAAAAACGCTTCTTTTGACCGGAAAAGATCTATAATCGTCGAGACATTAATTATATTATTGTGTCGTACAGACAGTTTTTTCTTGTGAGTTTTATGAATTTTTGTCAAGATTTTCTATAGTTAAAATCCTATATATATTTCTATTTATGCATTTCTTTTTTGTTTTTATAAAAAATATCGTTTTTTATTAATGATAAAAACTTATTCCTGTATAAAAAACATGTTTAAATTAAAAAAAAAATCATGTTTTCAATAACTTTTATTTGGTTGTGTATCAACTTTTACGTGGTTGAATGGAAAAATAAAGAAATAATTAATTTAATAAGATTATAAAAGAAAAATTATAATTAAAAAATAATAAATATATATTTTATTCTCGTTGAATATTTATAAGAAATTTTTTTAAAAAAAACACATTATTCATAAAGTAATTATTTCTATTATCATAAAATCTCTCATTTTATTTATTTGCCTAATTTATTTATTTTTTCTTTTCTTTTGTCACTTGAAGCTGTGTTGAATTACGAAGAGGATGTGGCAGCCTATACGGTGAAAGCAGCAACAGATCCTAGGGTTGCCAATCGTGTCATCATCTACAGGCCCCCTGGAAACATTGTTTCCCAGCTAGGTTTGATATCTTCTTGGGAGAAAAAGACTGGACGAACTCTCAAGAAAATCCATGTCCCTGAGGAAGAAATCGTGAAGCTCTCTGAGTGTAAGTCGTCACATCTGAAATTATTTTTATATGCTTTGAGCCCCCGTTGATGAAACACAGGGCAAAACAACAACTAAATGCATGCATGGCTTAATTAAGCTTTTCTTAAAGGATCGATGTTATCAAATTCATTCAGCACATGGATGACGACGTTGGGTTAGTGTTTGATGATAAAAACATTAAAAATATATGTTTTTAGAACGGGTTTTGAAATGAATTTTTATTCTCTGAAAACAAGAGATATTGAAAAACATGTTCTTTATCTTCACTGTTCTTATTTTTCTCCACTGTTTTCACCTTCTCTGTCTTGAAACGACACCCAAATTTACCTGAAATGTCTCGATATTGACACATTTTGTTACATTGCATTATATGTTATATGTTATGGTGTTTGATAAGCTTTTCCATGGTGGACAACGCAGCCTTGCCCTTCCCAGAAAACGTCCCACCGTCGATCCTGCACAACATATTCATCAAAGGTGATCAGATGAGCTTTGAACTCACAGCAGATGATTTGGAGGCCTCCGAGTTATATCCCGAGTACAAGTACACTTCCGTTGATAGTCTCCTCGACATGTGCTTGGTTAATCCCCCTAAGCCCAAATTAGCAGCATTCGCGTAAATTAATTATTGTGCTCTCGTAGTGTGTTCACCAAATAAATAAAGAGCTTTTTGGCTTAACTTGTATTTATCCAAGGCCATTTGATTAATACAAGAAACTTCTTCATTAATCTATGCAGGTAAATGTCCATGAAATTACTGTCTTTTTGTTAAGGAGTTGGATTAGAATACAACTTCATTGCAGTTTTATTAACTAACTCAAGTTTAGACAACTTAACAGAGCAACTCACCAATCAATTTAGTTTGACTCTTCAAAAAAATAATAAAAAATGATATCCATTAACTTATTATAATATTATTTTAAATTCATCAGCCTTAACACACCCATTTTATAACTCAAATATTATATTGAATCAAAAAAATATAATTTAATTAGTCAAGTTATAGGTTTGTTTTTTAAAAATCACCAGTTCAAGTTTTACAAATCACATGGCCATTAAAAACTTACATGGTTGTTAATTTTAGAGTCTATAAGATTAATTAAGATTCATGCAAACTAGTCCGGACAACCACATTAATAATAATAAAAAAAAAAAAATTGTGTTGAATCACATATAGAAGGGGGGGAATTGATTACTCTTCCATTTATGTTTACTGTGGTTGTATAAAATAAAGAAAATTGATATTTCTGAAAAGTAAAAATTGCACCGTTGGTTATATTTAACCTGTATATTAACTAGTGAATGCTTGTAAATCAAATATTGAAGTCTTGAGAGGGATTGTTGGAGAGAAATTGATGCGGAGAAGAATCACCAGAGACCGGAAACCGAGAATTTTTTTGGAAAAATAAACTGAAAATAGCATGATGCCTAAGTTATAGCCAATGAACTGCATGCCATTTTCTTTCGTTTTTCCGTTTTTGGCCTCTGATTTAAATGACAAAGGAGGCCATACTGGGAATCAGATGGTAACCCTTTCCTATCATACAACATGGACGAGTTACGGTCCTTCCTGGCCAGATGCAAGTATCAAGATTTGAGGGGGTTGTTCAGCAAAGATCATGATCAAGTCGACTCTTGACAGTCTACAATTCACAGCTGCACAAGGCATAAATAAATTTTTGGAGCAATTATGGAACTTTGTTAACTTCTTATTTCTTGAAGGTTTTGTTGTTAGCAAATAGGAATATATAACAAATAATCATGCTTTTATCTGGTAATATGTACTCACACCTATTTCAGAAAAGGTCACTCCCCCAAAGTAAAAAACTGTGAAAAAACATAAAGAACTGAAGCTCCTCACAAGATCAAGGAGCATCACCTTCCTATTTAGCATCATTATCACCACCATATTGAGTCGAATTTCCATTCCAGAAGGAATTTCTTTCACTGAATCGGCCATCATCTTCGTCATGTTTCAGCGTGTGAATGTTGCTCCCAACACGTGAAGTTGCTGGTTGCTTGCCCTTGCTGTCATTTCTGCCAGTTGATGGAGAGTTTTGATTTGGGGAGTAACTGGAGTAGGGTCTGTCCACTCTTGGAGTGTTATTCTGAGATGTTGAATCGGGGCCTGCAATGTTGAAGCCAATGATTATGAAGTACGTTCCATGAAAGCACTTTGTGACCAGTTATTTCAACTAATTCACAAACATGGGTGATGTATAAAAAGATGATATTTAACTGTGAAGTTAGAAGACAGTATGTTCTCTAAGCTGAGCACCTTCCCACGCTAGTTTTCCAGCGATTACCACTTGTTTCAACACAAACTATTTCCGTGGATTTCATGAACATGAGAAATGAATAAAGAAATTTATCTGTAAAAGCTAATTGAAGAAATGGACAACTATTTCAAACTTTGCACATTCTGAAGAGCTTATCACTTTTATTTCAAAAATAGAACGAGCTAAAAGATGAAATCTTCCACTTTTTCATTTTCAGCAAGCCATCAGCCCCAAACACCCCGTTCAATCCACACGCCTCTCCATTCTCATAACACTCAAAAGTGATATGAAAAAACTCATTCCAGAAAAATAATGCCGAGAAAATGAAGACCCACTGATAAGATTGTCAACCGGGGGAAAATCACCAAATTCAGACCACAAAACCAAACACATCCACCATATCTTAGAATAATGTTTTAACATTTACAGAAAATATGCAATCTTAGAGACTCGATAAGAAATTAGCCTTCAAAGAGGCCATTTTCATTTCAGATGTTAGGCCCAAATAAGTATAAATGAATCATTAGTATGGTATGGAAACTCACCATATTCCCCAATGGCAGATTGAGTTTGTCCAGAACTTGATGAGTTTGCACTACCACCAAAGTAGGAGAGAGGATTAACGTAGGATAGAAGCCTTTTGACACATGCAAAATATCCCCAGTCATTTGCATTTACTGAACCACTGCTAGTTGTAGTAGTTGCTCTGTCTGACAAAGAACCTCTTTGGTGGTAACTTGTGACTCGCTGATGAGGAACCACTATCAATGCTTGCCTATTAAGTAGAGACAACTCTGATAATGATTTATTCAAATCTGCAACAGGTTAAAATGAAAAACAAATTTATAATTGGCATGAACTTAATTTAATAGGCCTTCTCTATGAAGGTATCAACATAAAACTTCTTGAGAAAAAATGCAATAAAAAACAACAAAAAGTAAATTCAGAATGCTTCTTAATGAAATGAATTTCAAGAATATGAAATAAAACAACAAAAGAAAAATATCATTGCCATGTAACCAAAGCATCGTGCCACAAAAACAATGAGATACAGTAGGATATTTGATGCGCATACCTTGATCGCTGAATGTCTTGCGAGGATAAGGAATGGCAAGATCATATGCACCAATGCCACTTGCTTGGTTTCTGTCCACATAATCTTTAACCATTCTCAAAGTGCTTGTCACAGAAAACTTCTCCTGTAAGCTAACACCATCAGGCAGACGGATATTTAAATGAACATCACTTGATACATTAACTTTTTTATTATTATTCAATGTCCCGGGCACCATATCATCCATGGATTCAGCCTTTTTATCTCCTCCTACTTCTTTTATCTCAGTAGTACTTAATTTCGAGCCTCCTGTGGAAACACCTGTATGATTACTAACACTCTTTTCTTGGGCAAGAAGTCCACCTTCAGCAGCAGAAGATGTATGATCAGCTATGATATTGTCTGTGCTGGTTACCAAAGAACTGGGTGATTTCTTGTCTTCTTCGGTGGGACAAGTGGACCGCTCATCCCCAACAGTCTGCGACTTCTGAACATTAAATGATTTTGAAGATGTCTTGTCACCCAAATCGGTTATTGTTTTCAGTTCATGTGAGTAACAAAACAATTGAAGCATTTAATACCGTTATTAAACCCCATTAGAGAACTTCATGAGAGTTGTTGCTTAATTACCTCAGCAGTAGGTTCATGACTTTTGTTTTCTTCTATCACCTCCGAAGCAGCAGCCTGTGTTCCAACCTCTGAAGGTTGGATATGCCTGTCTTTCAAAGGCACCGGAATGACTGTACCTGAAGAACTTCCTTGCCCAGAGGAACCAATATCAGAAGACCCAGAAGGTGGTTCAGCTTTCTTCAAAGCAAGAGCTGTAGTCAGGACAGTACTTGCTGTTGTTTCCTGCACTTCGTCATCAGAGATTTCAATTTGAAAGGGGAATAGGCATAAGTCAGAAATGAGTGTAGGGTCCTAGAGCATGAAATCTCTAAATAGCTTGAGCAGAAAATATACAGCTGAACCAGTGAACATGAAGATATCTAAACTGGTTTATACTCAAGTAACAATCTCCTATTTGCAAGAACATGGTCCAAACAAACTTTAGCTCCTTGAGCATTAACGAATGCTCAAAGTGGAATCACAGGTATTGAGAGTTGCCACAAAAGTGCATAACAAGACTAGGAGTGTTGTAAACTCTGCACATAACTAACGAGATAAACAAGCATTTGCACACCTGGATATGAAGGGTCAACCAAGCTTTCTCTAAACCAGAAGCCAAAACTTCAGCAGTAACAAACCCTTCTGCACGATCACACAAAAACATAAATTAATCAAATCTCAACAACACCATTACGCATCACATTAAATGTGCACCAAAACCAACGATTTCAAGTACAACACCATACCACTTTGCCAAAGTTGAACCCCATTGTTGCCAATAGCTGTTATACAAGGAGCAGATTTCTGTCTGTCTGTAATTTCAATTTGATGCAAGGATACAACCTTCCTTTCAAATATATGACCTTTCTTTACTTAAAAAAAATAAAAATAAATAATAATAATAAAGAGAAAAAATTGTAATAAGTTCATATAGAGGATACATATTGCAGAAAAATTCAAAGCATCAGTGCTTCCTTCTGAGAAATGCAATAAAATGCAGTACTTTGAGAGCGACTCTGCCACCTAATGCAGCACAACAATATTAGATCCATAACACGGTATATTAGATATCATTCAGAAAACTAATCCCAGATTAGAAAAAACTAAAAAAGCCTTACTTTAGAATCAGTCCAAGTGGATTTTCCCAATTCAGCCGATGCCACATTTTCACCTGAAAATCGACACTAGCACTTCCACTTTATATCAAAACAATTAACAACCACTCCTCAAAATATTACTCGCTTCCGAGAAACCTTAATTTCACCCTGTTACATTACACCACTATTAGCTATTACATTACACACCACTAATAGCAATTAGCAATCCCCGGTTCAAAGTATTAGCTGGGAAACTATCTGATCTCTCACAATTCAAAACTGTTCAAACTTTTAACAAACTACAACACTAAACACCAATCAATGCACGGAATTGCTCCCTTCAGAGAAGCCCTAACTTCAGCCTAAAATTTTTTGGAAAAAATCTCATTCATTGAATCAGCCATCACTTGGTCCTCCAAATCCAACGGTTGAGATTCTTCGGGATAGATTTTAACTAAAATAGCATAATTCCTTAGAAACAGTACACTAAAAAACAAAGAAAATAAAATTACCTGAAATGTAAACAACAAAAAGTTTCTTTTGTTTTTTGGATTCAAGAATTGCCTCCGCTATTGAACCTTTATATGTAAATGAAGAAATTGAACTCTTCATCTGTTCTTTTTTTATCGAAAAAGAAAAACCCTAAAGCACAATCAACAAATTATGATCAAAATGAATATAAATTATAACTTGATAAATACAAAAACTGAGATTGAACTAGTTAATTATTTTGACCTAGGGTTTTGAAACCAGAGTGGAAGTTATGGTACTGACAAAAAGAGAAGCGCGTGGAGGTGATAGAGAGCGAGTCAATGGATTTTTTATTTTAAATAACTAACCAAATTGAGTAAATTTTAACTCGGTCCTTATAGTTTAACAAAAATATGTTATTGATTCTTATAGTCTTGGAAGCTATATATTTAATCCCTATTTTTAAAATTTATTTATAGTTTTGTTTTTTTAATTTAATTTACTCTTGTAACAAAGAAAACCTACTTAATTGAGCATTGTCAATTATATTTAAATGAGTATTTTAATTATTTAAGATAGCAGCTATGTTATAATTAACCTTTTTTTCAATGAAATATAAGTTTGTTGATTTGTTGACTTTGAAATACTTTTTAATGATACTATTTAATTTAGATTTTTCATAAATATTATAGCAAATCCCTAAAAGTGATTCATGTATAATTTAATCACTAATATTCATATTCATATCAACTTCCAAACTCAATTCATAATTATATTATACCATTACAAATCATTTCTATTAAAATAATATTGTTTCATTTCTTTTTAGAAAAAAATCATTAAAGTGAACCGGGATAAGCTGTTAAACCGGTCATGAATTAATAAAGTTACACTAAGTTAATATTTTTTTTAATTTAACTTGAAACCCAGCAAGGTTAAGCTCCGAGTCAACCCACCGGGGTATGTCCGGTTTAACAAATATGGTTGGATGCCAAAATAGAAGAAAGGAAATCTGCACCAGCAATCGCATCATCACTTGAAAAATCAGCAGTCTGGTCACCGGTGCAACTAACAGCAAGCAACAACGCCAACAAAGCATCAGGGGCACTGATAGTTACAGTAAAACTCAAGCCTCCAGACCCCAACACGTTATATGAAAAGCTTAAAAAATATAGAGAGTTGAACAGGAAATCTGCATGCAGTGAAACCAATTGCGCAGTTGCAGAAATTCCCACGCAAGAAACCGAGTTTGGTTTAGGTCTCAAGAGAGCACCAGCTGCCTTCGGGAGTGGTTATGGTGCCTTGCAACAATGCACATATTCAACTGGAACTCAGCTTCTTACTGCATATATGATGCTGCAAAGCTGCCAACTGCAAAATGGAAAAGGAAAATGACATCATGCAGCTAACAAATTCATAAACATGCGCATGTGGACATGTGTATGTGCACAGATTGGGAACCAGAAAAGGAAAAAAATATTGGCTCGGTGCGTAATATAGTGTGTACGTTCGATTGGTGACCATATTGGTGAAGAAAATGATACCTTGTCAACTACTTTAGGTGGATATTCTCACTTCAGCTGTGGATATATAAATTATTCAACTATGACTCCACTCAGTCTTGGGGTAGCCTGACAAAAGCAAATTTATATTGATCTTCTTCTCAAACATAAAAGGAAAATAATATATATATAGAATGCTAACCAGAAGAGAATCAATAATATTGCGAAAACCAAGGCAGAAAACTCACCCATATAACAAGTCTATGCTGTTTGCTTGCATGGTATGATCCATAGTTTTCCTCTCCGTAGAAAGCTCTAGGAGAACCACTACAGAACTGTAAACATCACCCTTCTATCAATCATCTAGCGATTGCATACCTGCACAACAGGTGTATAAGCCGCAAATAAGATGCATTGCTCCACAACCACTAATATTTGTTTAGAATTAGAAAACAAGATATAAACAAACCATTGAGCTGGTAAGTGTCAAAAGTAGCCCAGAGACATATTGTTTGCAATTAAGTTGTGATAACAGCCTTAGAAACTTCCATCTTTGGTCAATAAAAAGATGTCCTTTGCTTCCACAAAGAAAGTGACACAATCAGGAAAGAAAAAGAATACTGCTTGAAGTACTATAAAGCTAAATTAGAAGAAAAGCCCAAGGGGTCTTGTACGTTCCACAAGTAAAGCTTCATATACTAACAAAAATCTTACAAAAAATCTACAAATGCAAGGGACTGTGTCATCACCACGTGTTACAATTTGTTTCGCATGTGATGAAGAGAAGAAGGTGACAGTACTCAAGAAAAATGAAAAATATACAAATAAAATGAAGGACAAACAAAAATGATTTAGGTAAGATAATGTGTCATTGGGAATAGATTCTTACATCACGTGTAGTTCTGTGAACTGTGATGAGCTGCACGGAATGAGATACCCACAGCTGAACTGATAAGCCAAGAATGATGCTGGATATGTATCACTGCATATTGTGAGTTGGAAGTCTTCAAATTTTCTTGCTTCATTTATTGAATCATCCATTAAGTAAAATACACTATGATATTAGTTCATCTTGACTTGAAAGCACAAGAAATCAGGAAAGATGCATAGCTTATTATATTCCAGTACAGCAACACCATCGTTCCATTTGGTGATTCTGCTCCATTTTTTATATTTTTATAGTCTAAGCTATTCTCCCCCTGTTTGATGGCATGGCTTGCCGAGTAAACTTCCTCTTTCTGAGCATGACCTTGATATTCCTTTTCTTACCAAGCTCTCCCCTCTTCTTCATCTTTTCCTTCTTTTCTTTCCCACCCTCTATAAATGCTTGAATGGCCTTTTCTCTTCTGTCATCTGATAGTAAAGCAAACTTAGCAAATTTCTTTGGTCTCACAAACCCAACCTTCTCATTTATCTCCTTAAATGCAGGAACAAGACCGCTCCTTATGAAGCATCCTTCTATTAGCTGCATTGAGTTTGATTCCGGGAGAGATGGGGCATTTTTTAACTCGAGGTCCAGGCAGAAAGGAGAGTCCTTTAACCACATCCTGAGGGAGTGGGCCTTGGCTATAAGGAGCCCACTCCGACTTTTACAGGGAAGAAATGGGGAACCCATCTCCCAAAGGCACGCCTTCAGTGTGCTGTCAAGGGACACCATGTTGTATTCAGCTGTCCCAGTTATCAGAACAACTGATTTTGGAGATTCTGGACATCCTTGCAAGGATGCGTCCTGCCACATTAGAAGTATTATGCTTTAGACACGCATTGTAAAACCAAAAGATCCTTTTTGTCAATATTCTCCTTCTGGATAGTGACATTAAGCATTTGTATAGGAGACATGGATGATGATTTCCATTTGTTAGATTTATCAGCATGCCTGAACATGGATTCGCATAAATATTTTTTACCTGAAAAACTGAAGGGGTACATACAGACATGCCTGTGTGCTCATTAAAATATTAGTATTTTGCATGTGCTTGCACTGGGAAGCATGTCTGAAGTTCAATGACAGCAATTTTATCCCATGTATGAATGGAGAAGGAATTTCAGATTGGCAATTCACATCTTCAACTTGGGTAAAAATAGATCAATAAAAATCATACGTTCACATGAAAAGATCATATTCATAAGTTCATGAGAGATCTTGCCTGCATGTGGTCAAGCCATAAAGTAAGACCAACAAGAGCTGCGCCACCTGACAGCTTTCTAAAATCAGCTCCCCAGTTCTTGTCAGCTACCCTGAGTTACAAAGACCACAAGATATAAATTTATCCACGTGCAGCATAATAATTTTAAAGAGAAAATACTATGAGATCCTTCTGTATAGTTCGACATGATAAAGCCAATAAAATTCATAAGAAAAAAAAGTATTCAGCTTTTACCTGAATACATCATGACGATATATTCTCTTCTTGATGGCCAACTGAAAAACCCATGAAGCAGTGGCTCGAAGTTCAAATGCCCACAACAAATCCTCTAATGCATTGACAAAGTTAAAGGCAGCATTGTCTTCCAGGGTTTCTAGCATCTCAAGGCACCGGTCCAGTGCTGAAACTAATGATTCAGGTTTTTCTGTTAGAAGCCTGCAAAATAAAAATCACTCAGAAATACCGCTATGAAAAAATAGTGTGATGCTACTAAAAAATATATCTTGTGCATAATAGCCATAGTAACAGTTGTAGCTAATCACCACCTGATTGGAAGATCAAATCCAGCATCTTGGAGAGCATTTAGAAGGACAATGGCCTCACTTGTGCGCTGGGACAAACTTGCAGCCCTAATAAAGCATGTCCATATTCTGTGATCTGGTTCCAGACCCTCTTTCTTCATCTGTATCAATTTCTGAATTCCGATGTTGTAATCTCCATTTCTGAGATAAGCATCAATAACAGAACTATAGGGTAGCGTATTGAGATTTGAACCTGTTTCTTTCAAATTAGAAAAAACCTTTTCAGCCTCCTGAGGCTGTCCAGAGCTGCCATAGGAGACCATAAGCAAATGCATTGTGGCAATAGTGGGTTCCACTCCTGCATCTTTCATCATGCTAAACAGTCTTTCAGCTTTAGAATGACTTCCAGAATTTCTATATATTTTCATCATTGTATGATAAAAGGAGCGATCTAGTTTACATCCCTTTGACTGTAACTCCTCAAAAAGTTCCTCTGCTTGCTCCACCAACTGCTGCTTGCCAAATGATGCAACCAAGCTTTTGTAGGTATCCAATTTAGGCTCCAATCCTGCCACTCTCATTTCATGCATCAGTGATAAACCTTCCTCTGGTCTATGATCTCTGCAATACATCACAATTAATGTGTTGTAAGTGTCCTCATCTGGCTGCAGCCCATCCTCCTTGATCCTTTGGTAAACTTGAGTTGTCTTCCTAAAATCTTCAATTGCCACATACATCTTGAGCACAGAATTCCATATAGAAAGATCAGGCTTGAATCCTGCTTCTTCCATCTCAGAAAGCATGGCTTCAACATCCCTTACCTGTTTTCCCCTGCTTAACAGCCGAGCCATTACCCTGTAAAGATGCATGGTAGGAAAATAACCCGCAACCTTCATTCCATGGTATATTTTCTTCACTTCAAATATGTTCCCAGCCCTTGCAAATGCATCAAGCATTAAAAGAATAGAACTTTTGCTTATTTTAAAACCCATATCCTGCAACTCCTGAACTACCACGTAAAGCTCATCCAATCTTCCATCAACAATCAGAGCCTGCAAGAGACCATTAATGGAATCTACAGTTGGAGAAGGGCCATCTCTCATCATCGTATTAAAAATAGCCCTGGCTCGCTCATAACAGCCACTTGCAGCATAAGCTTCAATTAAAGCATTCCAGACTTTACGGTCCACAGTCATGCACCTTTGTCTCAAATTCCCCGCTACACTCTCTGCTTTCTGCCATAGCTTCAATCTTCCATATGCCTCAATCACATTGACATAAAGGGATATATTATTCAATACTATGCCATCTGATTCTGCAAAATCAATTAGATGATGGGCTGTTTCAGGGAACCCCATTTTACAATACAAAAGCACCATGCTTTCATAGAGACGTTCAGATGCTTTGATGCCACAGAACCTCATGTCAGAAAACACCTGAGAAGCTTCAGTAATGAGTTCATTTTCTAAACAGCATTGAATCAAGGATTCAAACATGGTAAAACTCCCAGTAAAACCAAGTTCTCTATTATTACTGTATTCCTTTAAAGCAGCATCCAACTGCTGAGCCTTGCAAAGCATAACAACCAAAGCTTCAGTAATCATTTGACTGGACCTCGGAGAATGTTCTTTCAAGAATTCAAGCAAGTCAAGTGCCTCAGAGTGCCTCCCAGATGAACTATATGAACTCAAAATAGACAACAAATTCTCACGGTCTATTTCAAAGCAATCACTGATTGCCCGTCTCAGCATTTTTGCAGCTTCATCATAGCATTCACCCTTGACGAGAATAGAAGAAATAGTATGTGGGTTCATGCCACATATTTCTTCCATATCTCTGATAACTCTTCCAATATCTTCCATTTTGTTTACCTTCCTAAGAGTTCGTAGCATCAACTCATAAAGGGAATGATCCAGTGTGATACCATCATGAAGCATTTCCTTGTACAAAGTCATTGCCCTCTTTGGCTCATTAAATCTTAGATGGATGTCCAGCATGACCGAGTATGCTAGATGGTCAGGTCTAATTCCAGACCTGAGCATGCAATCAAAAGTCTCTTCAGCCTCCACTGGTTTCCCAGCCTTGGCATACCCACAAATCAAAGCACTGTATGTCTTCAAGGTAGGTTTAACTCCAGTGTTCAGCATCTCTGACATCACACCTGCAGCCTCCGCTATTTTGTTTGTCTTCCCCAGCGAATCAATTAAAACAGTATATGTAACTGCATCAGGATTCCTGCCTGATGACTGCATGTCCCTGTAAAGCTGTAGTGCTAGTTCATTCTGACCTTGCTTCCCATACATGTGGATCATAGTGTTATACGTCATCTCATCTTTGCCAAACCCTATTTTCACCATTTCCTCCCAAATCTCTTTCACTTTCTCCACATTCCCTTCTCTTGCAAAAGCATACAACAATGAGTTATAACTCACAGCATCTGGAAAAAACCCTCTTGACTCCAAGTCATTAAAAAGCTGCTCCGCTTTGCCAGACAGTCCACATCTTCCATAAACTGAAATCATGGCATTGTAAGTCCAAAGATCAGGTTGGCAATGATGAGCCTCCATATCATCAAAAACCTTAGCAGCCTCCTCCAAATTCGATGCCCGTGAACAAGCGCTGAGAAGAGTATTATAAGTAATTATATCTGGTCTGAGCCCAGATCTTCTCACTTCATTTAAAAGCTCAATAGCCAAATTAGGCATCATTGCACCAGCTTTCAATCGAGCATTTATCAATGTATTGAAACTTACAAGGTCTGGCTTGCACCCTCTTTCACGCATCAAATCAAGTAGTTCTTGGACCTTATTAAACCTACCACGCCGCGCATATACACCCATCATGGCATTATAAACTTGCACAGTATTCCCAGCTGAAGGTTCAGCCCTCATAAATACTTCCACAGCCAATGCCTCTTGATTGGCCTTTCCCAGAACAGACAAAATTGTGGATAGCATCCGCGCATTGGGGGAATACCAATGGCGCAAATTCAACCACTCATAGACCTCCAACGCCCGGTGCCAGCTTTCTTGGCCCACAGACTTAACCACAAAACAAAGATCAGTTGGTGTCATCTGCACTTTCCTATCATCAAGAACGTCAGCCACAAACTGGTCTTGTGTCAATCCTAAAATCTTATCAGTCAAATATTTCACCCTCTCCCTCCAGTCTTTAGCCCTCTTAAGTGCTAATTTATTCATTTTCTTAACTCTAGTCCTACTTTGCCTCCCCCTCAACTTTTCTTCTTGACTCCCATCATCATCATCATCACTCAATTCGAAAGAGCCCACATCCAAGATTTCATCTTTAGACATTTCAGTCAATTGGGTAGGTGATGAATGATTCAAGATTCCATCTTTAGACATTTCAGTGAATTGGGTTTGTGGAGAAGAATGATAGGTTTCATTCAGTTTAAGTTGAGGCCATCTGACTGACGGTGAAGCTCTGCTATAACTAAATTTTTGTGGAGCATTATCACTACAATCAGTACTGTTGTTTTTAAGTTCAGTAGTGGCAGGAGAGGGTGCAGATTGATGCAAAGAGCAAGAAAGAGAGGTGCTTTTGCATACCTTTGAAGGTGTTGATGGTAGAAAAGCCAGCACTCCACTGCACTCCATGCTTCCACTCATTACAGTCTCCGATATTTTGTGTTTTAAGGAGGGGATAGGGAATGGAGGGTAAAGGGTTTGGGTTTTGGACCGTTTTGTCTTCTTCAAGAAAAGAAAAGAAGTAATATAAGTTTTGGAAAGCTATAGATTTGACTATTTCTTTTATAAAAATAATATTCAAGTATTAAAATTTAAAATGAAGTAAAAAAAATAATATTAAAAATTGATTATGATAAATATATAATAATGCTAACAAGAGCTGAGTCAAGATATTTTATCAAATTTTTTATTCAGATTATAAGATTAAAATAATTCAATAAAAAAATAAAAAAATTATAAAACTCTTAAAAAATATATGTTAATATTTTAAATTTATAATCTGAGTTATTAAACCCTAAGCATCCAGTATAAAAAAAATTAAGAAATTAAATATTAAATGATAAAATTAAAAAAAAAATTCAATCATACAAAAAATTTAAAGAAATAACAATTTACAAAATAAATATCAAAATTATTATTACTATCATTATCATTATTAACACTATTGTTATTTCTATCATTATTAAAATCACAATTGTTGTTGCTACTGGCGGCGGCGGCAACATTATCGTTATTAGTAATAATAATAGTAGTTCTATTAGTATTATTACAATCTTAACAACAATTATCAATATTATCATTAATATTGTTGTTGTTGTTGTTATTGTTGTAATTATTATTATTATCACCGCTAATATTATTAGTATTTTTATTATCATCACTATTCTTATTTTTCTTCCCCTTCGCATAATAATAATAATAATTATTGTTATTGTTATTGTTATCATCATTATCATCATTGTTGATACTATTGTTATTACCACTAATATCATCATTATTAATATCATGACTATCATTTTTTATTATTATTACCATTGGCATTACAATTATCACTATCACTACAACTATTATCATCATAATATATTACTACTACTACTACTACTACTACTACTATTATAACAATATTATTATTACTACTGATACTGGTACTAGTAACAGTAGAAGTAATATTACCTTAATTATTACAATCATCAATATTAATATCACAGTTATTAATATCATTAGTATTATTATTATTATTGTCACTATCATTATTAGTAGTATCATTAATGTTGTTATTATTATTATCACCATAATTATTACTATTATTATTATTATTGTCATTATTAGTAGCAGTAGTATCGTTGGTACTATCACTACCACCACCGCTACTACTACTATTATTCTTATTATCATCACTAATTTATTTTTATTATTATATTTTCTACTATCATCAATAATATTATTACTGTTATAATTATTGTTGTTGTTTGTTACTATCATCATCATCACTATTATTATTATTCTTATTACAACAACAACTATAACAATTAACTTTACTATTAATATTTTTTATTAGCATCATCATCATTATTATTGTTATTAATATTACCATCACTATTATTAATTTTATTATTATTATTGTTGTTGTTGTTGTTGAAAAATAAAAATAATGAACTTGATTTGAAGAATAAAATTAAAAACTATAAAAACTTTGACAATAAAACAAAAAAAAAAGTCAAAAGAAGAGTGATTAGATTGGAACCATTATTATCATAGAAAAAAGCAAAAACTATAAAGGTTAAAATTGAAAGTCATATAAACTCTAGAAAAAAGGCATAGGACAAAAAAAAAATAAAGTTGAAGGACTGAATCGAAAAATATTATGTATACAAATTAAAAGGCTAGGGTTAAACAAAAAACAACAAAACTTTAATAAAAAAAAATAAAAAAATTACAGAAATCAAAACTAAAAGAATTGAATCTGAAATACCAATAATAATGAAGATCATAATGTATTTATCGGGTTAAGAAAGAGAAATGAAGGGAGAGAAAAAAAAAAATAGTCACCACCAACATTTGAAAACCACGTGCCACTTCAAATAGAAGAGGAGACGGTGAAAAATAACATGAGACAATGAAAACTTATTTTTTAGCATCTGGGTTGCAGCATGTGCCACCATAATACGTGTGCAAACAACTTTTCCAGGTTAAAAATCTTATTTCAATGGTCATTTACGTAACTATCCTTGAACAAACTAACAATTAACAAAAAAAAAAATGGATGTAAGACCACAATACCTCTGATCCCAATAAATTAAATCTCTTGGATTCAAAGTTACATGCATAATTCTACTATGTATTAAAAAATAAAAATACACAATACCCTATCTGACACCCTTTACTTTTTTTATATACACTAGGGATATTTTGGTTATTTTATTGCTTATAAATATATTGAATCGACCAAAATACCTTTAAAAAAATTCATAATGTGTAAGGAACTATATGGAAAGATAAAATTATATTTAGTTTAAAAACAAATAAATTTTCATATGAATAACAAAAACGTCATCAACTGTAGTAGTGAATAAGAAAATATGAAGAGGGCTACATTGAATCGCCCATAAGTTTTAGTATACTTGTTATAGTCATGAAACCTAATTTTTGGGTTATGAGTTAACTCGGTTGGATCATGAGTTAGGATTGATCTCAAAAGAATAAAAATAATCAAAACAATTTTATTTTGATAAAAAAAAAATTCAAAAAAATGAAGATAATAAATTGAGGGCTAAGTTTCACATGGAGTCAAGATACATCACTTTAATATTTTATTTAACCTAAATCATTGTAAACCTCATGTTAATCGGTCTGGATTTTATAACTAGGTGGAGAAGAGTTAACAAATTCAAAAAATCTATCTATCTTGGACAATTACAAATTACTTAAAAACTAAAATTTATGGGGGTGAATACTGTGCAACTGACACCATTCAACCCCTCAAAAAACACTATGGATGACCATGTTTATTTAAAAAATCATTTTGGTCCTCAATTTTTTTTGAGCAATTTGATCTTGATTGAAAGCTAATTGATTTGGATTTCTTAAGCAAGGATGGATTTGGAAGAATAGGGATCAAAATTAAAAAGACATTATATATGGATGGCATGCCAAAAGTTTGGGGAAAAATACATTTTGGTCAGCTAACTTTAAAAATAACACAAATTATATGATTTCAGTGCCTCGATTTTTTTCAAATTCATTTTTGGTATCAAAGTTATTTTTTTTATTTTTTAGTCCTTGGTTGAGAGAGAAGAGATAAAGGTCATCAAATTCTGATGGTAAAAAAAATATCATTGACACCGATTTAGACTATTAAATAGTCGATGTTTGATTCAAATAGTTTCATTTGATGAAGGGAGTTAATATTATGTGTTTTTTTTTTTACTTTTAAAGTTTGTGAAAAAAATAGATTAGGGCTCGAGTTTATTTTTGTTTTTTGAACAGTTTTTTAAGGCTATAAATATGTTTATTACGATTACTAAGGTATTTTATAGGTCTTTAATGATAGTCCAATAGTTTGGCCATACTTTTTTCTTCTTCTTTTATCTAATTTTTTTTAATTAACGCTTTTTTTATATTCTCTATTTTGTTTTATTTATATCTAGATCAATAATCTTTTTCTTTTTCATTTTATTTAGAGAACCTCTTTTAAATGATATTTTTTTATTATACATTTAAATTTTGAAGATTTTATCCGATTCATTTATAATTTTTATTTAATCTTTTTGTATAAATGAACTTTATTTTTATTTTTTTTAATTTTCAAATAATATTTTTAATATGTGCAACCTTATATAATGTTTTTTTTTTCTTTTTATTTTATTCAATCAATTTAATTTGTGTCTCTATTTCTATTATCATTCACTTGAATAAAAAAAAATTATAATAAACAAATTTAGCAAACACAATTGGGTAAATATCATGGTTTGTAAGATTAAATATTTTAATCTACATCTATCTCTTAATTTTTTCATTTTTATTTTAAGTTATCGTTTATGGTTTTTTTTTTTTCATTCATTAACATATATAGTTCTTGTTTTATTTAATTATATGTATGAATAAACATTTTGATTCTCACTTGAAACTTTTTTAACTGCAAAAAACATGTTGAAAAAATCTATATATAATTTTTTTATTTGAAAATAAAAACATATTCTAATCCTTGTAGATTCTCAAATGTTCATTTTCGAATACTATAGTTTAAAATATGTTAATGCTAACCTTAGATATATTAGAAAGTTCCAGTATGGCCCTTTTTCTGCTGTAAAAGAACTCGTGGCAATTAATAGAAAGACCACTACTTGAATTCTTTTGGTAGAGAATTTTTGGGTTTTTAAAAGTTTTAGTGAAGATTTTTTTAATGAAGTTTTTTTCAATTGAAATATATATATATATATATAAAAGCTCCTCTTTCAGCATAGCAGGGCGGATGTAACATCGCTCTGTAAGGGGAGGTCCTCCACCCAGTTCCTATGCAAATATGTATATTTAAAAATGTAATTATAATTGGTTTTTAAAGTATTTTTTATATTAAAATAATATATATTTTTTATTTTTTTAAAATTAATACATTAAAACAATCCAAAACATATAAAAATAATTAATTTTTTATCAAATTTATTTTAAAAAACACAATTTACACCCCATTTCTAAATATTCTCCCAATAGCCTTGAGAGCAGCCCACATTTTTGTCCACCATTCTTAGTGGTCGCTCTCAGGCTTGAATTTTTGTTATTCTGGAAGCAAGAAAACCATTCCATAATTCAAAAAAGTCATCAATGGAGGAATGAATAAAAAAACAAATTCAGCTCAAGTCAAGAAGCCTCGCCTCCAATAGAACATGTACAGTGTAGCTCAGGCCAGGAGAAGAGAAAGGAATGAAAAGGGCGGAAGCCCAGCAGAAGGGCATTGCCGTAAAGTTTCAGTAAATTATGAACAACATTTGTTAATGAGCACAAAAGAATCGTTTGAAAGCAAACAGTAATCAACATTTTTTTTTTATCAGCAGCCTGGAGCGATACCAGCAAGCAACAGACAGAATTCTTACCAGTAGCACTAAACAGCACACCCCAAACCTACACATCCGATCTCATATATTAAAAATTTTAAAAATATATAGAGTTGTCAGCAGAAATCCGCATGAAACCAGACCGTGCAAGTTGCAGAAATTCCAACACAAGAAACTGATTTCTTTGGTTAGGTCTCAGGAGCGGGAGCGGGAGCGGCAGCGGCAGCCTTCAGAAGTGGTTGGAGAGCCTTGACAACAATGCTCATATTTGGCCGGAACTCAGATTCATACTGCACACATAAGGCTGCCACAGCTGCCAACTGCAAAAGGGAAAACAACCATAACATTAGAAGCTAACAAAACACAAACACAACCATGCACGAGCAGAAACATTGTCAACTGTGCTTAACATAGCCCGCAAGTATTCAATTGTTGACAATATTCGTGAGAGAAATGATACCTTGGCAACTCCTTTAGGGGGGTATTCTCCTTTCAGCTTTGGATCTACACATTGTTTAACTTTGTCTTCACTCAGTCTTGGTGTAGCCTAACAAAAAACATAGTTGATGTCAAACTTCTTGAATGCTGAAGAAAAGATTCCCAAAGAAATATGCTAAATGAAAAGGAAAAGATAATACTGCTACGAACGAGGCAGGAAACTCACCCATGTAACAAGGCTCTGCTGTCCACGTGGCATGGTATGATCAACAGGTTTCCTCCCAGTAAGAAGCTCTAGGAGAACTACTCCAAAACTGTAAACATCACTCTTCTGTGTCAATTGTCCAGTCATTGCATACCTGCATAATAGCCAAAAATCAGTTGCATTCCATAACAAATAACAGTTATTTACAAAGAGATTATACCATGAAGAGATGAAGATACAATGAAATGGAAATTTCAGAACAAGTGGATGCATATTTGAGAGAAAAGGTTTAAACATCCAAGAAATAGTTTCCAATGACAAATAATGATGTTATGCCCCTGAAAAGGAAGGAAAAAAAAAAGATAAGCAGGAAAACAAGTGACAGATCATTTCTTTGTGTGATCCATCTACTGGAAAATTGGAACGATTGAGATCCAAAAGTGCACCCATCTCTAACAATTGAATAAAGTTTAAAGTGTCAAGAAACCAATGTAATTACAATTAAATCTGGAAGCTCAAATAATATAAATCTTTACCATGCATTCACATATACACATATATTGAGCCATGCCCTATCTAGAATTTCAGGTGTTTCCATGTCCACTCGCCAATCCAAATTCTCTAATCATTCAAAAAAATTATTTTAACAACAAAACTTATCTCAGCAAACATGATGCTATAGATAAACCTTATCCATGTAGTTAAAATTTGTCCAGGTATGGATTGATTTGGCTGGGAACATAGTGGAATCACTCAAAATCAAATTGTACTTGTAAACTGCATTTTATGATAACACTTATTTGTAGCAGTTTGCGGTAAAGTACAGTAACCATGGCAACAGAAAAGAAAAGGAGTTACAGAAGCCTTACTCAGGAGCATGATAACCAAAGGTTCCTAAAACTCGAGTTGAATGAAGGCGAGCAGCCATGTCAGGAGCCTGATTTGAAAGGTTAAAATCTGCGATCTTGGCTTTGAAGTCTTCAAACAGAAGCACATTGCTTGATCTGACATCTCTGTGTATCACAGCAGGTTGTACCTTCTCATGCAAGTATTCCAATCCCCTTGCTGCATCGACAGCAATTCTCACTCGCTGCATCCAATCAAGCACTGGTCCTGGCTGTGCACCTTGAACTCCCTTTCTACCTGCCATTGCAAGAATATAAAAAGTTAATCAATTGTATTTATTTTCTAGAGGACTTTTTTAGTGAATGTAGACAGTAAGCGAAGAGCAGAAAAGATGAGCTCATACCATGCAATATGTCATGGAGGGATCCCATTGTTGCGAACTCATATGCAAGCACTCGAAGATTTCCTTCTACACAGTAACCGAGTAACTCCACAAAATTTTCATGTTTCAATCTTGACACCATGGAAACCTGGGTAAATAATTTCAGATGTCTTAAGAGACCAAAAGGGAAAAAATGCAGAGAACAGAATAGTATCATACAAGAGCCGAATCAGATACAGGTCATCTTTTTCCCATTAAAATGAAAACACACCTGGGTCAAAAATTCAACATTTGTCTCCGGCTCGCTGGCAACATCAAGTTTCTTTATGGCCACAGCTTTTCCACTTTCTAAGTTTGCATAATAAACTCTTCCATAGGAACCTTCACCAATCAATGCCTTAGACCCGAAATTATCTGTCTTTTCTTTCAGTTCTTCCAAAGACAACGCAGGCACTTCAACAGGTGGTGCTTCTTTCTGTACTTCTGCTTTGGCAGGAGCTGATACTTTTGAGCCTTTAGGATAACCTGAGATGCCGCAAATGGAAAGGCAAAATAGAAAGTTCAAAACAAGAAACCACACTAAATCAACTAAACCCCATAAATGACAGAGCTGGACTTTGAAACAGACGCAATGAATGTAGATGCATGTGTATATGTGATGGGCACCAAATTCACTAAATCTAATGAAAGTTGCTAGGAGCCCAAGTAGCGTAATAGAAGAAGCTGCTATCTAGAGAGATCATAACCAAATCATGTGCTAATAGAGACAGAACCTAAGTTGTAGTATCAAAACCATCATCCTCAGATCTCTCAATTCTAAGAATCAAATTTATATGCTGTTCAAAAAGATCTAAGCACATAGCCCGCACAAAACTGCAAAGATCAGATTGGCAAACACTGTAAAAAAGTTTCTCTCCATATCAATGAATTTAACCATTCCATAATGCTAATTAAAACACCGCACTTACAAACAATAAGCACCACAAAAGCTAACTGACCAAACAGTCAACTTCAGAATCCTATAATCAACATGGATGCAAATTCTTTTTTCCCTTCCCTTCCTTTCCCTTATTGCCGGCAGTTTGTGAACAAGAAGATAAGTTAAGGTTCAGAGTAATGTACCATCACCAAAGTTCCCCGTGCTTCTGATGCGCTCATTCTCATGTTCTTGGTAAGACTCCTCTACCTGACAGGTACAGCAGAGCCACCGACGCATCTTGCCACTTTTCTTCAGAAATAATTCCTCTTCGCCACCACCTGTTCTCTCAAATCGTGCAAAGTACCCAGGCGATGTTGCATGTGCCTATACATTCCACCAAAAAAAAAAAAAAAACATTCATTCAGTATTCAAAACCACAATCTAAGAAACAAATATAACATAAAAAATACTCAAAGAAATTATCCTTCGAATTAACAAAAATTCCAAAAAATAACGAATTAAAAAACATCCCTCAAAATTAAGCATCTCCTCTTGTTCTTTTTCACATATTGACAACAATTTACCATAATTAACACATTTTTGACACAAAAATTCAAAAACTAAAATATTAATTCTGCCATTACTTCAGCAAAAAACTGAGAAACGCAATTAAACCAACTTTAACGACTCTAATTAAATATTTACTACCAGTTAGTTAAACAAAAACCCATTAATTAATCAGAGCTTACCCCACAATTAAGATGCTCACTCTCCTTATCCATCAACAACAGAAAATCAAAGAAAGAAACTCTAAAATTTGGTTTTTAAAAAAAAGAGAGAGAGAAGGAGAAAAGAAGTTGGAAAGGAAATGAAGAGGAAAAAACACCTACATATTAACTAAGAAAAAATAAATTAAGAGAGAAAAGCACAGATCGTAATCGAAATTATAGGAAGAACAAACAAATTTAGAAAAAATCAAAATAAACATTCACATACCTGTCTGTATGCGTGTGTGTGTTTTTTTTAGGGTTTGGAAATTTCTTCTTGGGTTTATATTTGGGGGAGAGAGAGAAAGACAGATAGGCAACGCGGAAAGAAGAATAAAGCAAATAATTATTTTCTTTTCTGTTCTTCTTTCAGTTTTCTTCTCTATGAAGACGATCAAATTATTGTAAATTTAATCCCTGTGGTTTTCAAATCTTAATTGATTAGTCCTTACTAACTTGACAAGTTGACTTGATAAATTCGTAACCCAAAAATTGAAGGGATAGAAATCTTAATTGGATAAGAGTAAATGGATTAAATATACAATTTTTGAGACAATGAGGATTAAAAGACTGATTATATTAAACTACAAGGACTAAGTTAAATAACTCTTCTCTTTCTAAAATTAGTAAACAAGGACATCGCTGTTGTTCGATTTTATTGGCATAGAAAATGCTATTAACTTTTTAAATTTCTAAAGAAAAAGGTGGGGGCGGTGGGCATGGAGGGGGGAGAGAGAGAGAGAGAGAGGGTGTTGATGGACGTTGAATTATGAGGAGGATATAGCCAAGGTGGGGCGGTGGACAGGGAGGAGAGAGAGCAAGAGTGTTGATGGACGATGTATTATGAAAAAGATATATATTCTATTGTTTTGATTTAATGATATTAAAAATATTTTTTAAAAAATAAAAAAATATCAGTTAAATATATTTTAAAATAAAAAATATTTTAAAATAATAACCGTATTTCAAATAAATTCATAAAAAAATAATTTTTTTTCCATTATAATTTGTTATCATTTGCTTTGCAATATAAACAAAAACGATTAGATTAGAATTTTATTATAATTATTTTTTAAAATATTTTTTATTAAAAAAAATATTAAAATAATATATTTTTAAAAAATTATTTTTTATATTAGCGCATTAAAATGATCTAAAAATATTTAAAAAATTAATTTAAAATAAAAAAATAATAATAAATAATAAATTTTTTAAAATTATATTTTTAAAATGTAAAATTTAAGTGGTCCAAATTAAAGTTTAAATTATTTTTTTTATTCACTAGAAACCAACTTTTGATCTGATCCATGACAGAGTACTTGTGTAACTTAGTAATATACTATGTGCCCGTTTGGTATTGAAGTTGAACCTGTTTTTTGAAAAATTTTATTTTTTTAATTAAAATTAAGTGTGATTTGTACCTTTTGGATCATTTTAATATGCTAATATTAAAAATAATTTTTAAAAAATAAAAAAATATTATTGGCATACTTTTCAACCCAAAAAACTATTTGAAAAGCAACCGCTACCACACTCCCAAACACTTTTTATGTGATGAGAACACCACGCTCCAGTACTTTTTAATAATTCAAGTTTATAATTTAATATTAATTTTTTAATTATAATTATATAATTTTGGTCTGCTATTCAGGATTTGTTCGGTAATGCTGATGAGCAGGTAATTTGGGATTGCAATCTACTACGCAGTTAATTCATATTTAATTTTGTGGTGTAATATTTTTTTTAATTTCTGAGATTAGCACATAAATATTATTAGAAAACATTAAAAAAATCAATTTAATATCTTAAAAAATATATAAAAAACAAAGCTATCGTAATTTTAAACACTCGTTACTTTTTTCTTCTGGTTTTTTCTAGAGAACCAAAGGGAGACAAATTCTTCTTCCTCCTCCTCAACAGGTGAACCCTTCACATGATTTTGCGGTCCTATGCTTTTTAAAATTATTTTTTTAACTATAAATTATTTTTTTATTTCCAACAGTTAATATTATTAGAAAATATTAAAAAAACCAATTTAATATCTTAAAAAAAAAAAAACAATCCAATCTCAAACACGCAATCACTCAAAAGCTTTTCCTTTTCCTGTTTTCTTCTGGTTTCTTTCGATAGAAGCAAAGGGAGACAGATTCTTCTTCTTCTTCTTCTTCTTCTTCAACAGGTATCCTTCTTTTTAGTTATCCTAATCAACTTCTTTAACCCTAACTACGTAGAAGGGGGTGCTCTGCCTCCATTGACCTCCCAATCCTCAGCAGTTAACTGACCCCTGCGGTCCACTGGTCTCGTGTCAACTGGCTAGAAAGGGGGCTTTATTCTTAGTGTTCCTTCCCGGTGACGCCATTGTAGGGAGCTGTATCACCAGTCAAAAAAGAAAAGTATATGCTCTTACGAGGCATCTGCGCTTCCATACAAGTCTTGCAGGCCTCATTTTGGACGTCTGAGCGTTGACCAATACGGAAACTTGGGCGACTTCACTTTTTTATAAAGTAAAATCCCGGCATGGATTGCCCCGAGGCCTCTGCTGCGTACGAAAGGTTGTTTAGAAATAGGATAGTCATAACGAATTTAAAATATTGTTTTTTTTTAAAAATGAAAATTCATCTGGGCTGGATTTTGATTGAATGAATCAGGCTTAACTAGATCAGCTATGTCAAGAGTGATGCCATTAGTTAATTAGATTTGATTGAATCGATATCTTTTTTGTTCAAATTAAAACCTGATTAAGTCATGTTTTAAATCATGTATTTCTCAAGTTAATCGACAAAATCAAGTTGGATTTAGAAGGTGTTTAGTATTATGTTTGAAAAATATTTTAAAAAAATTTAAATTTTTTTATTTTTACTTTAAATTAATATATTTTTGATGTGCTGATTTTAAAAATAATTAAAAAAAATATTATTGGCATACTTTTTTTAGTGAAAAACACTTTGAAAAACAACCACAATCATACTTCCAAACATGCGCGGAGCCTGTTTGGGAGTGCGGTTATTATTGCTTTTCAAAGTGTTTTTTATGCCAAAATATATTAAAATGATATATTTTTATTTTTTAAAAATTATTTTTGAGATCAGCATATCAAAACGATTTAAAACATATAAAATAAATTATTTTTTTAATAAAATAAATAAATAAATAAATAATTAAAAAAAAAAACACAGCACAACCATTTCTAAATACTCGCTACTATTTCAGCAAAACTAGTGATCTATATATATAAACCGTTAGATTCTAAGACATGGACAAGCCAAATAGTAAACCGAGAGAAAAAACAAAAATCATCAATTTAAAAACTAAAAAAAATCCGGTCTGGTTTTATTTTAATTTTAAAAAATTAAAATGGATTGAACCAAACTAAACTAATTTAATCTGATTTAAATAATAATAATAAAAAGTTTGAACAATTGCTTGACTTATAAGCATGGCAAGACCAAACAGAGCAAAATCAATCATCAATTTCAGAGTCTTTGAAAATCTTTTTACCTGTCATTCAAAAACTTTAAAAAGAAGTCGTTGGTTTTTATGTTTTCAAAGATAAAACACGCATAAAAAAATTATTATGTTACATCTATAATTACATGTTCAATGTATTTAGTGATTGTTTATTTATTACATGTGAGACCTTAAAAATAAACAAACTCTTAATTTATCTTTAGAAAGTTGCCGTGTTTTTTTGCTATGTTTATTTCTTGAAAAGTAATTTTTATAAAATTATTTTCTAAACTTTATTATATTTATTTGCTATTAAAAAATTTAGTTAATAAAAAAAATACTTTTTAGTTAAAAAAAAATTTGACTTGATTTCTAGAAAAGTATTTTCATGAAAAATTTAAGCGAAAAATACTTTTTAAAAATTATAAAAAATTTAAAAATATCATATTATTTACTGATTATATCAAATTTAGTCCTAAAACTTTTGATTACTATATATATATATATATATTGAATATTTATTTTTTAATTTCATCTTTTAAAATTTAATTTTTATATTAACTATGGTCCTTATTTTTATAATTATTATTTTCTTTTTCCTTATTATTTTTTTATTAATTTTTTTTTATCTATCAAATCTGATCCTCATTCTTTTGATTGTTACTTATTTTATTTGAAATAATTAATGAAATGTTAATTATTATTATTTTAATTTCTTCATCTTTCTTTCTTTTTAGATTTATTTTGATTATTATTTATTTTATCTGAGATAATTTATGAAATTATATATTTTTTTCAATTTCATTCTCATTCAACTTTTTAATTTGTAAGATTTGTTTCTCATTATTTTAATAAACTTGAAAAAAAATAAAATTTTAATAAGTTATTTTCCAACTCATTTTCAATGACATAACCAAACACTGAAAAATATTTTCCAACTTATTTTTCATTATACTACCAAACATCGGAAAACAATTCACTTCCCCAAAAATCACTTTTCAAAAGAAAACTAATTTCCAACAAACAAACGGGATCATAATCTATCATTTAGATTTTTACCGTGATTCTTCTTATTTTTTTTAAAAAAAATATTTTTTAAAAAAATATTTTTTTATTTTTTTCTTTTAAATTGATATTTTTTTAATGCATTGATGTCAAAAATAATTTTTAAAAAATAAAAAAAATATTATTTTCATATATTTATAAGTAAAAAATACTTTGAAAATCTATTTCTCTAATGATTTTGATAACCAAAATATCTATTATATGTTTGGGAACATGATATATAATGTTTTTACAAAAATATATAAAAATATTTTTAATTTTGTTCTTTATATTAACATATTACAATCATAAAAAAGATCATTTAAAAGATTAATTTAATATTTTTTAAAATTAAAAATATTTTTTTAAAAAAGTTTAACTGCATTAAATTCAGACGTGGAGATTGATTCATGACCACCCAAAAGCCCAAGCCATTGAACTCAAAAGCCCATTAAACCCACTCAAAAGCTAAACCCTCAAAAATCATCTTTGTAAACCCCCCTCCCCCTCTCCCTCCCTCGCTCCCTCGAGTCTCAATCTTTCAAACACAGAAAACTCTCTAAAATCCAAAAAACTAAAGCTTGTGAACCCTCTCTTTCTCTCTCTAGAATTCAGATAAACAAGATTTATGTGCCTTTTCTGGCTTGGAGAAAACAGAATTCAAGATGGCTGATGATACATCAGTTGGTTCCAAAAGAAGAATCACAGAGATTGAAGAAGAATCTCTCATTCAACAACAACAACAACAAGACCACTCTTGTTCTTTTTTCTCTACATTCTCTCCTCAAGGAGACTCAATTCTTTCACCTACAAATGCAGTCCAAGAAGAAGCCAATCATCAAGACAATCCAAGCCCAACGTCTTTCAAGAAGGTAAAGAGCTCTTGTTTTACTGAATCTGATACTAGTTTCCGAGAGAAACAAGGAATGGGTTTTGAAGAAAATGAAGTAAAGTGTGATTTTTTGAATGAAAAGAATGTTGCTTTTTGTGGATTGGTTTCTGGGTCTTCTGAAAGTGGAGAGTTTGATGAAAAGATTGAGAGTTCTGGTGCGAAAGTGAAAGAAACTGAGAATTCTGTGGATGATGGATTAGAGAAAGGAGAGATTGAATGGAGTGTTGATGATGCGAAAGAAGTGAAAGAGAAGAGGAAAGATTTTGTGGTAAGTGAATGTTTTGAGGCTGAGATGGGCTTGGGTACTGATGATAATAAAGAGTCTGCGAAGGCGAAAGAAAGTGGAGGAGAAAGTTTATTGGAAGCAAAGAAGAAGCAGTTACTGGAAGAACTTGAAGTTGGTTCAATCTTGAAGAACAAAACCAGTGTGGATAACAATGTTGATGATTTTGATACTAATGTGGGAGTCTCGGGAAGTCTCAAAGGATTTGATGAATCTGTTAGACGTTCTTTGAAGTTTGAATTGATTGATGATACAGTGTTGATTGAACCAGTTTCAGAGACCGAAACTGCTAATGGTGGTGCTAATGTTGCTGAGAGGAATGGAAAGAAGAATGGGAAACAGGGAACTGATGGAAAGAAGGAGAAAAGGCCACGGAGAAGGGGAAAGGGTGCAACAAAGGGTTTGGAGACGAGTGAAGGGCAAAAGAAAGTGACCCAAGTTGGTGAAGCTCAAAATAGAACAATCCATGTTGGGGAAATTCGAGATACATGTGCAACAGATGGGGATCAGATGAAGAGGAAGTACTCGAGGGTGGAAATGGAGGCCCTGAGGTTTGCAAATATTGTAGAACAGAGAAAATTGTGGAGAGATGTATACACTGGACTTGGATATGATGTCGTGGAGGGGTATAAAGACTTGGCAAGTTCAAAGCATCAGAAGAACGTTAGCTTGAACTTCAATCCCCTGGAGCCTTTTGGAAGGAAGGAACCTGGCATTCTTGGTAAGTGGTGTTCTTGTTCCCCGCCTGCATTTTCTTACTGTTTTAATTCCACAATGTTTGAATTATTTCTGCATCTTGCATGGCGCTTGTGATTTGTTAACATATTCAATTCTTGCTTCATGTGATGTTTTTATTTAGAAGAGGCCTTAGCATCTCACTATTAACTTAATTATAAGATCACAATGTAAAAGGCTTACTGACATGTATCGTGTTATGGTGTGCTATTTGGATGAAATAGGAATGACTTGATGCACTCTTGTTATTACGAACTCTGTTAAGTACATTGATTCTTTTTGTATAACAGTTTAAACTTCACTGGTTCATTTTCAATAGAGTCTATGAAGAATGATGATGTCTAGTGTCTGCCCAAACCTAAGATTATTCATTTTTTGGATGGGAGAGAGGGGCAAAAAAAGAAAAGAAAAGAAAAGAAAAGAAAATTATAGTTAAGAAGAAAAGGTTGTAAGATTTTCAACTGTTGCACGCTTGGCCCAGAATAGGTCTCCATTGACATTCTAGGATATAGTTGGTTTGAGTCAACTCTAGCAGGTCTTGCAAACAGTGGAGCTTTTATTTAGTGCAGATGAAATGCCAAGCAGTTGATTTGAAGAACAGATAGCCTGGCTATTTGGTTATGCAGATGATGCTTTAATGATATGCCTGAAAATCTGAGTTTTAAACAGCTGCCTTTTGTGCGGCGTCTGTTACTAAAATGCAGTTTTTCCTTTAGTTGCCATTGGCCCTTGATTGTTTTAAAGCAATCATGCTGGTTCCTTTGCTTCTCAAGAAATCTATTCTTGATTTATCATGCTGGTTCCTTTGCTTCTCATTGTTCTTATCACCAAAATTCTTGGTGCTTGTGTTTGTTTTTCATCTATTCAATGGAAATTTCTTTTGTTGTTTTCTTTGAGTTCAGCAGATCTGATTTACAATTCTTTTGCTTTCTCTTCCTCCCATTTTATTTTCTCATTTTCTCCTTTTCTACCTCCTGGTTTTTAGCCCCCTTCTTTTGAAAATAAAACAGGTTAAATCATAATAACGATGTCGAAATCAGATTCTCCATCCCTTCTGATTTCAGCTCTTATTTTGTCTATTTGATTGGTTCACTTTCTGTTTGGGCAGGTGTGGTTGCAGCAAGGGGAAGACGAACCGTTGAATGTATTTGCACTTTGAAGAGTAGCCCAAGGGAATCTGGCTAAAGTCCTTATTCATATCTGCACATATCTGTTGAACTGTTAGGCTAATGATTGTTGTGTGTATGCTACTTGGATATAGTCATTGCACATTGAAATTCTTTCTGTTGGCCAGCCTAGACCTCTTGGGATCCTTGTGTCATTGTACAGTATGTTCAATTACATTCTTTTGTGATTAAAAACTAATAAAGAGATGCAACCCGCTACTTTTTGGTGAATGCACAGAATGCTGTACCTGTTACAGTTATTTCCACACATCATTTTCTCATCTTTCTGGCTGAAATATCTTTGTGTTGATTATTTTTTTATATAAGATTACCATTTTTAAAACAAAATGTGCGAGGGATTCTAAATTTTGAGATTAATCTCAGGGGAAGAATCATCTGAAAATGTGGATGATGGATTAGAAAACATGGAAGGAGATGGGGTGCAAAATGTGGATCTATTGAGTCCTGCTTGCAGTAGCAATATTGAGGGTGAAGGTGCTGCTACACTTTTGGTGGAAGAGTATGATGAAGAAGATGACAGTGACGATGATTATGCTAGCATACAGAGACCTGCTTTCGCTGTAGAAGGAGAACCAGATTTTGATTCTGGACCTCCAGAGGACGGATTAGAATACCTCAGGTGTGTCAGGTACCATTATATATCCTACCTTTTTTTTTTTTTCCTTTTACCAGTTATTGATGCTAGTGTGCTAGCTTTTAACTGATATATCTTTCCCAGTTATATATCCTACTTTTTTTGCCTTTCCCAGTTAACTGATATTTCTTTCTTCTTCTGTTTAGGTGGGAGGCTGCTCACATTCCGAAAGTTAAAGTAGCCAAGCTTGATAGGAGTGGAGTTAGCGAAGAACAAACTGTTTATATGGCCCAGATTCCTGACGTTGCCAAGTGCCCAGAATATTTACTGCCGTCAAGGCAGTGGGAGTATGTGTTTCTTGCTGATTTTTCAGAGCTGTGATTGGTATGGTTCTGGTGTTAATTTGCTTTATGTTAACGTGGTAATTTTATTGGCTTAACAACTCTATTTGTCTGCTTTAGCCGAAAAGGGCTAAAAAGTTTCTCCATTGATCTGTTCACCTTTCTTTGAAATGAACTTGTATCTCTTTTTCTTGAAGAATTGATGAAAATATTTGTCTGAAGTTGTATAAAATGTTGCATGTTTAATTAATGCGAGAGATGTATCATTTGATTCTTTTTACCAGAAATCATGCCTTCAAAAATGAAAAGTGCTTGTTTTACTCGACGGAAGATTTTTGATTTTAGAGAAGGAAAACTGTATTGTTGGAAAAAACATGAGGTTAGCATGAAATTTTTGAGCTTGAAGGTGACATGTAAGGTCTTTAAGGCTTGCTTGCTAGGTCATAAACATATAACAAGAATAATAGAAAATGCATAGCGCTAATTTAGAGAACTGACTTCGTTTTTCTTTCATTGAATTTCAGGTTTTCTCTCAAAACGACGGTCCCAGCACTAAAATTTCCCATAAGGTGCAACCAGCAGCTACTGTTCATGGGAGTTGTTCCCCTCAGCTTTCTGAAAGCATTATTGTTGAAAAATTCAATAACCTTAGAGCATCATTGATCAGCTATGCATGGAGAATCGTGAAGATCGTAGAAGCTCTTCTCAGCATCGAACTCCTAAAGCTTTGTCGAGTGATGCTTTATGTAACTACCCTACCTTACCGGTCATTTTAGCTATGGATAGTGTTGCTCGAGTTTCGATGCTGAGACTGAAAGCTGAAGCTTCTCAGTTCAACCAAACCATGTCAATTTGAAGGAGCATATGGAAATGATTTCCATATATTGGGAAGAGTGTGTGTGTGTGTGTGTGTTTGCCTTCTCTTTTGCTGTGTCAGCTCCAGCCTGGTGCAAACTTGCTCTTCATATTTTTTTATTATCTAATTCTATCTCACAGCTATGCTCAAATTTTGTAAAATATTAGCCCTAAAACTTTTAAAAAGACTGCCACAAGTTCTAAAAACAATTTTTCTATAAATTAATTTTGTTTGCATATTACAACTGTCAGTTCAATTGTCATTAATATCATGACAACCTAATTGAATTTATATATAAACGTATAACAAAGAACCTTGGCATACCCCAACACAAAGTAGAACAACAACAAATATCACGACATGTGAGGCAATTATAAAATCCAAATTGGCTCGAAAAGTCCATTGGAAGTTTGGTTTAGTACGGATTAAAAAAAGAGTAGAAAAAGAATTGATATGAGCTAATCTAATTAAAAATCAAATTAACATGTGATTCAATAATTTTGCAAAGTCAATCCAGTCTATCCGAGTAAAACTTAGTAAAAAAAACCGTTGAATTTCTTATATTTTAAAAAAGAGTCAAAATGATGTGTTCTGATCCCTTTAAATTGAGTTAATATCTTATTATTCTCATTCAACTTAGATAAGTTTTTTTAAGTGAAAATGTAACAAAAAAATACCTTTTATTATATATATATAAAACTAAAACGGAAGGATGATATTCACAATGTTTTTTTTATTATAGCTATAAACTCAGTGGCATTGTGGATTGTAATAATATAAGTATAATTTTGCCCTTTAATCAGATAATAATTGGCCTGACTTATAGGGTTAAGAGTGTCATATCCTATATTGGCAGGTGAGGAATTAGTAGTTGGTTTTATTAAAAGTGCTAGTGCTAACTTGTCATACGTGTTTTGGGACGTCAGGCTCAGATATGAATTTGCATCATCAAAAACAAAACCGTGACAATGGTAAGGCTCAAAGCGGACAATATATGGCAAGTTGGGTTGGGTTGTTACATTTGGTATTAAAGCCGACCTCACTGGTTGTCTGGCTGTGCCGACGGGGTTGTCGGGTTCCTTGAAAAGGGTGAATTGTCATATCCCATATTGACAGGTGAGGGATTGGTAGCTGGTCTTATTAAGAGTGCTGGTTGCAAACTTATTATATGTGTTTTTGGACGTCAGGCTCAGATGTGGGCTCGTGTCACTAGAAACAAAACCGTAAGGACAATAAGATTCAAAACGGATAATATATAGCAAGTTGGGCCGGAATGTTACAAAGAGGGTCTTTTTAATTTTTTAAATTGTCAAAATACTAAAATGCTCTTTAAATCAAGGAATATATGACCGGTGTCTAGGGGCGGTTTTGATTTTTTGTTTTTTAATATGCAATGAAATTACTAAAATACCTTTAAAGTAAAAAAAAAAAAACATAGCCTTCCATCAATGATTTTTTTATGTATTTTCAAGTTTGGGTTTTTTGAGGTCATTATTGTTTTTTGATTTATTAATGTACATTGAAATTACTTAACTGCCCTTGAAGTAAAAAAACCTTCAGGGTCTTCTTTATCTTTTCATTTTGATTTTTTTATTATTTGCCTTTTTAATTATAATCTTTTAACATAAGTTAGATAGTATTTCCTTAACATCATCAGTTATATGCTCTTGGATACTTTTTTTTAAAGTTATTATTTTTCTTTTAAAATGATTCAAATAAAATCAGCTTACTATAGTTGAAATTATAATATGGGCTATTAATTTTGTTTTTTCAGGTTACTTGATTAGATGGAATATCTAAATATTCTACTAGAGAAATATTATGGATCCACGAAGGATGCTGAAGTGGGTTATTTTGGCGCGTTATTATTCGAGGCAAAAACTCCCGCCAATTTTGGCCACTCACACCAACGCCGTCAGAGGGCCAAAAGAGAGAAGACCCGACACGGAAAAATGTCGACTGACCCGAAAAGGAAAGGATCTAGCAGTGCCACCACCCCAGCTTCACTAACCAAAATCTTGCATCGTTCTCTGTCGCATCTCAAGTCAAGAACGCCGAACAATATCACCCCTGTCTCTTCTTTATCTCTTAAATCCGTACAGTAACCTTTCCCCCTTCTTCCTTTCCTTCTATCGTGGGCTTTTTTTTTTTTAATAGGTGTAAATACATAAATGGCGTTTTTGGTTAATGGGTTTTCTTTTATGGACAAATCTATGGTTATCTGGTTGTGTTTCGCAGGTGTGGTTATATGATTGGTGGCTGGCCAAGGCAGAAGGGGATGGCTTAGCTGTTTCTGGGTTTACTTTTAGAGAGTAAGCGAACAGATTATTTAGTTTTTTCTTTTTAGTATTATTTCTTTGATTATATAATTTAATTACAATTACAATGTTTTTTTTTTCTAGGTATGTATTTGGGGATAAATTATTCTATAAACTCAGCTCCATTTTTTTTTTTTTTTCGTGATGATCAGTAAGCAAGGAATTAATGCCGTGTTTGTCTGGTTTTTGCATTGGATTTGATGGCCATAGAGGAGTAGGAACAAGATTGTTTTGCTCGGCAGCGATTGTCAGAAGACATTATGCCACCATTCTTGAGACAAAGGATGGCATCACTGTTACAATTAGTGGATTCATAAATAGAGATCGAACGCGTCAAAATGGGTTTTCATTCCAGGTGTGCCCTCATTTTCGTTCAGGCTTATCCTCTGTTTTTGTGCTTCAAATCATATGGTGTTCTGTGCTATTTGTTTTCAGAAATTTGAAGTAAGACGTTATTTTATTTTTAAAAAATTATTTTTGACGTATAAAAAGTGTTTAAAAATAACATTTTGAAGTAAAAAAAATTCAAATTTTTACTGAACAGTGTTTGCTTTGAGTGAACATTTATATGTCCACAGCTTGTGCACTGTAAAGAAGGAAAATCAAATTGGATAGAACATATAAATTTGGTTTTTAGATAGAGAGATGACTATGCTCTAGCTGTATTTAAGTTCAATTGTTGATTTTCTAATGAACACGAAAACGGAAGTGTTGCTTTGAGCAGATTTGTGAGCATTTCCAACTGGGATTTCCATATTGTTGGTTAGAACTTGCCACTCGATTGGGTGGTGAAGAGTCTGCTAACAGAGGCAGTCCTCCCGGAAAATCGGGTTTTGATGAGCCCAAAATGTCTTCTGGTACCAGCGCAAGCGCCGCTTCCGTTTCTTTTGATGATCTCCCGGTGACAAGGATCCGCGATATTGCAACGCACCCTCTTGGAGATTCCATGGATAGTGCACTCGCTGATATCCTAGATCATTTCTGCAGCAACGATGCCAAACCCTCTCCAATGGCAATCAGTCCAGACTCAAAGAATCCAGTCGCTGTGGCAAATGCTGTGCTGGATGAAACTCCAAGGAAAAATAAGAGGACGGCTGACCGGAAGTACAAAGATGGAGGTATAATTCCACGTGGAGTTGATATAGCAACGGGGGAAAACATCACACCAAGCAGAGGAGTTGTCACAAGAAGCATGTCCAGGCGGAGGAATTTTAGAGAAATACAGGAAGAAAGTCCATCTGCATTTCTTTCAACATCAGAGACCACTGAGAATCTTTCCGGTGGAGTGACGAGTACAAGTGCTCGGAAAGATAGTTGGGCAACCACATCAACGGAGAAAATTATGGAAGTCCCTGATGTACCTTTAGTCAGAAGGTCAAGCAGGAGGCCGAATATCCGGAAGGATTATCGTGAAATGTAATACCAGTATGGAAAGCCTTCTGAAACAGAATGGAGAACTGGTGGGAATGTTCATGTCCGCTGGATATGTTCCATGCAGAAAGTGATGCTACCTTTCCTCTAGCCTCGTTACAGATCAATCGTATGATATTACAGGCACTAACTAACACTCTTATTTACCATATAGCCCCTCAAAAAGAATGACTTTCTTTATCCTTCCCTTTTAGCATGACTTTCAAAACTCAACTCAGTTTAGATTCGAGTCGGATCAGTAGATTATCATATCAACCCCAGTTTAGTAACTATAAAGGCAAAGACAATATCTCATTAACTTTTCCTCTTGGCTCGATATGCATAAAAGGAAATCATCTAGGCCAAGAAAAAACAACAGCAGCCAAGATTCAGTAACAGCTGAGATGACATTTATTGTGTTAATTACACAATAACAGAGAAAGGAGAGACACCTACAGAATAGTAAAAGAATAAGCTGAGTCTATTCCCTTCTGTTTCATTCAACAAAAGACATACCTATTATCAAATGAAATTGAATCGTTGGTCACCCAAACAGAACGAAAACTTCAAGGTCTTGATTCCCCTGTATTTTACAATGACTTGCAAATGTGTTTGCAGCTTAGTTGCACTTACCCTTTGATTCCAGAGTTAACAGTCATCCTTACAAGTGCCAAAAAGATTATGTCTGGAGCTGACTATATTTTTTTTTTACAAATTCTAGAACGTGGGCCTATCCGGAGTTTAGTTGCACTTCCTTCTGACACTGCATTTACACTGGCACTCTTTTGCCCCGATATCGATCAAAAAACTGCACATCAAAATACAAAATTAGACCAGCTTCTAACAGTAAGGTGTTTGTGAATAAAGAATGTATTTAAATTATAAGGCTTAACCGAGACCAGATTCTGCTTTTACTGCCATTGGTTTTGCTCGTCCAATGCAAGCAAGCATAGTAATGTCGAAACCAAGTCCAGACATAGAACAGTCCAGATACTCTCACCAAAAAAGAAGGTATCTACAAGGTTGAAAGTCCAAAAAGAAGGGTTTTTATTTTCAGTTCTGAAGTAAACATACCGATCTCACAAAAGGCTGTTGGAACACCCATCCAAAAATCGGTATCCTCTGCACAAAAACTGCCAGCGTAGGCCAGAAACCACTGTGGAAAATTCATGTCAGAATCTTCAACCGGATGAAGTAA
The DNA here is from genome assembly GCA_018804465.1 of Populus tomentosa. Classification (NCBI taxonomy): domain Eukaryota; kingdom Viridiplantae; phylum Streptophyta; class Magnoliopsida; order Malpighiales; family Salicaceae; genus Populus; species Populus tomentosa. Next base: position 11,939,999 of record CM031981.1, read on the forward strand.
GGCAGATAACCATAAACCATTTAGATAAATATCCAACTGACCTAAAGAGCACGATGAACCCATATGCTTCCAAAATCATGCCAATAACAGGCCATCCTATGACCACAAAGAAGAAGCCAGCACCAAATGAAATGGTTCCCTGCATAACCAGCAAAACACAAGTGTGGAGAGAGAATGAAATACATGCAGCTGATGCAAAGTTCACATGTGCACACCGACACAGAGATAAGCCACCTTAAAGTTTTGGCGTTTCATGAAGAATTGCATGGTAGATTTTGGTCCAATAGTGAGACTGACTCCAGAGATGAAAAGGATCTGATCAAGTACCACAAAGAAAGAAGCACCATTAAACTGATATCATAAAACAAGAAAAAGAGACTAGATGATGTATGGGGACATGCTTGGCAGGGCACTTACATTTCCCATAGCAATTAATCCCTTGTCAAAGAAGAAGACAATTCCCAGGAATGAGAAAAATATGCCAAATCCAGTCAAGCCCAGCCCAATCTCTGATTCATTTCACAAAAATCAAGAGGTGTAAGAATTTTGAAAGATCGTATAGCATACCAAATATACGTAATCAAAAACTCGTTCCTTCTTCTATTCTTCTGCCACCTATAATTCATGCTAAGAGTCACATAGACAAGGCCATTATTCACGAGAACATTGAATCAACAGAAGGCAATAGCTAGGAGCACAAGGTACATTGACTATCACTTAGAAACTGCTTAAGACTCCTCAACCAGTTCAAGCTTGTCAAATCTTCATCAAACCACAGAAATGTATATATTTAACATATATTTCCCATATAAGGTTCCTCGGTTCTAATCCATTATCATGACTACTTAGAGCAATTCTAAAATCAGCCAACCTAGTTAGTTGTTACAAGCCTAATACAACTTCTACAATAAGTAACCATTTCATACATTTTTTCACAAGGAAATAAATTCTCACTCATTAGAAACAATAACATGCCTTTTCAACTAAGTAAACACCTCGATTGCGATAACTACTACACTTTTTGTCAACTTTCAATAAATCTCAAGCCAAAACAAACACAGTTAGCTAAAAAAATATATTCTAAAGATTAAAAAATACGCATTCATGCAAATAGCAAGTCGTAAGAAAGAAGATAGAATTAGAATCACTTTTGCGGTCATTCATTTCAAAGGAAACCATTCTTAAAGCTGCTGATTGATTCTTCACGTAGTAATCACTTCCACTGCACAAGAACAGGAAAACCAAAATCAGATCCAATTAAGATAAAATTAAACAAAATAAGCTTCAACTAGGGATTCAAGTACACAAATTAAGATCGCACATGATCTACACGTGCAAAACCTTATTTTCCCATCATTACCTCGATAATCTGGTAGCGAGCGAGAGAAAGAGAGAGAAAAGAAAGAGATCTTCTAGAACGATCTACCTGCAAAAGAGAGAGATATCAAATCGAATCGGAATGATTATTCATTTCATCGATTAAGAGAAGATAAAACAGTGAGAGAAAGAAGCTGTGTTTGGATACTGAGAAAAGAAAAGAAGATATCCCAAGTTTTTCTTTCTGATTTTGTATTTTCTCGGCAACCAAACAGAAATTAACAGGGAGAGGAGGAGGGCGAGAGGACCTGAGATTTGAGAGAAGTGCAGTTGTTGTAAGTCGTAATAATAAATGAAATGAGAAGAGGAGGGGTGCTCGCGTGTTTCTGTCCGGCATGATTTCTCTCCTTATTATATACGCCAAATGAAAATTAATTTTTATTCTCTTTCTGAAATAGATCGCGTAGAAAGAAATTTGAATATTCTTGTTTTGTTAGCTGCTCTGTTGCTAACGAGTGATGTTGTTTTAGCCAATGGAAATTTGAAAAAGATTTTAATCTTTTTTTTTTTTTTTTACTTCTTTTCTTAACAACCGCAATTCAAGTCATTAAAGCCTGTGATCCGAAGTCTTGAATTCTTCGGGTGGGAGTGTTGAAATTTTAATTATTATTATTTTTTAAAGTATTTTTTATTTAAAATTTATTAGAATAATATATTTTTATTAATTTTTAAAAATTATTTTTAATATTAACACATCAGAACAATATAAAAATATAAAAAATTAAAATTTAAAAATTATAAAACATGAATTATACCTCAATCCCAAACAATTTCTGATAGCATATTTGAATAGCATATTTAAAAGTGTGAGAGAATTTTTTAAAGTGTATTTTACTAAAAAAAAAAACATATTAAAATATCATATTTTTAAAAAAATTATTTTAATATTAATATATCAAAATGATTAATAAAATAAAATAAAATAAAATAATTTACACCTAAAAAAATAAAAATAAAATTTAAAAATACAATTCAACCATCAACTTATTTAGACAAGGTTTTAGTTGTATAAAATCAAATATTTACCTAATAAAATTTAGTTAGTTCAATCGGATTTTTAGTATAACTACGTGAAGCTAATCAAAACCATTAACACCCAAAATTCCAATTCAGCTATTATAGTTTGAGATTTTCTAAATTAATCTTATAATTTTCAAAACGCTCCATCGTAGTCCTTGACTTCCCCTTGAAATAAGACCTGTGAGAGTTCTTGCATGTCATAGAGGATGAGGTTTTGACTATGGTTTCACAAGTTTCCATCCCATTTCTCACATCAACAAGCCTTCCTTGTAGCTGCGCTAGAGATCAACATATATAAAATGCACTAAATTTCATGTTTGCTAGGCAATCTAATCCCATTTCTTTACATTTAAAACATTTTTTTTAGTTTAAATAATTTTTTAATATTTTCAAATTGATTTGATGGTCTAATATCAAAAATAAATTTTAAAAAATAAAAAAAATATTATTTCAATTTATTTTCAAGTGACATGTTGAAAAATAACCACTAAATCTGTTATTTTATGCAATGGAGACCAAATCCATTCCCTACAAACTAAACTAACCATTAAAATCACCAAGAAAACTGAGAAAACAGACAACAGTGAGAAGATTGAAAAGGTTGTTTAAGAAAATGAACAGCATTGATTATTAGCCAATGTACACTATGAGAGGTTTTGGGTTGCAAAGAATACAGGTAACAACTATAAAATGCACTACTTTCCGTGTATCCTTAATGCGCCACTATTATTGATCGCCAACTCCTTCAGGGGAGGGCATCTACAAAGGAAAAACATACAAGAATTAGTAAGAGGTGAGTGAAACATCTAAATACCAAAAAAAAAAGAGAGAGAAATTGGTTAATTATTTTTGTTAATAATGGCTAAAAGGTTCCTCACAATTATAAAGTTTTTCAAGGAAAAAAAATGAATCGGGAAAAGAGAGAAGTGGACAAACCAAACCCAGAGCATCTGCTGCACTTCTCTGACTTTCTTCACTGCAGACCCCCATAAACATATTCATTAACAGTTCCCTCTGCTCCACTTTCAAATTCCTTGCAAGTCCCCGAGCCACCATCTCCATTTCAGGCTGCAGAAACAAATCCGATTGTGGATCACATCAGGTCATAAACAAGTTATAATTACATAAGATCGTATGGCAGAATGGAAGCTACTTTACCACGCAACAGCATTGGAGGTTTAAATGGCGAGGAAAATTACCCTGTATAATTTTCTCCAGTTCCTAATAAGGCTGCTGATAAGAACCGGTAATGCAGCAATCTAAAAATGGATAATAGATTTGTATCCCACAGCGGGATAGGAATAGAAGACAGTCTTTGTCTTACTTCAACAGTATGGTCAAAAGAGACCCATCATGAGAACCAAGAAAATGACATGGGTTTAGAAGATGTACAAAAATAGCAACAAGCAACCATAAGAGACGCCAACATGGTGTGTATGGCCATTAATTATTTTCTTAAAGTTCACTCAAGCTATGGAAATACCTAAAATTATCTTAAAATGCCCATAGCACGAGGACTGCATTGGCTATACTGGTTGAGGATAAAAAAGAAAAAAGAGGTGTGATGCTGCTTTTATTTACCATTTGTGTCAAACGAAAATTAACCAGTATAATAAACCTAGGAAACAAACAAAAGAACTTACTGAGGATTCTTCAGGAGGAAATGTTTGTAGAACAAGGCATATCTTTGACAGCTCGTACACAGCTTCAGAATGTTTGCCTTGAACTTCTAACGCCTGCAAGTGCAAAAAATGGATGCCATCAACAAATCAACTTAAAGAAATACTCCAAAATAAAAACAAAAAACAGGTCTGTTATTTTCCCAAAAGGATAGGAATTCAGGAAGCTATAAAAGACATGTTCCAGATACACAAGAAGAGAAAAATTGAATTTTAGTTCCAAAATTTGAACTTTTGTTTTGAACTTAATGTCACGCCATGAATACATCACACATCCTCAATTGCTTAATTTAGAGCAGAAGAATTACCCATGCTTGCAAGAAACATGAACGTGTGCGTGCAGCAACAGCTGCAGATATCATTCTTGCAGCACGAATGCTCTCAAGCCCAATATTTTCAGCAAGCCCAGCAATAAAATGTCGGGGATCTTCACCAGCAATCTCAACAGAAGTAGAGTAACTCGGGGCACTGCAAGCTTGCAAAGAAACTTGTAACTATCAGAAAGGCAAACACAGATAAAATCCATGAAGTGGCAAGCAGGATTTTTTTTTGGTGCGAGCCTGAGGACACAGACCTGCTGCAAACATTTAAAACAACATCAATTGATGCACGGTAGAAGGCATCTCGAGTGTTTGTTGTGCTGAACAAGGCCCTGACTCCAGATGTCCTGCATATTCGACGCAACTGCTCACCCATACAGGAAAAGAAAAGTCCAGTGCATATTGAGAATCAGCTAATGCAACAGAAATATTATAACTAAACATCATCATTGGTAATTCAATCACATTTTAACAGAAAAAAATCATCAGAATTATTCAAACTCAGAGATCAAAATTGCCAGTGAGAACACACAGAGCACATCTATGTCTTATAAATGATCTTTCATGCATATCACTCATAAAAATCAAATAAATCACATCCACAGGTAAAAAAACTTAAAACCAAAATGATGCCAATTCTCCTTTGCCTAATTATGGTATACCCAAGCACTTTTATATGATGCATCATACATATGATTTGCTTAAGTTTACAACTTCTCTTTATATACTACTTAAAGCCTCTACTTTAGTAATGAAGGAGCTACGAGGATGAGCAAGGTAGTGTTCAGGAAGAACCACATGAGAAAGACATTCCTCTAACTAAACAGGATATCCAGTGCAATTTTCATTTCTACAGTCCACATCTAATTTCATCCTTCTAGCTTGCAGAACACAATCTTTGTCTGTAGTACTATCAATACAAGACTTGCTCAAATATGCCAAATTCTAGTTGATTGAGCAATCGTTTTTCAAGTCATAAAAACTGAGTTTTTTTCAATATGGGGATATTTTATACTTCTTAAACCTGATATCTTGCAGAATGATATATATAGCCAAGACAACAATTAAAATTAAAAAGGTTATAAAAGCACTGACCTGAATTATGTCATGCTCCATTACATCCTTTCCCCTCGTTCTATAATCCGTGATCGCTGGAAATCAATTCAATGAGTCGAAATGCACACAGAAAATTACCAACATGACATCTATTGAAATCCACAAAATGTACATTGTTTTTCCATTACCTGAAAAAAAAAAATATATAAAAAAAACCAAAAGCTTTTTTGATAACACAGAAAATCAAATCAAGTAGTAATAAGAAAAATAATACTAAAATTAATAACCCAAACCTCGAATTAATCTGTTAGCCTCCCTCTGATACTCCTCTTGATCCGGCCCGACAATCCGACCCGAAAATGAGCCCGAATCCGGCCACCATTTCGGCAACTTCTGTTGGCTCCCAACCCGATACCTCCTCCAATCACCCCTCTCAAAACCCAACCCATCAACCAGACCCGAAATCTCAACCGGGTTGGCGAGTCTCTTGGGTCTTTTACTCTCTTCCCTTTGTTGTTCATTCACTGCAACAATCACTTCTTTCCCACCTAGACTCCGATCTCTACGAACAACAAAATTAGGGTTTTTTCCAGCCCCAAATTTACGCTTAAGCCCTAACCCTAATTTAAACAAAACCCTAATCGAAGAAATTAAAAGAAACCCAGAAAGTAAAACAGTACCAGCAAACTGCAACGTTGACTTTTGGCACGAGAGGACTACTCGATTGTTCTCGTCGAGACTAACTAGGGTTTTCAAATCATCAACTGCTTCTTGACCTAAAGAGAGGAACTGGTGAAATCTTGAAGAGGGTAACTTTGAAATTTGGGTAATATTAAGGACTAATTTCAGATTTTGGGAATTGTTGTTAAGGGTGATATAATAATCACTGTCTAAAGAGGAGGGTTTAATGGGGTTGTTAGTTAGGGTTTTGGATTTGCGAGAACGACGACGCTTAGTGGAGAAGGAGTTTTGAGGAGGGGTGTAAAGGGAGGAGGATGGTTTAGGGAAGAAATGTGGAGGAGAGGAGTAGGGAAGGGTGTTTATGGAGGCCATTGTGTTTAGTTTTAATTACATGTGATTAAGAGAGGTAGAGTGATTAATTAGTGGAGGGTGGTTTGGTTTTGGTTCCTTGCTTGGTGGTGGAGACAAAGGAGGAGTGCTATGGTGTTTTGCTATCTGAGAAGTGGGAGAGGAAGAGAGGATATGGGGTTTTTATATGTGGCTGAAGATGGTCTTGTTGCTTTGCTCATGGAGTCAATGCACTTGGAGTGGAGTGTTGAGAGAGAGAGAGAGAGAGGTTTTTGGAGGCATGCGGTTAAGATTTTCTTGTTACCTTTTTTTTTTTTTTGAACTTAACTCTCTTCTTTTCGAGAGTTAGCATTCCTAATGATTATGTAATAATTATCTTGAATTTTTAATATTTTTTTTGAAGATATCATTTGAAAATATAAATTCAAAAAATTTAATTTTTTTATATATTTTACATCGTTTGAAATAGCCTTAAATCAGTTCATTAACTTTTAAAACTTGGTTTGATATTTTGTTAGTTTTGCTATTGCAATTAAACTTAAAATTTTTTTAAAAGTATTTTTAATTATAATTTTTTAAAAATATATATTTGATTAAAATTATTATAAAATATATATATATATATATATATAAAATAAATAAATAAATAAAACAAGTTAATTTAACTTTGAAACACATTGGCGTCACGGCACCTATCATCATCATTGCATAGAATTTCTGACCAAGAGAGCTAAAACGACAAAAAGATTCTCCTTTATCATAACATCTGGTGGTGGACCGAGCGATCCCTGCAATTGCGTCTGTTAATACGAGAAAGAATATGATGAAACTCAAAAAAAAGAAAAAAAGAAAAAAAAAGAATATGATGAAACTCCGGCAACTGAATTCAATATGAAGAACTACGTTGAAAAAAATCATTCTATTTTTTCATATACTGTAGCAAAATGATACATTTAAATACATATTATGTATAAAGCAACACGATCTGGGCTTGTAAAAGCGAGTGTAAAATGATGTTAGGAGAACAATATCTCTACTGTTCTAAGGTAAACAGCAAAAATAACCACCCATTAGCGTTCAAAAGGCAGGCAAGACATCGGAAACCAGGTACCTGGCAACCCATTTTGCTAATCCTTGTCAAGCCTCAGGAAGGTAAAACCTGGATGACTCGGGCATCTGCACGTTTGAAGGGCACAAACACCAACTGGAGGAGGACGAAGGAAGCAGGAAATGATTCTCAAATCTGTAAAACAGTTCTTCCAATTTGAATTTATTTTTCGATTCTGACAATTTACTTATCTTCTGTTCGGTCCAACAAGTCCTGCCAAAAGAATTCCTTCCACAAAAATCCCTGAAAAACAAAGATCACTGCAGCGCCCCTTTAATATCTAGCAGATAAGATTTCAAGAAATGTCAACATCTTCACAGTAGTTGTACGTACCTCTCTACTGTAAAAAATATTCTGTGAACTGTAGCTGGGGAGTAGAGGCTGTCATTCATCATGTCCTGCACGATGAGTAGTCTGGACAGAGCAAACATGTAGTTAGTCTGAGAACACTCAGTACTGTCTCAATATATGGTGTCTGAATTTACACACCTCTTCATTTGCTGCTGCTGCCAGATCTAGGAATGAATCTTTTGACCTGAACATTAATAACATATAATATACTTAATTCGTTATTGCAATGGAGGAGATAAATTAAACCAGAAGTATTTTTCTCTCAACTCTTTTCCAGCCTTATCTGAGAATAAAAACAAATCCAATGTATTAATTAAGCAACTAAATCAGGTTCCTTTGAGGTGCATGAGTATCCAAGTTAGAACTGCTTGTTGGTATTTTCTTCAAATTGCTGGAAAAACAACTGAACTTTTTTCACTGTCATTTCTTATAATATGGACACTTGAAATGTGTGTCTCTGTGCGTGTATGAGAGAGAGAGAGAGAGAGAGAGAGAGAGAGAGCATACTTGAGTCTCTCAGGAACATCCCTTAGTTCTGTCATTCCATTCTGCTGTTCATCTTTGACTTTAGCAAGTGGTGAGAAAAACTGGATGACAAATGAAGCCAAAGAAAAGAATATGTTCAGTTTGAGAAAAAAAAAAAAAACTTTCATGTAATCCATAAAATTTCCTTAACTATCTCTTTATAAATCACCAAAATTATGACCAAACAATGCAGCAGATGCAATGCCTATTGTGTCAAGAGAAAAACTACATCCCAAAATCATACACACACACTTTTTTATTTATTTCAATAAGACAAAATATACGCAATCTTTTATTCAGATAATCTTTTTCTCCATTCTCCTAAAATTTGAGTCTAAAGAAATAACATAAAAATACCTAAAAATAATACTTATGAGTATACATTGTAGTTAAATATAAAAAGTCTTTTAAAATGATAGACGAGATGATGATTAAAATATATAAGAATAAAGGTATCAATCATATTTTTTATATATTTTTTAAATATTATTAATTTTACACGGTAACAAAGTTAATAATTCTTATGAAATTATTTTTCAAATAATATTTTATTTGAAAATTACATTTATTTAAAACAAGAAAAAATGATTTTTAAATTCCAAACGTAATGTAATATCTCTACAAGTTCAACACCAAAGAAAGAGCACGGCATCGTTTTAGTCAAGATCATTTAACCAGTGAGTTCCTTTTGAACTCTAAACTCAGTGCTAGAATCCCTTTACAACTCTCTAGCTAGACTGCTTTCTTTTGATTGTTTTTCCTCCAAGAGTTTCTCTCACTTTCTCGGGAAAATTAATCAATTCCCATCATTCTCTAATAGGATTTCCACTCCAAACAAAAGGTACATCTCTGAGCTTGCTATATGTTTATCTGGGCTGCTTGGCTTTAGTTTAGTGATGTAAATTTAGTTCTTAAAGAAACCAGGTTCTTCCTCTTTTCCCTTGTTTTGGTTTCTGGGAAAACGTGGGAGAAGACTGGAATAATAGAAAAAGGATTTGACTTTCTTGATGTTAGAGGCCTAAATTGAAATGGGTTCTTATTTTGGAAAATTTTGTTGAAGGTATTGTTGGTTTGAGATGATTTTGGTGCTTAGATTGAGAATCTTCGTAGAGAACACAAGGGGTTTCTTGCGAATGTAATGGCACTTGAATTTATCTATAGCCTACAAAATGTTTGGCCTTTGTCAATATTGAAAGCTGATGATTTGAAGGCATCTGACAGAATAGTTAGGAAGCTTTCTATACCAGAAAACACGAAAAGTTTCGTTTTTGCAGTTCGAGATCCAAAATCTCAATCTGTGATTTATATACTTTGTGCTCAGAATTTATCTGAGAGGTCAGCTGTCGATGTTGAGTGCCTTATAAGAGAGATTCGACCTGATGCTGTTGTGGCTCAGGTGGGTCATTCGCCATTGGTTCAAATTCAATCTGAAGAGAGTGAATTGGGAAATATTGCTGATGATCTAGTTCCCACTTCGTCATTTGGAGTGATTAAAAGATGCTTTTTAAATAAGATTAACAAGGAAAAGTATGAAGATTTGGCTGGAAGCTTGGTTTTGAGAGAAATATTTGGGACGGGTTTTCACGGGCATATCTTGGCTGCCAAGAAGGTGGCCGAGGAGGTTGGTTCAGCTTTTTTGGTGCTTGAAACTTCATCTATCAATACAGTTATTGGGGACAATTCTTTGAGTGAAGTTGACGCTGGGAGTGAAGTTGACGCGGGGAGCAAAGTTGACGCTTTTGTTAGTAGTTTAGTGCCACAGAAAGCAGGTTCCATCTCTTTGCAAAGTTCGAGGAGGTTTAGTCTTGATGATAATGTTCAGTCACGGATGGTGAAGTTGTCATCTTCTTATATGGATTTGTCAATGCGTAAGTTGCGTCCTTCAAGTTCTGTTTCAGAGTCAGGATTAAAAGAAATTCAGCCAGGAAACAGTTTCCAGGTGCCACCATTTGCCCAATCTGTGTATCCATTACTTCAAGATCTACATAATATATTCATTGATCTCCCGTCAATCGGTAGGGCTTTAGCCTTTGCACAGAAAATGCTATATGATGTAAACAGGGGTGAAGCTGTGGATACCCGAATTATATCCGAAGTGTACACCTTCCGAGTTGCTGTTGAGGGGCTGAGAATAGCTCTTAATAATTCCGGTCGATTTCCCATTAAAGAACTGGGGAAGCCCAACAAGACTAAGATTGAGTTTTCAGAGCTTCAGGTTCAAGACAAGTCACATGCACTCATTGCACAGGCCCTTCAAAGCCAGACTAGGAAGTTCAAGACTATAGTAGCTGTAGTAGATGCTAGTGGCTTAGGAGGTATCAGGAAACATTGGAACACTCCTGTGCCTCCAGAAGTGAGGGATTTGGTTGGGCAGCTTGTCACTGAGTGTGAAAGTGATCGGGAAGTTCCAAATCATGCTGAAAAGAGACGGCTACTTTCTAACAAATATCTGGTGGCAGTTGGAGCTGGGGCAACAGCAGTTTTTGGAGCTTCATCGCTTTCTAAAGTTGTTCCTGCATCTACATTCGTGAAGGTCGTTACATTTAAATTACCTACTTCCCTTAAACTTCTGCTGACCCAAACCCAAAAGATAATGGCAATATCTATGGGCAAGACTCTTGGTCCAACAAAACTGCTGGCCCCTGGACTGGCCAATTCTGGAGCCAATGCAACATCTGCCTTGAAGGCAGCCACTTCTGCCGAGAAAATCCGGACAGTGGTCCACAGTGTTATAGCCTCTGCTGAGAAAACCAGTTTTTCAGCTATGAAAACAGCTTTCTATGAAATAATGAGAAAACGACAGGTACGACCTATCGGTGTCCTACCTTGGGCAACATTCGGTTGCAGTATCGCAACTTGCTCAGCATTGCTCATGCATGGAGATGGGATTGAATGTGCAGTTGAATCTCTTCCTGCAGCCCCTTCTATCGCCAGTTTGGGTCGTGGGGTTCAGAGTTTGCATCGGGCATCTCAAGTAATTGGGCAGACAGATGGCCCCAGGATACAGAAATCTATAGAGTCGTTGATGTACAGGTTGAAGAAAGTAAAGATGCAATAAAGCAAGACTTACATTTTCCTCGCATTGTATGCTAGCTGATAATGTTCTAAAGTTATTAGTAAATGAATTTAGATAATTCTTCCGTATATAAGTAGAATGTCGGAGGGTGATTTGTATTGTCATGGATTTTAACCCCTCTGTCTTGATTTGAAGTCAATTTTCTAATCTCATACGACTTCTTTGTCATACAGCCTGGGAAATATTTTACAACTGTTCCTTTCTCCCTTCTCCCCCACTCTTTATTTCTATGTTTAACTTCGAATGTCAATTTCTCGTCCCTTCTGTTAATTCATATAGACAGGTCTTACATGGGATAGCTCCGTGTTAACTGTATATCTGACAATAATTTGGAAGAATTTTTGTCTCATGTTGCTGATTCCGACCTAGTGGAAAACTGCTTTCTTTGGTCTCAAGCAAGGCCTGCTATTGTTATGAAATCGTATGCTGCATTCTAGACGTTCTTCATTGGTTTCGGAGTCTTGATTCCATCTTTGCTTATCATTAATTGTTTGTGTAAATTCACAAATTTTTCGAGAAACTATGATGAAAACAAGCACATTTGTCACTAATTTGCAAGGCTAGAAATTCTGCTAGTCGCCTGTGCATCTTCCGAACTGTTTTACGCAGACTATTTACATGATATTAATTATTGGTTACACAGAAAGGATTCATCATCATCAGTTGTAGAGTCAAGCCACTGTTTCTTTGGAGAAATGGCAAATCAGTGTTAGGCATATAAATTGTGAGTATGTGACAATGATTCTTGAAATTTTTTTGGGGGCCATCTTATAGCGCAATTAGCGTAGCAAATGCAGGGTTACAGTTTAAGATAGAACCTTTGAATCTGCCAGAGCCCAACCATCTACATTATAAAAGTTTATTCATTTTATCAACCGCTGCTAATCTACATAATCATGATGCAATGATAGGGAAAAAACCCAATCTACGTTTATGCTAAGTCACATACTTTGTCCAGGAAACTACTTGACGAACAGCAACCTTTACTCCATTATTTCTACCTAATCTGTTACTACAGTTAACCGAAACATCTGTTTGCTCTGTTTCTGAGATGGCTGCCAACTCTTGGTCAAGACGTCTTCCTGGCAGGCTCGCAGGCTTTTTGTTAGAAGCTGTGGATCTAAAAGGATCAGGAGGTTTACTTAAGCTGTCTCCTTCCCCTCCCAGCATATGGACAACAATTTTCAAGGAAGGACGGTCCACTGGGTTCCACTGGATGCACCACAGCCCCGCCATTGCTAGTTTATTTGCAATTTTAGCATCTTCTTCTTCTTCCTCGATATGGAGCCGTAGGTCTTGTCCTTCTTCAGAAAGATTATAAATCCATTCTGGGAAGTATATTTCTTCGCCATTTTCTGACTTGTAGTCAACATTTTCCCTTCCTCCAACCATTTCTAGCATTAACATCACAAAAGTCCATTTATTTGAATATACCAGGTCAAGAAGGTAGATAAATATGCTCTTAAAATAGTTTGAAAAAGATAAATAAATATGGAAGTGAAATAATTCAAAAATCTAACTCCTTCACCACATTACTAGATCTATTTCCATAAATCTCTGATTTTTTTTATTAGATATCTTCCTTCCTACATCTCGTTGAACCATTCTGAGAATGAAACAATCAGTTTACGAAAACTAAAAGGATGCACTATTCATCATATAAGAAAAAAAAAGACATCCTATACAAAAATTTAGTCAATTTTTTGTTTGTATGATCCAAATAATATAATCCATCAATTTGTTTTCTTGCTGTAGCCTTTTCCAAATACATTACATTATTGCCAATAATGTACGTATTCAATATTTTTCTCTAAATCTAGCTAACTAATAATTGGATTTTCTTGTCATATATTCCACTCATGGTTCTGTGTATACATGAGCATGCTATCAACAAATTAAACTACAAGTCACATTAGTGCTCTTATTTAAAAAAAAAAGTAAGGAAAAAGGATACTAAAATCAAACATGAAAGGTGTCTCTGTGATCTTCATGCTTCTTCTGCTTATCTTTGCTGTGACTGCTGGTAATTCTTCAATCCCAATTTCTTTATTGACCAGTTTCTTGCAACGTAGGAATGATCGTTAAGGAATATATATAATTTTTGTTTCCTTAATTAGCTATATATTTATTATGGATTAATCTTACGTTATTTTGAATTACATTGTGTCCGCAGGAAACAAGCACATGAAGCAGTTAAATATAATATGATATAACAGTGTATTTAGAATATATTCCTGCACATGCTAGTCTGTCTATATATATCTTCTAAATCATTAGTGATTCCAGATGTTCATGTAATACAAGGAAAAGTCCCTTGCTTAATCCACAAGACTAGATAGGGCTCAAAAAAGCATCCCAAGCTGGTGCAATTTATGCCACCAAGCAAGCTACCAAGGCACATCAGGCTTTTTATAGACTGTTCAACTTGTTTTTTATACTGCTTTTCTTGTCACTAACTGTCGTTAATATTAGCAGAAAACCATATAATGTGCTTCTCAAGTGCTGCAATAGTACAATGTCTCGTCCCCATTTACTTGGTTTAATTTCATAGAACTGATCAAAAGGTTTCCTTTTGATCCTTCTCAATAACAAGTGGGGTAAGACCAGGTGGAGTCTGTAGATGATGGCTGCTAGAAGATCCAGGAGGGCTACTTATGTTCTTGCCAGTTTCTTCAACTCCTAACCGTCGATTGGAGCTGCAAATTGGCACAACAACTTGTTAGATGTTATTGAAGCTGAAAAAAATAATTCAGAAAAGAGGAATAAATGAACTAAAAAAATCATCCTGCTTGATTGGTTAGATAGTTACCGTTGTCGAAAGTTGGAAGTTTGGCCACTAAGCAAGAAAGGGCTTGAACAACAGCATGTGAAGTTTGTCTTATCCTCCAAAAAATCTGTATTCTGCTGTACATGTATGATTCAAGAATGTCAGGTTGAAACTTGAGCTTCCAAATGAAGTATTCAGAAGTTCCTGTTTCTGTTTCGTTTTGTTGCTGAGATATAAGAAGGCACTCACACTTTTTTTCTGGGAATTCTGCACACTAGATAGCTGAGAATTCTTGACACTGATTCTTCTTCTTTCATTTGCAAGATGCATTGCGCATTTGCATGTAAAGAACAGAAGAATCCCTCCTAGAGAAAACACCATAAGAAACTCAACTAAGATAGCTGATCCAAGGGCTGCATCAATGGAGTAAAAAGATGGTGAGTTCATTGGCTACTGATCCTTCTGCGGACACACATTTTGGTTGTACCATTAAGGAAAAAAAAAAAAGAAGCATCTAGTTGCTGAAAGAAAATGTCGATACTCACTGTGAGCTAACAATGAACTCATTGACCTTCTTCGAATAAGTTGTACTGTAGCCTCAGCATATAAAGGCACTGCAATCTTGTCGGTGCAGTCTGAAGAACACCCATAATGTCCCATATCATTTAATTTCACAGTTAAAATGGCATCGCTTTCTCTACCCTGCACCCACAGAGGGAAAGAGAATTAGAGAAAAAGATCAATTACAACGATGATTGCCAACTTCATTTAAACAGTCCTTTTGTAAAGTGAATTAGGTTGATGATCTCAACTAAGTCACTTCCCACAGCCAGAAGCACATTGTCGAAACATTTTTTTCCCTTAACCTTCAACATAAAGGAAGCTTACTCACATCATAGGACAGTTGTTGCATGACACTGTTGCATTCGTTAAGCGCCCCCCGGAATCTGACTCCATTAGCTCTGACCATAAAATGTCTTGAGATAGAAACATATGTCTGTATTGGTTGCCACTGATAACTACTCATCACCTTAAGTTCAGTTGTCTTAAGAAGCTCAGCTGCTAGACTGGTTACCAAAAATCCCTTGTCTACTTCCACTGAAAATGTGACTATAAATCCAGACTCATTGCCTGCAAATAATCCACACAAACAAAATCAAGTCCCTGAAAACACTTCTGTCAATTATACTTACTATTTTACTCTCTTGGGTCTTGAGAATTCGCGCAAACAGAAATGTCTGGTTCCGAAGTAATTTTGATGGCTAAACAAAATGTTCATGTATATACCAGGGTATCCAAGAAGGTCTGGATCTCCGACAGAGAACTCAAACTTGTCTATTGCTTTGTCAAATATCAGCGACTCGTCCTCGTTACTCTTCAGTATGATAAATTTAGGGATTTTAATAACCGGAGGATCGTTGACAGGCTCAACAGAAACTGGAACATCCAGGTCATTTTTTCCATTCTTGTTGCTGGCAGAAACATGAATAGCATCATCCCCGTAGAAATTCTCACTTCTGATTAGAGTAAGGAAAAACAAGTTATCAATAACATAGGATTCATAGAATACATTCTTAAAGGAGAAGTTATAAGGGGAAAAGATTGTGATTCTTTAGATGCTACCCAAGATACTGAATCGATCGAAGGGCTAGATTGATTGCTTCTACACTGCCTTCTAAGATTAAATCTTTAGCTGCATCATCCACTTTCTTTGCAGAAAATTCACCCCAAATGGGCTGCCAAAACTGCATCAGCACAGGAGACAAAAACACAGTCCCAGATCGAGCGCTGAGAGTGACACAGATTTTCTCTGTTGGATCCGAGTGTTTTATCACAATCGCAGATAAACCACTGCAGCGAGGGGAAGTGATGAATAAAAAGGACCAAGCATCATGGATTGAATCATCCAAAAGAAACCTTTCAAATATGGTGCAAGTAAATTAAAAGTTCAGTGGTAGATAATACCCTACCCATATCTGGGACCTATCACATCTTCAGTTGCTTGCAATTGGATTGGAAAGGAAATGAACTGAGGTGGGATGTTGAGAACAGAAATGATTACAGAAGCAGAAGCAAGGTTTCCATTTACATCAGATAGTGTGTATGTAAAAGAGTCATTCCCGTAATAATCTTTGTAAGGAGTGTATCTAAAGAGATTTCCATTCTGTAAAAGCGAACCACGATCTGGCTGACAAAGTAGAATACATAGCAGTTAAGTGATTTTTCCACGCAAATTCTTCCGAAAAAAGCATTGTTCATAATCTTACATGTGAAATAGCAAGTAGTGGTATACTATCTAACATGAAAAGAGGAGGTGCTGATAATAAAATTTTGGACCAAGGAATCACCAAAGCATGGATTTATGCTTTCAGTAGTTTAAAAACCTTGTAATTTCTCATTCAGACTGAGAGACATTTCCTTTAATGTAGCACGAGAAGATCATCAAAGAACATGAAAAGAACTCGGATTTCATGACTTACTTTTGATAATTCAACAATACTTGCATTGTTGCCGGCAAAGTAGTCATTCGCCAAGACATCGAAAGCAATAGACTCATCCTCCCAAACCGAAATGTTATCGTCATTGGCCTTGGGAAAGTATTCAACTGAAAGATGAAGAAAACAACTTGAACAGGAAACCATTGTATCTTCATTTTAATTAAAACAGGAAAAAAAGTCACTACTTGAAGCATAGTTGGAAGGAGAAACAAGCTCATACGCGATAATTCAAGTGCAGATTGCTATACCAGAGGGACTACCATTATATGCTTTTGATGATTGTCTATAATGGAGGGGAGCTGTATAACATACCTCCATACACGTTGAGTCCGAAAGGGCAGGGTGACAAACGTTTGCCATCAAAAGAAACACACATCTCATAAGTTCCAACATCCTTAACCGCATATCGAATGCAGTATGTACCATTATCGTTATCCACAAACATTCCACTTGAAAAACCAGACTTGTTAGCTGAAGCTATCTCTAGTGTCAGTCTTGACTGCTGGGACAGGACAGGATTAACAAATGAATCCACCAGTTGCACTGCCATTTCATTTTCAATCATCTTTGGCGCCCTTAAAGAAAATTTCTGAATTGTCGAGAGTGATACATTAACCTCACCTACATCACAGTAGAAACCTCTTTGTGAAAAAGAAATTGATGCAGTTACCACCATTATTATCAGGAAATTCAAAACAGAACAAGAACAAAGCTCAACAACATATATGGCTGCCAAATGGAAGTTCAAACCAAGAAACGATTGAACCATAAACAACATGTCTTCTTGATGAATGGCAAGGAAAATTTAGGAAATCGGTCCAAATCAAAGGTTAAATTACTGACAATACCTGCTCTCACTTCCTTTCTGAATGAATGGCCACCATTCAGCAAAACATTTCCACAGAACACATAAATTTCATAGATTCCACTCTTTTCAGGAGTGTAAATCACATTAAAAGCACTGGCCAGAACTTTTGAGTTTCCTGCAGACTGAATCAAAATAGAAAAGTTAGAATATGCAGTACAACCGCTCCTGAAGGAAATATGTAAATCAACATCTTACAATTTTTCCTAGATCAACTGAGGATACAGGAGCAATTTCTGACGGTGCCAGAGCAATTTCTGCTTGACGGATAGAACTATTGCCCGCTCTTGGAGTAGATACATTTCCTATTTCATAGATCCATGCTTCATTGTCAGATTTTCTGAATTGTTCATTGAGAAAAAACTTCATGATTTACAAATTTCATATACCATTAACAATTGGATTGATGCTTGGCTTTACTGAATAGGAATCAGTTTCCTTTATTATCTGCACTCGAATGCTTTCTACTCCGACAAAAGATGGGTATTGAAAAATGTCATTCAAATAAATTGAAAATTGTGCAATTTCACCAGCAGTGGAATCATTTAAACCAGATCCATTGACTATGCTGGATGATCCATCAGCATAACCTATTCAAATTAAAACATAAAACGAGCGCCACTTCAGAAAGAAAATATAACATTATATTAAGCAATTGAAGCATGAGAAGTCATTTATGCTCTACCACAGGAAAAAAGCAAACCTAGTTTTGGACCTAAAAAACTGGTAGGGAAACAATTCATTACAAGTGGTTAAGAGCAAAAGGTTGCCCAGAAGAGACGGCTAGAGTATGCAAAGGGATAAACACTGACACCAAATGATTGTTAAATACCAAATTTAGCAGCATGTTACACTCACCTATGAACACATTAAAAGAAAATGGCATATTGGAGATGCTTCTATTATGTTTTGTATCTGATATAGTGAGCAAGAAGTTTCCTGGTTCCAGTAGACTGAAGGAACATAACTGAATTCCTGGCATCACCTCGGTGAAGCTCATATCTGCAAGAGGTATAGACAGGTTCATCTCCTCTTCAACAACATTGGTGTCGAATTCATAGAATCCTAGAACAGGGTTCCCATATTTATCTTTCTGGTGTATAAAAGTTTCCATCTTGGAGAATATTTGCCATACATTTGTTTCAAACTTCCAAGTGGCCTCACAATTGGAAACATCGACAGGTCCTGGTAGAGGCAGTTCAAAATTTTAACAAAAATAGGAAAAGATAAATGCTAAACACTTGAATGACCAAAATAACAGCAATGAAATGACAATGAATTAGGAGCAGAATAAACAGCTATGAGTTTCCTATAAAAACAAGTTATTAGCTGATGATAAATGCTACAGCACGTCACCTGGATTCACCTTATACAGAAGCGGACAGCCATTCAAGGTCTGATTTCCTCCTTCCACATGCAACAATAAATTTCCAGATTTTGTAGCAATAAACTCGAGAATGATCTGACCAAATTCATTCCAGCCTATGTGAGTGATGTCTGGCACATTGGCAATGCTACCGTTTTCGTAAAGTTCAGACACAGTAAAATTAAAAGGACGTAGTTCTTGTCCCGTTGAAGTAACATTATTCCCAAATGCATCTCTAGGAACAATTAAAACTGTAGCTTTAGCCCCAGCTTCAAACTCATTTTCGAGATCCCTCCATGACGCAATGCAGGCAGATGCATATATTTTCCCTTCAGTAAAACAACACCGACTATGGTTAGCAATTTAGCACACATTTTGAAGGTTATTTGCTCACTGTTATTGATGAACCAAAAAAACAATTAGTTGAACACAACAGATCCAAAAGAGTCACCCTTAGAACTTCAACAAATTTAGCTTTTTCCCTAATCAAGAAGAGCAACTAAAATATCAATCAACACAAAAATGAACCAAAACTTGAACTGATAATGCTGCAAGAACTATATAAAAAACCTGCTTTAACTTCAAAATGGAGAGACGAATCAAAGACATGAAAAGGGCCGTCTTCAATAAAAACATTAAAAACTCCAACCCGTATTGGAGTGAAAAGAATTCTCCAAGTATCCGTATCCTCTCCTGCAACATCAAGTAAAACACCAGACACAAAACAAGAATTCCCCATCTTGCCATTCACTGTTATTTTAGGACTAAAAGCATTTCCTTTACTCCTGTCAAACTCTCCTAGCACTTTGATCTTTATAGTTGCAACATCTCCTGCTTGGAATGTGTTGTTGTCGCTTAACCAACTGAATGCAAAGTAGGGTCCTTGTGTTTGTTCTGTAAGAAATGTCAAGTTATAAATAAACTGTCGCTCACCTTTTTTACAAATTATAGTGATGTTAAAGGATGATTTTTTAGAAAGGGTACCTGAATTTACAGGTGTAGAAGCCAATGATGCAATGAAAATGAGGCAAGAGAGTGAAACTAAGTGAATTTCGAGTGCCATGACTGAGAAAGAAACTCAAAGTTTGTGAATTTATGTCTCTAATTTCAAAAGGGATGTGTAACTGTGCTTAGCAGAGCGGTTTATGGCGGTTTACCAACGGTTGGGTTCTCCAAATACACGTGACTTTTGATGCCATAAACGGCTTGAACGACAGGTTGTAGTGAAAACGACATGTCTTTGAGCTGGAAGGGCACCGAGTGCATTGGATCCATCCATTTTGTTTGAAGTCTTCTGAAGAACGTCATTGAGCAGGCATTTTGATTTGTTTGAAGTCCACTGCCATCTGCTTCTCTATCTGAATCTTACTACTTTCTCCACAACCACGGAAGGAGAAGCTCTAGAATACCTGTGCTGAAGCGGCTAAGGACTAGAAGACATTCATTGCCGACAAGAAAGAAAGTGTTTCGAAGAAATGTGGGGAGGTATTTGCTGTTGGCTGTTGAATGATGAGGTCTCATGTATTGGCATTTACAGGATAGGGGGGAGAGGGAAAGACAAATTTGGCTATGCATATGTCCATAATCAAATTCTTGAGAGATCAGACATTTTATATAAAACTTGGATTGAAGCATACCTTTTTTGAAATCATAGTAAAACGAATCAAGAAGAATATCCATCAGATGCAGATTTGATGTAAAAATTTCTTCTGATAAGAACACGGATCAGTTCAAACCAAACAAGCCAACTAGGACTCTCTTAGCTAGTTACACAACCAGGAAATAAGGTGGATGGTTACAGTTTATCATAATGGTAATAACTACCAAAGAACTAGTATCATTCATGGGACAAGCCTTCCCCTGCATATGAGCAGAGTATTTCATAGCAGATCACTTAATTATATGCATTTTCAATCAAGCTGACTGATTCTGTAGAATAATCAGACATGGAAGATGACTCTCCACCAGTGTTCATTGGCTTCTCATCTAGATTTAGAACTGGTCTCGGAGGGAGTTGCAGGCGTTCCATGTCTCCTTCAAGCATCTCCACAACTTCGTTCATTGCGGGCCGATTCATAGGGTTCATTTGTATACACCACAACCCTACAATAATCATCTTCTTGGCTATCTTTTTTTCTTCTTCCGTGCCACCATCTCCAATCTCTATAGCCTTCTCATTAGAGACTTCGTCATGAACCCAATCTGGCCAGTAAATCTCGCTGCACCTTTCAGCCAACGGATTCAATTTTTTTCTTCTGCCTGCCATTTCCAACAGCAACATTCCAAAGCTATAAACATCAGCTTTGTATGAGACGCGACCGATGTTCTTGTAGAACAGTTCTGGCGCCATGTAACCTATCGTTCCCCCCGGTGCAGTGAGAGATTTAAGACTCTCATTTGCTGGACACAACCTAGCAAGCCCAAAGTCAGAAACTTTCGGAGCGAAGTTTTCATCGAGTAGAATGTTGTGAGGCTTGATGTCAAAATGTAGGATCTGCATCTCACAACCTCGATGTAGATATTCGATGCCATGAGCCACTCCAAGGGAAATCTCATGCAGTTTTTCCCAGCTTAAAGAGACAGATTTTTCTTGAGAAAAAATGAAATTATTGAGAGATCCATTGGACATGAAATCATATACAAGAGCGCGCTTTGATCCCTCAGCACAAAAACCAACTAGTTGCACTACATTGGTGTGGCGAATCCTTCCAATGGTAGCGACTTCATTGATGAAATCTTGTCCATTAGCCTTGGATTTTCCCAGCAATTTTATCGCTGCAGAATGTCCACTGCGAAGCTTTCCCTTGTACACACAACCAAAACCTCCTTCGCCCAACTCTTCCTTGAAACCTCCGGTCATCTTCTTAATCTCGGAATAAGAATACCTTACGACTGGCATAAGATTGTTAGGAGTCTGTAGGAACTCCTCAACTGTGTCATATGCTGATAGATGTCTTCGTCGCCATTTATAGATCAAGAATGCAATCACAAACGGACTCCCAAAGATAAATTTTGGCCCCTGAAGTAGTGCTGTGTGTGAAATTTGAGGGGGGAAATCAAGACAGAAATCATGATTATTTCTTATTAATTATCAGATAAAGACATAACATGGGTTAGGTTTGGTGTTAGAATTTTTTCGCCTAGTTGAAAAATCATCTAAAATCTAGACCATCATGATTTGTAGAAAAGCATACTCTTAATCAAAAGGTATGTCACCGACGTTAGGCAACCCCCAAACCCCAAGAACTTGGCATAAGAAGACATTTAGGAATTATCATTTTGTATCCGCTAATAAAATATGATCCAATATCATAGCTTGAAAAAATAAAAATATTCAGTAAGGGAAGTTCTTACCAATGAACATGGATGCAAACAGCAGCACGGCTGCAGAGAAGGTAAGCAAATTTAGAGATATTAGAGTAAGAATTAAGCATGAAGAAGTGGGGAGATAGAATCCTCACTTGCGGTTATCCAGAACCAAGAAAATCCGTCTGTACCAAGAGATCAGTTACAAAGATTAGAATTGTGATTTGAGAAAATATATAACGGAGGTTATTACAAGATGAAAGAACTTGGGAAGAAACAAATGAATGACTTAGCAAAATTATCCTGGTTTTACCTTTTGAATTCAAACCTTGAGGTTAATATCGAGAAGATGTTATTAATTTTTTCTGAATGTATTAAAGAAGCGAAACTTAGTTTTGTTTGACTAAGTTTTCTGGAAATTGGTATAAAAATATCATTTTTCGTCGAATAAAAGAAAACCATGAATTATTATGACAAATGATACGACCATCTGCAGCCTATGATAGCTTGATTGAACTGACCGTACGATACTTAGCACTACAACATGCTTCAGAAATGGGGAAATCATGCAAAGAGAAGTTGAAGATAGAAAAACGAACAGTTTGTATTGCCCACCTGCGCAGCGTGTCTGGTTCGAATCATAGATGTAGCAAATACCTGCACAACTTCCACACCTGCTATTGTGCCATGAAAGCTCAAATCCATATGCGAGCTGACCGTGAATTTCCTTAAAGGACATGCTCTTGTAATCCTTGACTGGCAACAACGTCATCCTCTCTAAGCTGCACAGTTCCATCAGATCCGAAGCCTTCATCCCACCAACGTTCACATAAGAACGCATCAAGAGTGAAACATTGGAAGATTTTTCTCCATTAAGGCAAGTACGAGTGTCTACGTACAGGGGAGAATTCACTGGATTTGCGCAGTTTATAAAAATCATCATCTGCGATAACGGGAGAGGCTTGTATTTGGGAAACGACTCCCACCCTGTCCTTTTGTATTGAAACCATGTATATGGATACGTGATATAATCTAAGCCTGTAAATGTTAAAGTAGGAATAGTATATTCCCCTCTGGAATTACCTAATCTTGCACATGTTAAAGAAAAATGAGGAAGAGAAGAGCAATCATTTTCTTTAACACCAGCATCAACCA
The DNA here is from genome assembly GCA_018804465.1 of Populus tomentosa. Lineage (NCBI taxonomy): Eukaryota > Viridiplantae > Streptophyta > Magnoliopsida > Malpighiales > Salicaceae > Populus > Populus tomentosa. The sequence continues at coordinate 11,963,497 of CM031981.1, forward strand.
CTCGGATTGTCAAGTTGTTGTAGTTGATTGCCTGCACATAGTATTTTCGTGAGTCTAAATACAAAACTGTGGAGGTATTTTTCTCGCAATGGAGGGTATAGAGAGGGTTTCCACAGTTTAATGGATAACTGTTTAGGCTAAAGGGGTAGCTAATAGTATGATTTCCACATGAAGAAGGGGCACAGGGATTGGTATCCTTGCAGTTGCTGGTTTGGAAGACTAGAAGCAGGGGGAGTAGTAAGGCAAAACATGGATGGAGAAAGAGGAACCTAGACATGGATGGAGAAAGAGCATGTAGTGCATAAACAATTCTTCTAGTCTTGAGAAGACAGCAGATAAAGTCAGTGAAACATAGAGGCGACTTTTAATATCAGCATATTAAAATTACAGCCAACTACCAAGTCATCCTTTATAATGTTCAAAGGTCACAATAATAAAGAAAAGATTAATGGTTGATTGTAAAATTGAACAAGAACAAAAAATCCACCAACGCTCAAAGCCACAAGCTTCTCAAAACCACAAGCGTCTCAAAACCAAGTCCAATTAATTAAGCTTCTACACTCTACAACAAGAGAACTTTCAGGTGACCAGACTGTCATAAAACGAAGGTATCAGATTTACCCTTGCTGCTCCCATCTGAGTTTACTACTGTTTCAGCAATATATAAGTGTTATTAGGCAAATCTTGTATCACCATAGGAGGCAATGATGAAGGGTTCATCAAAAAAGGCTATATGCCTGTTCTGTTTCATGTTCATTGCAGAACTTGGAGGAGGTCTAAACTGCACAGGATCTTGTGGGAACCAGGGCCTCGACATCCGATTTCCATTCTGGTTCAAGGTTAGGCAGCCAGAACAGTGTGGCTATCCTGGTTTTAATCTGTCTTGTAATGAGAGGGGCGATATAGTGCTCTTGCTGCCAGCTGCAGTGAAACTCTACATAGAAAAGATTGACTACAAAAATCAAGTTATTTATACAAGAGATCCCCAAGGCTGCCTTCTAAACCACCACTCAAACTTCAATTCGTCTGTGTTTCACATACAGTTTAAGATGGCCAAGGTCAATTTTACCATCTTCAATTGCTCTTTAAATAACGCAATATCTCGGCCTAGGATCGCTTGTCTCAGCACTCTCCACTATGACGTTCTTGCCGTTGATTCAGAACAATCTATTGATGACAACGAGTTATTACTATCTTGTACCAAGATGTACGACCTACCTGTTCCACAAGATATTCGTCTGTCTTGGTCCAATCCCAATTGTGGATCTTGTGAAGCAACAGGAAAACTATGTGGATTGAGGGAAAATAGCAGCACTGAGCTTGAAACTGAATGCTATGGCTTGCCCAGACCAGAAAAAGGTATCTTTAGCTTCAAGTCTTCTTTTCATTGTTCTGTGTTCATTGCATCTTGATTTTCTATGATTCCTTGCTTCACTAAGTCTACATCTCTACTTTGATTAAATTATTGCAAGTGTCCTTGAACACCTAAGTCCTATCTACTAGTGAGTTGACTGACATGTGGTTTCCCTGTGCATTTAGCGTTCTTGATTCTACAAATAGAGGATATTATCATGACTTTAGAAACTTTCAGAAAATTAGAACTTAACAGGGGTTCTTATCTCCTGCAGGTGCACGGAAAAAGCGACTGACTGTAGGTTAGTTGTTCTCAAATTTACTCCAACTCTTAGCTTCCAAAAAAAGATCAGTTACTTGACTCAAAAGGCTTGTTTATATATGCAGGTGTAACCACAGGATCCATCCTTTTCGGGGTTTTGGCCATTGCAGTCTACCAAATCTATAGCTTCAGAAAATCAGAAGAGGAATATGAGGCCAAGGTTGAAAGGTTTTTGGATGATTACAGAGCTATGAACCCCACAAGATACTCCCATGCTGATCTCAAAAAGATGACAGATCAATTCAGGGATGAATTGGGGCAAGGAGCTTATGGAACTGTGTTCAAAGGAAAGCTAACCAGTGAGATTCCGGTGGCTGTTAAGGTTCTAATCAATTCATCAGAAAAAGGAGAGGAATTCGTCAACGAGATGGAAACAATGGCTAGGATTCACCATGTCAATGTAGTCCGCTTGATTGGTTTCTGTGCTGATGGATTCAGACGAGCTCTAGTTTACGAGTACTTGCCAAACGATTCGCTGCAGAAGTTCATATCTTCAGCAAACGCCAAGAATGTTTTCCTTGGCTGGGAAAGGCTGCATCATATTGCCCTCGGAGTAGCCAAAGGGATTGAGTATCTTCACCAGGGTTGTGACCAAACAATCCTCCACTTTGATATCAAACCGCATAATATCCTGCTGGACAATGACTTCAATCCCAAGATTGCAGATTTCGGTCTGGCTAAGTTGTGTTCCAAGTATAAAAGTGCTATTTCCATGACAAGAGTTAGGGGAACCGTCGGCTACATAGCACCTGAAGTGTTCTCAAGAAACTTTGGGAATGTCTCTTACAAGGCAGACGTGTACAGTTTTGGAATGTTGGTGTTAGAAATGGTTGGTGGAAGGAAAAATGTTGATGATACAGCAGAAAATGGTAATCAAGTATACTTCCCAGAATGGATTTATAATCTTTTAGAAGAAGGAGAAGACCTGCGGTTGCACATCGAGGAAGAAGGAGATGCTAAAATTGCGAAGAAGCTAGCCATTGTGGGACTGTGGTGTATCCAGTGGAACCCAGTGGACCGTCCTTCCATGAAAAGCGTTGTCCATATGCTGGAAGGTGAAGGAGACAGGTTAAGTACACCTCCTAATCCTCTTAGCTCCACAGCTCCGAAGAGAACGAATACAGGTATGCTAAGGAGGCATCTTCATCAAGAGCTGGCAGCCATCTCAGAAACAGAGTAATCATATATTTTGAGGTCATCATTGCTTTCAAGGCTGTGATCTATGAGCTGCTGCCTGCATTAAATTTTTCTGAATGTATTAAAGAAGCGAAACTTAGTTTTGTTTGACCAAGTTTTCTGAAAATTGGTATAAAAATATCATTTATCGTCGAATAAAAGAAAATCACGAATTATTATGACAAATGATACGACCATCTGCAGCCTATGATAGCTTGATTGAACTGACAGTACGATACTCAGCACTACAATATGCTGCAGAAATGGGGACATCATGCAAAGAGAAGTTGAAGATAGAAAAACGAACCTTCGCAGCGTGTCTGATTCGAATCATAGATGTAGCAAATACCTGCACAGCTTCCACACCTGCTATTGTGCCATGAAAGCTCAAACCCATATGCCAGCTGACTGTGGATTTCCTTATAGGGCATGTTCCAGTAATCCTTGACTGGCAACAACGTCATCCTCTCTAAGCTGCACAGTTCCATCAGATCCGAAGCCTTCATCCCACCAACATTCACATAAGAACGCATCAAGAGTGAAGCATTGGAAGATTTTTCTCCATTAAGGCAAGTACCAGTGTCTACGTACAGAGGAGAATCCACTGGATTTGCGCAGTTTATGAAAATCATCATCTGCGATAACGGGAGAGGCTTGTATTTGGGAAACCATTTCGGCCCTGTCCTTTTGTATTGAAACCATGTATATGGATCTGTGGAAAAATAGGAGCCTGTATATGTTGAAGTAAAAATAGTATATGCCCTACTGGAATTACCTAATCTTGCATATGTTAAAGAAAAATGAGGAAGAGAAGAGCAATCATTCTCTTTAACACCAGGATCCACCACTCGGATTGTCAAGTTGTTGTAGTTGATTGCCTGCACGTAGTATTTTCGTGAGTCTAAATGCAAAACTGTGGAGGTGTTTTTCTCGCACCGGAGGGGGATGGTAGAGACACGGTCTCCACAGTTAGATGGATGACTGTTTAGCGTAAAGGGGTAGCTAATAGTATGATTGCCACAAGAAGAAGGGGCACAGAGATTGGTATCCTTGCAGTTGCTGGTTTGGAAGACTAGCAGCAGGGGGAGTAGTAAGGCAAAGAGGAGCCTAGCCATGGGTGGAGAAAGAGTGTAGTGCTATGCAATTCTTCTACTCTTAAGAAGACAACAGTTAAAGTCAGTGAAACATAGAAGAAGTAGAAACCTAAAGGCGAGTTTTGCGAAGTGAGAGTGCCATCAGAATACTAAACTTGCTGCGATTTTTCTTAAAAAATTAGCAAAGCAAAGCAAAACAAACAATCTGTGGGAATAGCACAATTTAACTTGTCGTGATTTTTAATTGTAATATTTAATAAACGTCGCTATTCACAAACATGATAACTCAACATGTCGTGTAATTTACTTACCCCTTCTTCTTCCCAGAACACATAACACACAAACACACTAGCTGTGTTGTTGCGTAAAAGTTTTAAATATTATGTGAAAATAGCACAATTGATCCAATGACTGCCAGCTACCAAGTCATTCTCTGAGATGTCAAAGTCACAATAATAATAATAAACAAAGAGGGGAGTTTCTTTCTCTGTTCCTCTAGATAAAAATGAATAAACAGGAGAGACGGTGGGTTGGTGAAAAGTCGAATACATGCCCATCATAATTAGTCCTTCAATTAACAGATTGGCCGGGGCTTTCCGTTGATGTCCGAGGGGGATTTCTTCGTAATTATTTTATGGTGTTTCACTGTAGTTGAAACTTGAAAGGGTTTAGGAAAAGTTTATTTTTTGGAAAAGTTTCCTTGAGAAGAACGCCACAGACCAACCCAAAACTACTAGGAAAGTCCAAGCTCTTCCGTGTCCCCTGGAAACAAGAAAGAAAGTGAGGGGGCAATGATCCTTTTTTGTCACGGAACTAACACGTAATTGGATGCGAATTTGGAGCATATTATTCAGGCAAGATGATTTTAAAAACAACTCTAATGTCATAAAACGAAACAATTCTTCTAGTTTTGCGAAGTGAGAGTGCTATCAGCATATTAAAATTACAGCCAGCTACCAAGCCATCCTTTGAAATGTTCAAAGGTCACAATAATAAAGAAAAGATTAATGGTTGATTGTAATATTGAACAAGAACAAAAAATCCACCAACGCTCAAAGCCACAACCTTCTCAAAACCAAGTCCAATTAATTAAGCTTCTACACTCTACAACAAGAGAGCTTTCAGGTGACCAGACTGTCATAAAACGAAGGTATCATCAGATTTACCCTTCCTGCTCCCATCTGAGTTTACTACTGTTTCAGCAATATATAAGTGTTATTAGGCAAATCTTGTATCACCAAAGGAGGCAATGATGAAAGGTTCGTCAAAAAAATTTATGATGAAATAGAAGCCTCTAATATCAAAACCATTTAAGCCTACACCAGTCGTTCCCTACAATTCGCGTCATGAAAATTTGATAACTAAATAGAAAAAAAATTGACGAGTTTACCTAGAATTAACTGGGTTAACCTGTCAAACCAAGTTAACCCGTTAAGCCTGGAATACATGTCATGAAAGTCTGATAATTCAATAGAAAGAAATTCAACATTAACAAATTAAACTAAACGAAAAAAAATTAATTAAAAAGAAAAATATTTCCAGGTTAATTCGTCAAATCACATTAACTCGTCAAACCCGGAATTTGTGTCATGAAAGTCTGAAACTAAATAAAAAAATTAACATCAACAAACTAAATTAAACAAAAAAAATTCATTAAAAGAAAGAAATACAAAGAAAAAGCAAAAAAAAAAAAAAAACTCATAAAGGCCATAAAAAACACAAAAAATGAAAAAAAAAATATTAAAAACAAAAATAAAAAACACATCTCATGCTTTTTAGCATATGTTATAATAATTATAATATATATAATAATATAATTATAATATAATAATAATAGAGAAAGCTAAAAGGTAGAATATTCTATAATATAATTATGTAATAAACAACTGCACACTCTCATTCTCAATTTGTAAATATTAACCCTAACCTTGAATTCTCAAATTTTCTCGTCAATTCCCCGCCTCAATCCCTCCTTCCCCTTGAATTCTCCGCCCACTCGACCATCGCATTTCATTCCTCGGCAAGATCAATAATAATAGAAAAAGGTTAAAAGACGTGGGAAAGCTACAATAATTTTTTTATATTTTTTAAAGTATTTTATAATTAAAATAATTTTTTTAGTATAAAAAAAAATTAATCATTGAAACGCTGCTAATCTTTTTTAATAAAAAAATTTAAATTATATATAAATTGACTTAAAATGACCAATTTATTTAAAATTTTTAAAAACAACTCAAAAAACTAGTAACAATATAGTTTGACTCCAAAAAAATTTCAACATGATATATTATTTTAAAAATATTAAAATAAAAACATATTGGATCGATTCAGATCAACTTAAGTTAACTTGCTAATTTTATGACTTGGATCATGAGATAAAGATAACTACATGTAAAGTAAGTCAAAACAAATTATAAAGTCTAGTTTTCAATCAATCCAGTATTGAAGAATGATCTTGAAAAAAAAAATATAGATCAACCCAAGCTAATCTGCCAAATCTATGACATGAATCATCAAACCATGATAAACCTATAAGAAATAAATTAAATACAATTATAAAGCTTAATTCCTATTCAACCCAATGTTGAATGGAATTTTTTTTAAAAAAAATCAATTAAAACAAAGGGAGAAAAAACTCAAGTAAACCCGCCAAACCCATAATCTGGGTCATAAAAGCGGGATAACTTTATAGAAAATAAATAAAAAAAATTGACCCTGATAAACCCAAGTTACATCACGAAACCCATGTCGCAGGTCATGAAATTAAAATAACTACATATACAGCAAATTAAAACAAATTATAAAGCATAATTCTTAATCAACCCATTATTGAAAAAAAAATGAAAAAAAAAATCAATCTGAAAAATGAACAAAATAAAATGACTTAAGTCAACCAAGTTAATCCGTAAAATTCATGATCTAGGTTGTGAGACTATGATAACCTAATAAGAAGCAAGTTGAAAAGAATCACGAAGTCTAATTTTTAATCAATATACTATTAAATGATGAAATTGAAAAATAATACAAATTAAAAAAAAAGAGAAAAAAACACAAATTAACCAATTAAACTCACAACACATGTCATGAGACCAAGATAATGATTAATCCTGGTATTTTTTATGTCGAGAAACTATGGTATTATTTTTCATGATAGATAATTAAAAACAATAAACAGTGAAGATTAATCGTAGTAGTTCCATAAAAATTATTTTTGAGATAGCCTATGAGCAATTTGTCTCAACAATTATCTTTCATTCTTTCTATGTCTAGAAAGTTTTATTTTTAATGGGAAAAAAAACTATTAGATTACTGTTTTATGATTGATAATTAAAGTTGATAAATGATAAGAATTAATTAATTTTGCACCACTTTTAATTCTAAATTCTAGTATAAATAGGGAATGAAAATGGAGTGTTTTCTAGGAAATAAGATGGATGGTTACAGTTTATCATAATGGTAATAACTATCAAAGAACCATTATCGTTCATGGGACAAGCCTTCCCATGCACATGAGCAAAGCATTTCATACAAGATCACTTAATTATATGCATTTTCAACCAAGCTGAGTACTGATTCCGAAGAATAATCAGACATGGAAGATGACTCTCCACCGGTGTTCATTGGCTTCTCATCTAGATTTAGAACTGGTCTCGGAGGCAGTTGCAGGCTTTCCATGTCTCCTTCAAGCATCTCCACAACTTCGTTCATTGCGGGCCGATTCAGAGGGTTCATTTGTATACACCACAACCCTGCAATAATCATCTTCTTGACAATCTTTTGTTCTTCTTCCGTGCTACCATCTCCAATTTCTATAGCCTTCTCATTAGAGACTTGGTCATGAAACCAATATTATTCATCAAACTAATATGAAAAAGCTAATATTACAGCTAGCGACTAATCTAGAATTTATCATATTTTTAGGGTTAAATTGTAATTTTTGTCAAATGAAGATCCAAACTAAAATTTGTCATAAATCCATGAATTTGTCAAGTGGTATCCTCGCAATTGCAAGTTTGGAAGAGTAGCAGGGGGAGCAGTAAGGCAAAACATGGATGGAGAAAGAGGAACCTAGACATGGATGGAGAAAGAGTATCTAGTGCATAAACAATTCTTCTAGTCTTGAGAAGACAGCAGATAAAGTCAGTAGAAACATAAAGACGAGTTTTAATATCAGCATATTAAAATTACAGCCAACTACCAAGCCATCCTTCGAAATGTTCAAAGGTCACAATAATAAAGAAAAGATTAATGGTTGATTGTAAATTTGAACAAGGAAAAAAATCCACCAACGCTCAAAGCCACAAGCTTCTCAAAACCACAAGCGTCCCAAAACCAAGTCCAATTAATTAAGTGCAAGAGAACTTTCAGGTGACCAGACTGTCATAAAACGAAGGTATCAGATGTACCCTTCCTGCTCCCATCTGAGTTTACTACTGTTTCAGCAATATATAAGTGTTATTAGGCCAATCTTGTATCACCATAGGAGGCAATGATGAAAGGTTCGTCAAAAAAGGCAATATGCTTGTTCTATTTCATGTTCATTGCAGAACTTGGAGTAGGTCTAAACTGCACAGGATCTTGTGGGAACCAGGACCTCGACATCCGATTTCCATTCTGGATAAAGGATAGGCAGCCAGAACAGTGTGGCCATCCTGGTTTTGATCTGTCTTGTAATGAGATGGGCGACATAGTGCTTGAGCTGCCAGGTGCAATGAAACTCTACATAGCAAAGATTGACTACAAAAATCAAGTTATTCATGCAACAGATCCCCAAGGTTGCCTTCGAAGCCACCTCTCAAACTTCTATTCGTCTTGGTTTCACATACAGTTTAAGAGGTCCAAGGTCAATTTTACCATCTTCAATTGTTCTTTAAATAAGGCAAGATCCCTGAACTGGATGGTCCCTTGTCTCAGCACTCACCTATATGACGTTCTTGCCGTTGATTCGGAACAATCTATTGATGACAGTGAGTTATTATTATCTTGTACCAAGATGTACGACCTACCTGTTCAACGTGATATCCGCCTTTCTTGGTCCAATCCCAATTGTGGATTGAGGAAAAATAGCAGCACTGAGCTTGAAACTGAATGCGGCTTGCCCAGACCAGAAAAAGGTATCTTTAGCTTTAAGTCTTCTTTTCAATGTTCTGTGTTCATGGCATCTTGATTTTCTATGATTCCTTGCTTCACTAAGTCTACATCTCTACTTTGATTAAAGTATTGCAAGTGTCCTTGAATACCTAAGTCCTATCTACTAGTGAGTTGACTGACAAGTGGGTTCCCTGTGCATCTAGCGTTCTTGATTCTACAAATAGAGGATATTATCATGACTTTAGAATCTTTCAGAAAATTAGAACTTAACAAGGGTTCTTATCTTCTACAGGTGCACGGAAAAAGCGACTGACTTTAGGTTAGTTGTTCTCAAATTTACTCCAACTCTTTGCTTCCAAAAAACAAGATCAGTTACTTGACTCAAAAGGCTTATTTATATATGCAGGTGTAACCACAGGATCCATCCTTTTCGGGGTTTTGGTCATTGCAGTCTACCAAATCTATAGCTTCAGAAAATCAGAAGAGGAATATCATGCCAAGGTTCAAAGGTTTTTGGATGATTACAGAGCTATGAACCCCACAAGATACTCCCATGCTGATCTCAAAAAGATGACAGATCAATTCAGGGATGAATTGGGGCAAGGAGCTTATGGAACTGTGTTCAAAGGAAAGCTAACCAGTGAGATTCCGGTGGCTATTAAGGTTCTAATCAATTCAACAGAAAAAGGAGAGGAATTCGTCAACGAAATGGAAACAATGGCTAGGATTCACCATGTCAATGTAGTCCGCTTGATTGGTTTCTGTGCTGATGGATTCAGACGAGCTCTCGTTTACGAGTACTTGCCAAACGATTCGCTGCAGAAGTTCATATCTTCAGCAAACGCCAAGAATGTTTTCCTTGGCTGGGAAAGGCTGCATCATATTGCCCTTGGAGTAGCCAAAGGGATTGAATATCTTCACCAGGGTTGTGACCAAACAATCCTCCACTTTGATATCAAACCACATAATATCCTGCTGGACAATGACTTCAATCCCAAGATTGCAGATTTCGGTCTGGCTAAGTTGTGTTCCAAGTATAAAAGTGTTGTTTCCATGACAAGAGTTAGGGGAACCGTCGGCTACATAGCACCTGAAGTGTTCTCAAGAAACTTTGGGAATGTCTCCTACAAGGCAGACGTCTACAGTTTTGGAATGTTGGTGTTAGAAATGGTTGGTGGAAGGAAAAATGTTGATGAAACAGCAGAAAATGGTGATCAAGTATACTTCCCAGAATGGATTTATAATCTCTTAGAAGAAGGAGAAGACCTGCGTCTCCACATCGAGGAAGAAAGGGATGCTGAAATTGCGAAGAAGCTAGCCATTGTGGGACTGTGGTGTATCCAGTGGAACCCAGTGGACCGTCCTCCCATGAAAACTGTTGTCCAGATGCTGGAAGGGAAAGGAGACAGGTTAAGTACACCTCCTAATCCTCTTAGCTCCACAGCTCCAAAGAGAACGAATACAGGTATGCTAAGGAGGCAACTTCATCAAGAGCTGGCACCCATCTCAGAAACAGAGTGATCATATATTTTGAGGTCATCATTGCTTTCAAGGCTGTGATCTATGAGATGCTGCCTACAGTGGATTCCGAGTAATTCGCGGGTTATTACACAAACAAAAGATTAGCATGCATTTGATTGAAAATATGGGGATGAAAGTGTATTTGCTTGCAAGATTAGTTCTTAAATTGTATTTCTCAAACTTTATGATGATGCTATTTTAGGACTCTTTGTGTGCTGCCACGCTTTTGAGATATTTTTTGTTTTTTTTTTTAAATTAAATTTTTATCCTATGTTTTTGTATTGTTTTGATGTATTTTATGGCAAGTTAAGAATTGTGAAAATCTCGTTCGAAAATCAAGTTATGTCCTTAATGTTTCAGATATTTCTCAATCGGCTTCTTCTTTTCATGTCCATTACTTTTATATTTTTTTCCTTTGACATAAGGGATTGAGTCGAGATATATTTGAAATATTAGGGACTCAATTGCTATGCTAAACTTCTATATTTGTGACAAATTAAGAATTTAGTAATACTTTAGAGGTTAATTTGAGTTTCCTCTGTAATTAAACAGCACCTAGCTTTTCAACGAACTTGAATAGCTTGTTGTCTTCTTCAATGCAAACAAACATCCACATGGAAACTGCGTGTTATTTGAGTATGTAGATTCTTATCGTTGCAACATTGTTAACCTTTTTTTCAATAAAAAAAATTAAATTATATAAAAATTAACTTAAAATAACCCTTAACACATTAAAAAACAATTCAAATAATTAAAAACATAATTTGACTAAAAAAAATTGATATATTTTTTTAAAAAAATATTAAGATTAGAATATATTGCATCGACTCGGATCAACTTAAATTAATCTGTCAATTTTATGACTTGGATCATGAGACAAAGATAACCCCATGTAATGTAAATCAAAACAAATTATAAAATCCAGATCTCGATCAATTCAATATTGAAAATTAAACTTGGAAAAAAAACCTAAATCAATTCAAGTTAATCTATCAAATCTATGAATCATCAAACCATGATAAACCTATAATAAATAAATAAATAAATATAAAATATAAAACTTGATTCTTAATCAATCCACTGTTGAAGAATAAAATTAAATAATAAAAAAAAAACTCTAGTAAACTCGCCAAATTTATAATTTGGGTCATAAGAGCGGAATAACCTTATAGAAAGTAAATAAAAAAAATTAACCCTGATAAACCCGAGTTACACTACAAAACTCATATCGCAAGTGATGAAACTAAAATAACTATATATACACCAAATCAAAATAAATTATGAAACATAATTTTTAATTAACCCATTGTTGAAAAATGAATTTTTTTTAAAAAATCCAATCTAAAAAAAGAATAAAATAAAATGACTAAGTGAACCTAAGTTAACTTATAAAATTCATGATCTATGAGACTATATGATAACCTAATAGGAAGTAAGTTGAAAATAATTATAAAATCTAATTTCTAATCAATATAATATTAAAGATTAAATTAAAAAATAATACAAATTAAAAAAAAATAAAAAAACATGAGTTTACCCACTAAACTAGCAATGCATGAGAACAGGATAACAAAACAAGCCTCCTTTTATTTTGTTTTTGTTAATGAGACCAGTCCCTCAAAGTGAAAAAATGAAAAGTACCCCCCTCTCTCTCAGGCCATGATTTCAGGCACTAAGAACCACCACCCCTCCTCCTATATTAAAAAAACTGAAGAAACAGGAGTTCTTCTTAAGAAATATTCCGTATAACATGGAAAATTAAAGCTTCCATGATAAATTGGTGGCTCCTCCTCGCTTCAAACTCCAAGAACCTCAGCTTACACTTATCATTGGTGACCATTCCAGACGATGAATTCGCCTATGACATAGATTAAAAAAAAAATGAAGCTATAATTCAAGACAGCTTATAATTAATCGTCACTAATGAATGATCAAGAAGAAAAGGAAAAACTTGGAATCATTAATTCCAACACTTGATGAATCTTGAATTTGATTAAGCGATAAAAAGCTTTTTAGTGAAAACCTAAAATCAACAACAAACCAAAAAAAGTCAAATATAATCATGATGGAAATATAAAAAAAATCATCTGGCCATTGATCATGTTCTCGGAACCCTTCAACTGAACCAACCTCTCCCCAAACTAAATACCCAATTTCCACAATCTATTCCCATTAGCCTGGATGTGATTGGCAGTCGCCTTGTAACCTTCACTTTCCACAACCAATGATGTCTCCTTTGTTTCTGCCTGTTTCATACCTCCTCTCCTCTTTCTCACATCGATTTGTTTTAGAATAGAAGGAGAAGAACTGGCGATCGCCAAGAGCACCATCTTCACCCTCCTTTTCTTCTACCTTCCCTGTGATTCTTCTCTTGCTTCTTCGTCTGGAGAGTGTGTGTGTAAAAATAAATTATATAATTTATTTATTTATTAGTGTTTATAATTTTTAGTTTATTTGATTATATGTGTATAAAGTTTTTAATATATATATCAACTGAGGATACAGGAGCAATTTCTGACGGTGCCAGAGCAATTTCTGCTTGACGGATAGAATTATTGCCCGCTCTTGGAGTAGATACATTTCCTATTTCATAGATCCATGCTTCATTGTCAGATTTTCTGAATTGTTCATTGAGAAAAAACTTCATGATTTACAAATTTCATATACCATTAACAATTGGATTGATGCTTGGCTTTACTGAATAGGAATCAGTTTCCCTTATTATCTGCACTCGAATGCTTTCTACTCCGACAAAAGATGGATATTGAAAAATGTCATTCAAATAAATTGAAAATTGTGCAATTTCACCAGCAGTGGAATCATTTAAACCAGATCCATTGACTATGCTGGATGATCCATCAGCATAACCTATTCAAATTAAAACATAAAACGAGCGCCACTTCAGAAAGAAAATATAACTTTATATTAAGCAATTGAAGCAGGAGAAGTCATTTATGCTCTACCACAAGAAAAAAGCAAACCTAGTTTTGGACCTAAAAAACTGGTAGGGAAACAATTCATTACAAGTGGAAAAATTAAGAGCAAGAGGCTGCCCAGAAGAGACGGCTAGAGTTTGCAACGGGATAAACACTGACACCAAATGACTGTTAAATACCAAATTTAGCAGCATGTTACACTCACCTATGAACACATTAAAAGAAAATGGCATATTGGAGATGCTTCTATTATGTTTTGTATCTGATATAGTGAGCAAGAAGTTTCCAGGTTCCAGTAGACTGAAGGAACATAACTGAATTCCTGGCATCACCTCGGTGAAGCTCATATCTGCAAGAGGTATAGACAGGTTCATCTCCTCTTCAACAACATTGGTGTCGAATTCATAGAATCCTAGAACAGGGTTCCCGTATTTATCTTTCTGGTGTATACAAGTTTCCATCTTGGAGAATATTTGCCATACATTTGTTTCAAACTTCCAAGTGGCCTCACAATTGGAAACATCGACAGGTCCTGGTAACGGCAGTTCAAAATTTTAACAAAAATAGGAAAAGATAAATGCTAAACACTTGAATGACCAAAATAACAGCAATGAAATGAAAATGAATTAGGAGCAGAATAAACAACTATGAGTTTCCTATAAAAACAAGTTATTAGCTGATGATAAATGCTACAGCACGTCACCTGGATTCACCTTATACAGAAGCGGACAGCCATTCAAGGTCTGATTTCCTCCTTCCACATGCAACAATAAATTTCCAGATTTTGTAGCAATAAACTCGAGAATGATCTGACCAAATTCATTCCAGCCTATGTGAGTGATGTCTGGCACATTGGCAATGCTACCGTTTTCGTAAAGTTCAGACACAGTAAAATTAAAAGGACGTAGTTCTTGTCCCGTTGAAGTAACATTATTCCCAAATGCATCTCTAGCAACAATTAAAACTGTAGCTTTAGCCCCAGCTTCAAACTCATTTTCGAGATCCCTCCATGACGCAATGCAGGCAGATGCATATATTTTCCCTTCAGTAAAACAACACTGACTATGGTTAGCAATTTAGCATACATTTTGAAGGTTATTTGCTCACTGTTATTGATGAACCAAAAAAATAATTAGTTGAACACAACAGATCCAAAAGAGTCACCCTTAGAACTTCAACAAATTTAGCTTTTTCCCTAATCAAGGACAGCAACTAAAATATCAATCAACACAACAATGAACCAAAACTTGAACTGATAATGCTGCAAGAACTATATAAAACACCTGCTTTAACTTCAAAATGGAGAGAAGAAGCAAAGACATGAAAAGGGCCGTCTTCAATAAAAACATTAGAAACTCCAACCCGTATTGGAGTGAAAAGAATTCTCCAAGTATCCGTATCCTCTCCTGCAACATCAAGTAAAACACCAGACACAAAAGAAGAATTCCCCATCTTGCCATTCACTGTTATTTTAGGACTAAAAGCATTTCCTTTACTCCTGTCAAACTCTCCTAGCACTTTGATCTTTATAGTTGCAACATCTCCTGCTTGGAATGTGTTGTTGTCGCTTAACCAACTGAATGCAAAGTAGGGTCCTTGTGTTTGTTCTGTAAGAAATGTCAAGTTATAAATAAACTGTCGCTCACTTTTCTACAAATTATAGTGATGTTAAAGGATGATTTTTTAGAAAGGGTACCTGAATTTACAGGTGTAGAAGCCAATGATGCAATGAAAATGAGGCAAGAGAGTGAAACTAAGTGAATTTCGAGTGCCATGACTGAGAAAGAAACTCAAAGTTTGTGAATTTATGTCTCTGCTTTCAAAAGGGATCTGTAACTGTGCTTAGCAGAGCGGTTTATGGCGGTTTACCAACGGTTGAGTTCTCAAAAAACACGTGACTTTTGATGCCATAAACGGCTTGAACGACAGGTTGTAGTGAAAACGACATGTCTTTGAGCTGGAAGGGCAACGAGTGCATTGGATCCATCCATTTTGTTTGAAGTCTTCTGAAGAACGTCATTGAGCAGGCATTTTGATTTTGTTTGAAGTCCACTTCCATCTGCTTCTCTATTTGAATCTTACTTTCTCCACAACCACGGAAGGAGAAGCTCTAGAATACCTGTGCTGAAGGACTAGAAGACATTCATTGCCGACAAGAAAGAAAGTGTTTCGAAGAAATGTGGGAAGGTATTTGCTGTTGGCTGTTGAATGATGAGGTCTCATGTATTGGCATTTACGGGATAGGGGGGAGTGGGAAAGACAACGTTGGCTATGCATATGTCCGTAATCAAATTCTTGAGAGATCAGACATTTTATATGAAACTTGGATTGAAGCATACCTTTTTTGAAATCATAGTAAAACGAATCAAGAAGAATATCCATCAGATGCAGATTTGATGTAAAAATTTCATCTGATAAGAACACGGATCAGTTCAAACCAAACAAGCCAACTAGGACTCTCTTAGCTAGTTACACAACCAGGAAATAAGGTGGATGGTTACAGTTTATCATAATGGTAATAACTACCAAAGAACTAGTATCATTCATGGGACAAGCCTTCCCCTGCATATGAGCAGAGTATTTCATAGCAGATCACTTAATTATATGCATTTTCAATCAAGCTGACTGATTCTGTAGAATAATCAGACATGGAAGATGACTCTCCACCAGTGTTCATTGGCTTCTCATCTAGATTTAGAACTGGTCTCGGAGGCAGTTGCAGGCTTTCCATGTCACCTTCAAGCATCTCCACAACTTCGTTCATTGCGGGCCGATTCAGAGGATTCATTTGTACACACCATAACCCTACAATAATCATCTTCTTGACTATCTTTTTTTCTTCTTCCGTGCCACCATCTCCAATCTCTATAGCCTTCTCATTAGAGACTTCGTCATGAACCCAATCTGGCCAGTAAATCTCGCTGCACCTTTCAGCCAACGGATTCAATTTTTTTCTTCTGCCTGCCATTTCCAACAGCAACATTCCAAAGCTATAAACATCAGCTTTGTATGAGACGCGCCCGATGTTCTGGTAGAACAGTTCTGGCGCCATGTAACCTATCGTTCCCCCCGGTGCAGTGAGAGATTTAAGACTCTCATTTGCTAGGCACAACCTAGCAAGCCCAAAGTCAGAAACTTTCAGAGCGAAGTTTTCATCGAGTAGAATGTTGTGAAGCTTGATGTCAAAATGTAGGATCTGCATCTCACAACCACGATGTAGATATTCGATGCCATGAGCCACTCCAAGAGAAATCTCATGTAGTTTTTCCCAGCTTAAGGAGACAGATCTTTCTTTAGAAAAAATGAAATTATTGAGAGATCTATTGGGCATGAAATCATATACAAGAGCGCGCTTTGATCCCTCAGCACAGAAACCAACTAGTTGAACTACATTGGTGTGGCGAATCCTTCCAATGGTAGCGACTTCATTGATGAAATCTTGTCCATTAGCCTTGGATTTGCCCAGCAATTTTATCGCTGCAGAATGCCCACTGCGAAGCTTTCCCTTGTACACGCAACCAAAACCTCCTTTGCCCAACTCTTCCTTGAAACCTCCGGTCATCTTCTTAATCTCGGAATAAGAATACCTTACGACTGGCATAAGATTGTTACGAGTCTGTAGGAACTCCTCAACTGTGTCATATGCTGATAGATGTCTTCGTCGCCATTTATAGATCAAGAATGCAATCACAAACGGACTCCCAAAGATAAATTTTGGCCCCTGAAGTAGTGCTGTGTGTGAAATTTGAGGGGGGAAATCAAGACAGACATCATGATTATTTCTTATTAATTATCAGATAAAGACATAACATGGGTTAGGTTTGGTGTTAGAATTTTTTCGCCTAGTTGAAAAATCATCTAAAATCTAGACCATCATGATTTGTAGAAAAGCATACTCTTAACCAAAAGGTATGTCACCGACGTTAGGCAACCCCCCAACCCCAAGAACTTGGCATAAGAAGACATTTAGGAATTATCATTTTGTATCTGCTAATAAAATATGATCCAATATCATAGCTTGAAAAAATATAAATAATCAATAAGGGAAGTTCTTACCAATGAACATGGATGCAACCAGTAGCACGACTGCAGAGAAGGTAAACAAATTTAGAGATATTAGAGTAAGAATTAAGCATGAAGAAGTGGGGAGATAGAATCCTCACCTGCGGTTATCCTGAACCAAGAAAATCTGTCTGTACCAAGAGATCATATAACGGAGGTTATTACAAGATGAAAGAACTTGGGAAGAAACAAATGAATGACTTAGCAAAATTATCCTGGTTTTACCTTTTGAATTCAAATCTTGAGGTTGATATCGAGAAGATGTTATTAAATTTTTCTGAATGTATTAAAGAAGCGAAACTTAGTTTTGTTTGACTACGTTTTCTGGAAATTGGTATAAAAATATCATTTATCGTCGAATAAAAGAAAACCACGATTTATTATGACAAATGATATGACCATCTGCAGCCTATAGCTTGATTGAACTGACCGTACGATACTCAGCACTACAACATGCTTCAGAAATGGGGAAATCATGCGAAGAGAAGTTGAAGATAGAAAAACGAACAGTTAGTTACTCAATATTGCCCACCTATGCAGTGTGTATTGTACGAATCATCGATGTAGCATTCAAATGAACAACTTCCACACCTGCTATTGTGCCATGAAAGCTCAAACCCATATGCCAGCTGACTGTGAATATCCTTAAAGGACATGTTCTTGTAATCCTTGGCTGGCAACAACGTCATCCTCTCTAAGCTGCACAGTTCCATCAAATCCGAGGCCTTCATCCCACCAATAGTCACATATGAAGCGTTGAGAGGGAATCATTGGAAGATTCCGCTCCATTAAGGCAAGTACCAGTGTCTACGTACAGAGGAGAATCCACTGGATTTGCGCAGTTTATGAAAATCATCATCTGCGATAACGGGAGAGGCTTGTATTTGGGAAACCGTTTCGGCCCTGTCCTTTTGTATTGAAACCATGTATATGGAAATCTCATATAATCTAAGCCTGTAAATGTTGAAGTAAAAATAGTATATTCCCCCCTGGAATTACCTAATCTTGCATATGTTAAAGAAAATTCAGGAAGAGCAGAGCAATCATTTTCTTTAACACCAGCATCAACCACTCGGATTGTCAGGTTGTTGTAGTTGATTGCCTGCACGTAGTATTTTCGTGAGTCTAAATACAATACAGTGGAGTTATTTTTCTCGCAGTGGAGGGTATAGAGAGGGTTTCCACAGTTTAATGGATCACTACTGTTTAGGCTAAAGGGGTAGCTAATAGTATGATAGCCACATGAAGAAGGGGCACAGAGATTGGTATCCTTGCAGTTGCTGGTTTGGAAGACTAGCAGCAGGGGGAGTAGTAAGGCAAAACATGGATGGAGAAAGAGGAACCTAGACATGGATGGAGAAAGAGTATGTCGTGCATAAACAATTCTTCTAGTCTTGAGAAGACAGCAGATAAAGTCAGTGAAACATAGAGGCGACTTTTAATATCAGCATATTAAAATTACAGCCAACTACCAAGTCATCGCATGATTTAATGTTCAAAGGTCACAATAATATCACATTATAATTAATGTTCAAAGGTCACAATAATAAAGAAAAGATTAATGGTTGATTGTAAAATTGAACAAGAACAAAAAATCCACCAACGCTCAAAGCCACAACCTTCTCAAAACCATGTCCAATTAATTAAGCTTCTACACTCGACAACAAGAGAACTTTCAGGTGACCAGACTGTCATAAAACGAAGGTATCAGATTTACCCTTGCTGCTCCCATCTGAGTTTACTACTGTTTCAGCAATATATAAGTGTTATTAGGCAAATCTTGTATCACCATAGGAGGCAATGATGAAGGGTTCATCAAAAAAGGCTATATGCCTGTTCTGTTTCATGTTCATTGCAGAACTTGGAGTAGGTCTAAACTGCACAGGATTTTGTGGGAACCAGGGCCTCGACATCCGATTTCCATTCTGGTTCAAGGATAGGCAGCCAGAACAGTGTGGCTATCCTGGTTTTAATCTGTCTTGTAATGAGAGGGGTGATATAGTGCTCGAGCTGCCAGCTGCAGTGAAACTCTACATAGAAAAGATTGACTACAAAAATCAAGTTATTTATGCAACAGATCCCCAAGGTTGCCTTCTAAACCACCACTCAAACTTCAATTCGTCTGTGTTTCACATACAGTTTAAGATGGCCTAGGATCGCTTGTCTCAGCACTCTCCACTATGACGTTCTTGCCATTGATTCAGAACAATCTATTGATGACAACGAGTTATTACTATCTTGTACCAAGATGTACGACCTACCTGTTCCACAAGATATTCGTCTGTCTTGGTCCAATCCCAATTGTGGATCTTGTGAAGCAACAGGAAAACTATGTGGATTGAGGGAAAATAGCAGCACTGAGCTTGAAACTGAATGCTATGGCTTGCCCAGACCAGAAAAAGGTATCTTTAGCTTTAAGTCTTCTTTTCATTGTTCTGTGTTCATGGCATATTGATTTTCTATGATTCCTTGCTTCACGAAGTCTACATCTCTACTTTGATTAAAGTATTGCAGGAGTCCTTGAACACCGAAGTCCTATCTACTAGTGAGTTCACTGACAAGTGGGTTCCCTGTGCATTTAGCGTTCTTGATTCTACAAATAGAGGATATTATCATGACTTTAGAAACTTTCAGAAAATTAGAACTTAACAGGGGTTCTTATCTTCTACAGGTGCACGGAAAAAGCGACTGACTATAGGTTAGTTGTTCTCAAATTTGCTCCAACACATTGCTTTCAAAAAAGAACATGTCTCTTGACTCGAAAGGCTTCTTTATATATGCAGGTGTAACCACAGGATCCATCCTTTTCGGGGTTTTGGCCATTGCAGTCTACCAAATCTATAGCTTCAGAAAATCAGAAGAGGAATATCAGGCCAAGGTTGAAAGGTTTTTGGATGATTACAGAGCTATGAACCCCACAAGATACTCCCATGCTGATCTCAAAAAGATGACAAATCAATTCAGGGATGAATTGGGGCAAGGAGCTTATGGAACTGTGTTCAAAGGAAAGCTAACCAGTGATATTCCGGTGGCTGTTAAGGTTCTAAGCAATTCATCAGAAAAAGGAGAGGAATTCGTCAACGAAATGGAAACAATGGCTAGGATTCACCATGTCAATGTAGTCCGCTTGATTGGCTTCTGTGCTGATGGATTTAGACGGGCTCTAGTTTACGAGTACTTGCCGAACGATTCGCTGCAGAAGTTCATATCTTCAGCAAACGCCCAGAATGTTTTCCTTGGCTGGGAAAGGCTGCATCATATT
This sequence comes from Populus tomentosa, assembly GCA_018804465.1. Taxonomy (NCBI): domain Eukaryota; kingdom Viridiplantae; phylum Streptophyta; class Magnoliopsida; order Malpighiales; family Salicaceae; genus Populus; species Populus tomentosa. The sequence goes on from CM031981.1 coordinate 11,984,314, forward strand.
GCCCTTGGAGTAGCCAAAGGGATTGAATATCTTCACCAGGGTTGTGACCAAACAATCCTCCACTTTGACATCAAACCGCATAATATCCTGCTGGACAATGACTTCAATCCCAAGATTGCAGATTTCGGTCTGGCTAAGTTGTGTTCCAAGTATAAAAGTGCTATTTCCATGACAACAGCCAGGGGAACCGTCGGCTACATAGCACCTGAAGTGTTCTCAAAAAACTTTGGGAATGTCTCCTACAAGTCAGACGTGTACAGTTTCGGAATGTTGGTGTTGGAAATGGTTGGTGGAAGGAAAAATGTTGATGAAACAGCAGAAAATGGTGATCAAGTATACTTTCCAGAATGGATTTATAATCTTTTAGAAGAAGGAGAAGACCTGCGGTTCCAAATCGAGCAAGAAGGGGATGCTAATATTGCGAAGAAGCTAGCCATTGTGTGTCACGACCCAAATCCCGGATCCATGACCGGCACATAGGCAAGGTTCCCCTCCAAGGTTCCAAACCTATGCGAACGCAAACTTACATACAATCCTTTAAACAACTCAATCAGAGTTTAACGCAGCATTAACAACAAACTAACTTCATAATATAATGTAATTGTCTTAGTACAAGAGTTAATATCATTTCATAGTTTTGGAGTACTAACTTGATACAAAAGGAAGGTACAAATTACAACCAAAAGGCAGGTTCAGAAGGTTCAACAAAAGTACCCTGCTATCAAGCTATAAGCCTGAAAAGGATAAATAATGAGAGGGTGAGTTCAACAACTCAGTGAGTAGATAACGTTCAATATACACACACGAGGTAATATAACAATGAGAAATATATATACAAGTATGGCTTTAGTTCTTATACGAAGGTTTATCAAATAGGCCATAACAAGAATATCATATGGTAAAACTCGTCAGAAAATCAAAATGCAATGAGCATGAGGCTCTGTACTGTGGGATGATCAATCGACACAGGTTGGTGACTCCCCCGACCAACTAGGGTTCAGATACGATGTGCACAAAGACTAACACTACCCTGTTAACATGGGTATTCTGACTGACATACCATATGTTCATAATCATAATCAAACAAACATATTCATATCTCAAAGCTCAACTCATGACATCCATCAAATGAGGAGCTATCAATTCAGAAGTCAATTCATATTGGTTCATATCAAGAAATCAGATTCAATAATTGATCATGCTTTATCATTTCAAGGATAATAATCAGCATATATATATATATATATATTATCAAGAAGCATGATCCAATTCATATTAACAAATCAAATATTTATAATATTTCTCATGCATATGAAAAATTATCCATTCACCTGACTCAAAAGCAAACAACACTCACAAGCTGAAACCGAAGGAAATCCTACTGACGTCCTGCCGGCAGAATATCAGAATTATCTGAATACAAAGGAGACATATTCAAAAACGACTCGAAAGAACATTTAACATATTTAATACACTTAATTAAGGGTGTATTCCGTAACCCTATATGTTTTTAAACTAACTAGTCAATTTTTTTAAAAACCCAAAATCTAACGGTTTTTTCGAAATCTAATCCATAATAAAACAACTAATAAAATTGGTAATAATTCACTAAGTAACCCTTAATTATTCATCAAACTAATCTGAAAAAGATAATATTACAGCTAGGGACTAATTTGGAATTTATCATAGTTTTAGGGTCAAATTATAATTTTTGTCTAATTGGAGGACCAAACTGAAATTTATCATAAATCCATGAATATACTGAAATTATGACCTTAATTAATCCTCAATTCTGTCCAGGATGTATCATTATGCTTTAGGGATCATTCTGGAATTTTACTAAATTTTTAGGGTCAAATCGTACTTTTTGTCCATAATTCATATGTTACTCTGTTCAGAATCTCGGAATATGCTTCAGGGATCAATTTGTAATTTTTCAAAGTTCGGGGACTAAACTGTAATTTTCGGAAATTGAGGGACCAAATTGAATTTTCATCATCTTCAACCTCAAACCCAGAATTTCAACAGATCACCTACTGTTATCCCCTGATTTCTAACACAAATTCACCATTCAAACAAAACCATAACTCAAAATCATCATAATCTTCCATAATCAACTTAATAATCAATTACCCACAACAATCAACCCCTAACCTTCAATTTAATTCATCAATTAAACCCAAAACACAAATTCTCAAAACCCTAACATTCATCAAAACTGAAATTAAAGCTTAATTAACATATTATACACATTAAACAACCTAAATCTTACCTTTTTCACTTATTTCCTCCGAATCTCTTCATTTTCCCCTTATTTTCCCTTATTTTCTCTTCTTCTTCTTTCTCCCTTCTCTCTCACGGTTTATTCTTAATATTTCAGATCACACTTTCCTTTTTTTTTTTTTTTACTTTCTATTTATATTTATCAATTTTTGTTCAATTACCATAATACCCCTTATTCATTTATTCCAATTTTTAAGCCTTCAAGGACTTTGTTGTAATATCCTATCTTATTAATTTCAAAACATTACATTGTGGGACTGTGGTGCATCCAGTAGAACCCAGTGGACCGTCCTTCCATGAAAATTGTTGTCCAGATGCTGGAAGGTGAAGGAGACAGGTTAAGTACACCTCCTAATCCTCTTAGCTCCACAGCTCCGAAGAGAACGAATACAGGTATGCTAAGGAGGCATCTTCATCAAGAGCTGGCAGCCATCTCAGAAACAGAGTAATCATATATTTTGAGGTCATCATTGCTTTCAAGGCTGTGATCTATGAGCTGCTGCCTACAGTGGATTCCGAGTAATTCGCGGCTTATTACACAAATAAAAGATTAACATGCATTTGATTGAAATATGGGGATGAAACTGTATTTGCTTGCAAGATTAGTTCTTAAATTGTATTTCTCAAACTTTATGATGACCCTATTTTAGGACTCTTTTAGTTGATGTCCGGGGTTGTGTTGCCACGTTTCTGAAAAATTTTAATTTTTTTTGTTTTAAATTAATTATTTTTTTGATATGTTTAGATCATTTTAATAAATTTGATATTAAAAATAATTTTTAAAAAATAAAAAATATTATTTTAAAATATTTTTTAATAAAAAAATATTAAAAAAAATAACTTTTAACACTCTAAAACAGGCTTTTTAAAGTAGTTTCAGGTACTTTTTCCTTAGTATCCATTACTATTATTTATTCAGTTGATGCTACAAAACTAATACTTTATGGTCAAATAGTACCCTTTCTCTTCTCAAGAGGTCTCCTTGTGCTAAAAAAATTTAAAAAAGAATTGATAGGAAATACTAACAAACTGGGAAATAGAAAGGATCGAGGCAAGATATATTTAAAATGTTAGGGACTCAATTGCTATGCTAAACTTAATACTACTTTAGAGGTTAATTTGAGATCCCTCTATAACTAAACAACACCTAGCTTTTGAACAAAGAATAGCTTGTTATTTGAGTGAACACTGCCTGTTATTTGAATATTAAGATAATATTTTTTTAAAAAAAATATTAAAATTAAAACATATTAAATTGACTCAAATTAATTTAAATTAACTTGTAAATTTTACAACTTGGATCATGAGATAAAAATAACTCCACATAAAATAAGTTATAATAAATTATAAAGTCCAAATCTTAATCAATCCAATATTAAAAAATAGATTAAAAAAAAAACTTGAGAAAAAAAACAAAAAAAAACCTATATCAATTAAAATTAATCTGCTAAATCTATGAATCATCAGATGATGATAAACCTATAAAAAAAATACCCCCCCTCTCTCGAGCCATGGTTTCAGTCACTAAGAACCACCACTTGAGCCTTGTCTTGCATCATCCTATACTCAACCAGAAAAGAAGTAAGCTAGAAAGAATTATAAAATCATGATCCACGTTGTGAGACTATGATAACCTAATAAGAAGTAAGCTAGAAAGAATTATAAAATCTAATTCTTAATCAGTATAATGATAAATTAAAAAATAATACAAATTAAAAAAAAAAAAAAAAACACAAGTTAATCCACTAAACTAGCAACACATGTCATGAGACCATATAACAAAACAAGCCACCTTTTATTTTGTTTTTGTTAATGTGAACGGTCCCTCAAAGTGAAAAACATGAAAAGTACCCCCCTCTCTCTCAGGCCATGGTTTCAGTCACTAAGAGCCACCACCCCTCCTCCTATAAGCCACCCAAGAACCACCACTTGAGCCTTGTCTTGCATCATCCTATACTCAACCAGAAAAGAAAACTGATTAGCTTAGACTTTGAAAGGGAAATAAAATTAGGTTAACAAAAGCATAGTAGTAAAAACAAAATGCACTAAAGTGAGGCTGCCATTGTAAAACTGAATAACAAATATGCAGATGTAGATCTAGTACATTGATCACCATCAATCATAAGAACATAAGTTGCTCAGCTGCAGAAATTTCTGTTTGTTAAGTTTTTTCAGCAAGGAAACCAACAACATCCGGCATAACATGGCAAGAAAAACTTTTCCTAGAAGCAGTATGAAATATTCCAAGGATGGCAGAGAACTCAATCTTCATAAAAATTGCAAAAGCATTTCGATTGAAGGCTAAAATTTGCTATTTTCCGAAACGAGCTTTCAAACTAAATCGAAAATTTGAAAGTTTAAGGTCAATCTTTGGAGCAACGATCACCACAACAACACCATTCTAAAAAGTTATCATTTTCGCGGAGCGACGCGGAGCGAAATCCAACGGTTTTTTTACTGCTTGAGAAAAGAAAAAAGTTTTCTAGCAGCAGCATAAGAATTAAAAGAAAAAACTCATACCTGTTAGTGATGAAACCAAATACTTGACCCATCTTCCTCTTCATCTTCAGTTCTGCAAGCAGCAACAGCAGATTTGAAACCAAAATCTTGTAACCCAGAAAACGGGATTCCCACGTCTTGTTATTTTTCATCTAACTAAAAAACTGAAGAAACAGGAGTTCTTCTTAAGAAATATTCCGTATAACATGTAAAATTATAGCTTCCATGATAAATCGGTGGCTCCTCCTCGCTTCAAACTCCAAGAACCTCAGCTTACACTTGTCATTGGTGACCATTCCAGACGATGAATTCGCCTATAACATAGATTAAAAAAAAATGAAGCTATAATTCAAGACAGCTTATAATTAATCGTCACTAATGAATGATCAAGAAGAAAGGAAAAACTTGTAATCATTAATTCCAACACTTGATGAATCTTGAATTTGATTAAGCAATAAAAAGCTTTTAGTGAAAACCTAAAATCAACAACAAACCAAAAAATGTCAAATATAATCATGATGGAAATATAAAAAAAATCACCTGGCCATTGATCATGTTCTCGGAACCCTTCAACTGAACCAACCTCTCCCCAAACTAAATACCCAATTTCCACAATCTATTCCCATAAGCCTGGATGTGATTGGCAATCGCCTTGTAACCTTCAATTTCCACAACCAATGATGTCTCCTTTGTTTCTGCCTGTTTCATACCTCCTCTCCTCTTTCTCACATCGATTTGTTTTAGAATAGAAGGAGAAGAACTGGCGATCGCCAAGAGCACCATCTTCACCCTCCTTTTCTTCTACCTTCCATGTGATTCTTCTCTTGCTTCTTCGTCTGGAGAGTGTGTGTGTAAAAATAAATTATATAATTTATTTATTTATTAGTGTTTATAATTTTTAGTTTATTTGATTATATGTGTATAAAGTTTTTAATATATATATATATATATTGTAAATTATAAACTAACCCATAATCAATTTGCTAGGCCATTAATCCATTATTATACAGGCGGCCTGTGGATCTAATCGATTTCAAGGTTAGATGCAATTGGGCTCCCAAAAAATTAAAGCCATTGATTTAATAATTATCTCTTTTTTTTTCATGGAAAATTATGTGCAATGAAAAATTTAGACAAGAAACATTTTAAACTGAAGTGTTGAGGATGTAAGACATTGATTTAATAATTATCTCTCAATTACTATTTTGGACAGCCATGAAGGGTAATGGCTGTCCAAATATCATAGGGTAAACTTTTAACTTCTATATGAATCTCTCATGAAACATAATCCAAGCCACACAATTCAACCCATAAATTTACTTAGAGTGTGTTTGGTATTGCAGTAACTATTATGGATGTAGTTTTAAAAAAATTATTTTATAAAAAATACTTTTAGTTGAGATTGGTTTAAAAAAATTGATGCTTAGTTAAAACTGTAGTTGAAATTAAGGTTGAAGAAAAAATAGTTTAATGTGTTTGGTTAAGAATGCTTTCAAAATTAAAGTCATAAAATAATTTAAAAAATATATATTAATATTTATGATTTTTAATTTAAATATTGTGGATTTAACTATTGCTATTATATCATGAAATAAATCATATTTTATATAAAATATTTTTTATTATTCCATGAAACCATTTATAATTTCATTTCGTAAGAAATACATTCGACAAGAATTATAGTTTCCATAATTTTTTTAACGTGTAATAAAATTAGATAAATTATTATTATGTATAAAATTCACTCTAAACTAATTTTTTTTTTTAAAAAAATATTCACACATGTAATTTAACAGTGTAAGAGAATTGCTCCTAAGAGAAGGAATACAGGTATGCTAAGGAGGCAACTTCATCAAGAGCTGGCAGCCATCTCAGAAACAGAGTAAATATATATTTTGAGGTCATCATTGCTTTCAAGGCTGTGATCTATGAGCTGCTGCCTACAGTTGATTCCGAGTAATTCGCGGGTTATTACACAAACAAAAGATTAGCATGCATTTGATTGAAAATATGGGGATGAAAGTGTATTTGCTTGCAAGATTAGTTCTTAAATTGTATTTCTCAAACTTTATGATGATGCTACTTTAGTACTTGTGTCCGGGGTTGTGGTGCCACGCTTCTGAGATATGTTGTTTTTGAAATATTATGCTTTGAATTGTTTTGATATATTAATATTAAAAATATTATTTTAAAAATAAAAAAAATATTATTTTAATATATTTTTTAATAAAAAACAACTTTTAACACTTGAAAACATACTTTTAAGATATTTAAAGTTTCGGGTATTTGTATATTTATTGTATGTTTTCCTAACGATCATCAATAAGATTTTTTGATCTTTCATCTGATATTCATTTTATTTTTATATTTTTCGGTTGAGTGAGATAATTTTTAATATACATATAATATAAATAAAAATGTATGTTGATTATATGATGAGTACGACTAGTTAATCTCTTGGATATTTATATATGTTGCTTTATTTTCTGAGTATTCATTTATTCTTGAATTTGTTCTCTCATTTTATTGAACTAAATTTTATTTGATATGATATGCATTTCTTTGATGATTCTACAAATATTTATTATGCCTCGATAGAAGACTTGTCAGTAACTTCATACTAATAAAGAGTAGTCAGTCTATATGCACATAATATTCTGGATATTTAGGTGATAAGAGAGACATCAACATGTAGTGACTTATCCTCCTACAGTAATCACTTTTGGGTTTCATTTGATCATCTTTGGATGTTATCTAGTCATCTTCGGGTGTTATCTTATATCTAACATGTACTCCACTATTTTATAATAATATGCTTAATATGTATATGTATATCATTTGATTTCATTAATTTTGAATTAAATAATATTTTTAAAGATTATAAAATACCAACAAGGACTCTCTTAGCTAGTTACACAACCAAGAAATAAGGTGGATGATTACAGTTTATCATAATGGTAATAACTATCAAAGAACTAGTATCATTGCTGCATATGATAGAGTATTTCATAGCAGATCACTTAATTATATGCATTTTCAATCAAGCTGACTGATTCCGAAGAATAATCAGACATGGAAGATGACTCTCCACAAGTGTTCATTGGCTTCTCATCTAGATTTAAAACTGGTCTCGGAGGCAGTTGCAGGCTTTCCATGTCTCCTTCAAGCATCTCCACAACTTCGTTCATCGCGGGCCGATTCAGAGGGTTCATTTGTATACACCGCAACCCTGCAATAACCATCTTCTTGACTATCTTTTGTTCTTCTTCCGTGCTACCATCTCCAATTTCTATAGCCTTCTCATTAGAGACTTGGTCATGAACCCAATCTGGCCAGTAAATCTGGCTTGAATTCTCTGCCAATGCGTTCAGATTCTTCCTTCTGCCTGCCATTTCCAACAGCAACATTCCAAAGCTATAAACATCAGCTTTGTATGACACGTGCTCGATGTTCTTGTAGAACAGTTCTGGCGCCATGTAACCTATCGTTCCCCCCGGTGCAGTGAGAGATTTAAGACTCTCATTTGCTGGGCACAACCTAGCAAGTCCAAAGTCAGAAATTTTTGGAGTGAAATGTTCATCGAGAAGAATGTTGTGAGGCTTGATGTCAAAATGTAGGATCTGCATCTCACAACCTCGATGCAGATATTGGATGCCATGAGCCACTCCAAGGGAAATCTCATGCAGTTTTTCCCAACTTAAAGAGACAGCTCTTTCTTGAGAAAAAATGAAATTATTGAGAGATCCATTGGGCATGAAATCATATACAAGAGCGCGCTTTGATCCCTCAGCACAGAAACCAACTAGTTGAACTACATTGGTGTGGCGAATCCTTCCAATGGTAGCGACTTCATTGATGAAATCTTGTCCATTAGCCTTGGATTTGCCCAGCAATTTTATCGCTGCAGAACTTCCACTGCGAAGCTTTCCCTTGTACACGCAACCAAAACCTCCTTTGCCCAACTCTTCCTTGAAACCTCCGGTCATCTTCTTAATCGCGGAATAAGAATACCTTACGACTGGCATAAGATTGTTATGAGTCTGTAGGAATTCCTCAACTGTGTCATATGCTGATAGATGTCTTCGTCGCCATTTATAGATCAAGAATGCAATCACAAATGGACTCCCAAAGATAAATTTTGCCCCCTGAAGTATTGCTGTGTGTGAAATTTGAGAGGAAAAAAAATTTAGAGAGGAATTGTTATTCTTTCTTATTAATATATATATCAGAGATTGATAAATACTCAGCATGTGTTAGGTTAGGCGTTAGGATTATTTTTCCGAGTTGAAAAATCATATAAAATCTAGACCAAAATGAGACGACTCAGGTTCAATCAAGTTTCATAAGAGCATACTCTTAACCCAAAGGTATGTCTCAGACATTAGGCAACCCCAAGAGTGCTGCTAAGGAAGAACTTGGCATGAGTAGACATTTAGGAATTATCATTTTGTATCTGCTAATAAAATATGATCCAATATCATAACTTCAAAAAAAAAAATTTCAATAAGGGGAGTTCTTACCAATGATCACGGATCCATTCTTCAGCACGGCTGCAGAGAAGGTAAACAAATTAGAGATATTATAGTGAATTAAGCATGAAGAAGTGGGGAGATAGAATCCTCACCTGGGGTTATCCAGCGCCAAGAACCTCCTGTTGGGCCAAGAGATCAGTTACAAAGATTAGATTTGTGATTTGAGAAACTATATAACGGAGGTTATTACAAGATGAAAGAAATTGGAATAAAACCATCATTTATCGTCGAATAAAAGAAAACCACGAATTATTATGACCATCTGCAGCCTATGATTGCTTGATTGAGCTGACCGTACGATACTCAGCACTACAACATGCTTCAGAAATGGGGAAATCATGCAAAGAGAAGTTGAAGATAGAAAAACGAACAGTTTGTTACTCAAATTTGCCCACCTACGCAGTGTTTACGGTTCGAATCATCGATGTAGCATCCATATGCACAACTTCCACACCTGCTATTGTGCCATGAAAGCTCAAACCCATATGCCAGCTGACTGTGGATTTCCTTATAGGGCATGTTCTTGTAATCCTTGACTGGCAACAACGTCATCCTCTCTAAGCTGCACAGTTCCATCAGATCCGAAGCCTTCATCCCACCAACGTTCACATAAGAACGCCTCAAGAGTGAAACATTGGAAGATTTTTCTCCATTAAGGCAAGTACCGGTTTCTACGTACAGAGGAGAATTCACTGGATTTGCACAGTTTATAAAAATCATCATCTGCGATAACGGTAGAGGCTTGTATTCGGGAATCCATTTCCGCCTTGTCTCTTTGTATTGAAACCATGTATATGGAAATCTGATATAATCTAAGCCTGTTTTTTTTGAAGTAGAAATAGTATATGCACTTCTGGAATTACCTAATCTTGCATATGTTAAAGAAAAATGAGGAAGAGAAGAGCAATCATTTTCTTTAACACCAGGATCCACCACTCGGATTGTCAAGTTGTTGTAGTTGATTGCCTGCACGTAGTATTTTCGTGAGTCTAAATACAAAACTGTGGAGGTGTTTTTATCGCAATGGAGGGTATAGAGAGGGTTTCCACAGTTTAATGGATCACTGTTTAGGCTAAAGGGAGAGCTAATAGTATGGTTGCCACATGAAGGGGCACAGAGATTGGTATCCTCGCAGTTACTGTTTTGGAAGACTAGCAGCAGGAGGAGTAAGGCTATGGAGCCAGCAAAGAGGAGCCTAGCCATGGGTGGAGAAAGAGGGTGGAGTCCATAAACGATATCAAGTCTTTAAAAGACAACAGTTACAGCAGTAATATTAAATAATAATATAAATTATATTTTAAAACTTAATCTAACGGTTTAAATTCTGTAGTTGAATTGAGTTTTTAATATAATATTAAACTCTTGATGATCAATAGGTTATAAATTTAAATCTTATTATCTTTATTTTTTTAATAAAAATTAAGTGTAAGGTAGTGTAAATCTGTTTAAATTTTAAATTGAAAAAGCTTTCACATATATATTAAAAAATAATATAAATTATATATTAAAAATTTATATAACAGATTAACTTTTTAAATTAAACTGTTTCTTGTTAATGTTTCATCAGCGTATTAAAATGACTAAGTCATCCTTTGAAATGTCCAAGTGACAATAATAAAGCAAATAATACTTTGATATAAACCACAAATCCATCAACTCTCAACATCACAAGCGTCAACATATAGACAATATGATAAACTTCTTAGTAATAATTCGAACCTGATCATTCTTATTTATTTGATAAAAATTAAGCACAAGGTAGTGCGAGTCTGTACAAGTTTTAAGTCCAAAAGACTTCTAATTTAACATATATATTAAAAAATAATATAAATCATATCTAGATACCTCACCACACCTGAAAGCTAGTTTTTCAATACGAGAGTTTCTTCAACCTATTAAACTTACCAAGTCATCCTTTAAAATGTCAAAGATTACTTTGATATAAACCATAAATCCATCAACTCTCAACACCACAAGCGTCAACATATAGACAATATGATAAACTTCTTAGTAATAATTCGAATCTTATCATTCTTATTTATTTGATAAAAATTAAGCACAAGGTAGTGCGAGTCTGTACAAGTTTTAAGTCCCAAAGACTTCTAATTTAACATATATATTAAAAAATAATATAAATCATATCTAGATACCTCACCACACCTGAAAGCTAGTTTTTCAATGCGAGAGTTTCTTCAGCCTATTAAACTTACCAAGTCATCCTTTGAAATGTCAAAGATTACTTTGATATAAACCACAAATCCATCAACTCTCAACACCACAAGCGTCAACATATAGACAATATGATAAACTTCATAGTAATAATTCGAATCTTATCATTCTTATTTATTTGATAAAAATTAAGCATAAGGTAGTGCGAGTCTGTACAAGTTTTAAATCCAAAAGACTTCTAATTTAACATATATATTAAAAAATAATATAAATCATATCTAAATATCTCACCACACCTTAAAGCTAGCTTTTCAATGCGAGAGTTTCTTCAGCCTATTAAACTTACCAAGTCATCCTTTGAAATGTCAAAGATTACTTTGATATAAACCATAAATCCATCAACTCTCAACACCACAAGCGTCAACATATAATAGAGAACATGATAACCTTCTTGGCAATAATTTGAATCTCATCATCCTTATTTATTTGATAAATATTAAGCACAAGGTAGTGTGAGTCTGTACAAGTTTTAAGTCCAAAAGACTTTTAATTTAACATATATATTAAAAAATAATATAAATCATATCTAGATACCTCACCACACCTGAAAGCTAGTTTTTCAATGCGAGAGTTTCTTCAGCCTATTAAACATACCAAGTCATCCTTTGAAATGTCAAAGATTACTTTGATATAAACCACAAATCCATCAACTTTCAACACCACAAGCGTCAACATATAGAGAACATGATAACCTTCTTGGCAATAATTCGAATCTTATCATTCTTATTTATTTGATAAAAATTAAGCATAAGGTAGTGTGAGTCTGTACAAGTTTTAAGTCCAAAAAACTTTTAATTTAACATATATATTAAAAAATAATATAAATCATATCTAAATATCTCACCACACCTTAAAGCTAGTTTTTCAATGCGAGAGTTTCTTCAGCCTATTAAACTTACCAAGTGATCCTTTGAAATTTCAAAGATTACTTTGATATAAACCACAAATCCATCAACTCTTAACACCACAACTGTCAACATATGATAGAGAACATGATAACCTTCTTGGCAATAATTTGAATCTCATCATCCTTATTTATTTGATAAAAATTAAGCATAAGGTAGTACGAGTCTGTACAAGTTTTCAATCCAAAAAACTTTTAATTTAAAATATATATTAAAAAATAATATAAATCATATCTAAATATCTCACCACACCTTAAAGCTAGTTTTTGAATGCGAGAGTTTCTTCAGCCTATTAAACTTACCAAGTGATCCTTTGAAATGTGAAAGATTACTTTGATATAAACCACAAATCCATCAACTCTTAACACCACAAACGTCAACATATAATAGAGAACATGATAACCTTCTTGGCAATAATTTGAATCTCATCATCCTTATTTATTTGATAAAAATTAAGCATAAGGTAGTGCGAGTGTGTACAAGTTTTAAGTCCAAAAAGCTTTTAATTTAAAAAATATATTAAAAAATAATATAAAGCATATCTAGATATCTCACCACACCTTAAAGCTAGTTTTTCAATGCGATAGTTTCTTCAGCCTATTAAACTTACCAAGTCATCCTTTGAAATGTCAAAGATTACTTTGATATAAACCACAAATCCATCAACTCTCAACACCACAAACGTCAACATATAGACAATATGATAACCTTCTTAGCAATAATTCGAATCTCACCATCCTTATTTATTTGATAAAAATTAAGCATAAGGTAGTGCGAGTGTGTACAAGTTTTAAGTCCAAAAAGCTTTTAATTTAAAAAATATATTAAAAAATAATATAAAGCATATCTAGATATCTCACCACACCTTAAAGCTAGTTTTTCAATGCGATAGTTTCTTCAGCCTATTAAACTTACCAAGTCATCCTTTGAAATGTCAAAGATTACTTTGATATAAACCACAAATCCATCAACTCTCAACACCACAAGCATCAACATATAGACAATATGATAAACTTCTTAGCAATAATTTGAATCTCACCATTCTTATTTATTTGATAAAAATTAAACACAAGGTAGTGCGAGTCTGTACAAGTTTTAAGTCTAAAAGACTTTTAATTTAACATATATATTAAAAAATAATATAAATCATATATAAATACATCACCACACCTTAAAGCTAGATTTTCAATGCAAGAGTTTCTTCAGTATATTAAACTTACCAAGTCATCCTTTGAAATATCAAAGATTACTTTGATATAAACCACAAATCCATTAACTCTCAACACCACAAACGTCAACATATAATAGAGAACATGATAACCTTCTTGGCAATAATTTGTGAAAGTGAGGGTGCAATAATCCTTGTGGACACGGAACTACATTGAACGCAAGAGAGGTCAATTCTGAGTACTTAATCTAGCCAAGTAAAACGAAGGTATCAGAGTTACCCTTCAGGTGTCATAAAAAGAAGGTATCAGAGTTACCATTGCTGCTCCCATCTGAGTTTACTATTGTTTCTGCAATATCTAGATACTGTTAGGTCGAAACTCTATCACCATAGGAGGCAATGATGAGAGGTTCAACAAAAAAGGCTATATGCTTGTTCTATTTCATGTTCATTGCAGAACTTGGAGTGAGTCTAAATTGCACAGGATCTTGTGGGAACCACGACATCCGATTTCCATCCGAGATCCCCAAGTTTGCCTTCTAAGCCAACACTCCAACTTCAATTCGTCTGTGTTTCACATACAGTTTAAGATGTCCAAGGTTAATTTTACCACCTTCAATTGTTCTTTAAATAAAGCAAGATATCTGTCTAGGATCGCTTGTCTAATAAGTACTCTCCACTATGACGTTCTTGCCGTTGATTCAGAACAATCTATTGATGACAGCGAGTTATTATTATCTTGTACCAAGATGTACGACCTACCTGTTCCACATGATATTCGTCTCTCCTGGTCCAATCCCAATTGTGGAACTTGTGAAGCAACAGGAAAACTATGTGGATTGAGGGAAAATAGCAGCACTGAGCTTGATACTGAATGCTATGGCTTGCCCAGACCAGAAAAAGGTATCTTTAGCTTAAAGTCTTCTTTTCATTGTTCTGTGTTCATGGCATCTTGATTTTCTATGATTCCTTGCTTCACTAAGTCTACATCTCTACTTTGATTAATGTATTGCAAGTGTCCTTGAACACCTAAGTCCTATCTACCAGTGAGTTGACTGACATGTGGTTTCCCTGTGCATTTAGCGATCTTGATTCCTGTGGATATTATCATGACTTTAGAAACTTTCAGAAAATTAGAGCTTAACAAGGGTTCTTATCTTCTACAGGTGCACGGAAAAAGCGACTGACTATAGGTTAGTTGTTCTCAAATTTGCTCCAACACATTGCTTCCAAAAAAGAACATGTCTCTTGACTCAAATGGCTTGTTTATATATGCAGGCGTAACCACAGGATCCATCTTTTTCGGGGTTTTGGTGATTGCAGTCTACCAAATCTATAGCTTCAGAAAATCAGAAGAAGAATATCAGGCCAAGGTTGAAAGGTTTCTGGATGATTACAGAGCTATGAACCCCACAAGATACTCCCATGCTGATCTCAAAAAGATGACAAATCAATTCAGGGATGAATTGGGCCAAGGAGCTTATGGAACTGTGTTCAAAGGAAAGCTAACCAGTGAGATTCCGGTGGCTGTTAAGGTTCTAAGCAATTCATCAGAAAAAGGAGAGGAATTCGTCAACGAAATGGAAACAATGGCTAGGATTCACCATGTCAATGTAGTCCGCTTGATTGGCTTCTGTGCTGATGGATTCAGACGAGCTCTAGTTTACGAGTACTTGCCAAACGATTCGCTGCAGAAGTTCATATCTTCAGCAAACGCAAAGAATGTTTTCCTTGGCTGGGAAAGGCTGCATCATATTGCCCTCGGAGTAGCCAAAGGGATTGAATATCTTCACCAGGGTTGTGACCAAACAATCCTCCACTTTGATATCAAACCGCATAATATCCTGCTGGACAATGACTTCAATCCCAAGATTGCAGATTTCGGTCTGGCTAAGTTGTGTTCCAAGTATAAAAGTGCTATTTCCATGACAACAGCTAGGGGAACCGTTGGCTACATAGCACCTGAAGTGTTCTCAAGAAACTTTGGGAATGTCTCCTACAAGTCAGACGTGTACAGTTTCGGAATGTTGGTGTTAGAAATGGTTGGTGGAAGGAAAAATGTTGGTGATACAGCAGAAAATGGTGATCAAGTATACTTCCCAGAATGGATTTATAATCTTTTAGAAGAAGGAGAAGACCTGCGTCTCCACATCGAGGAAGAAAGGGATGCTGAAATTGCGAAGAAGCTAGCCATTGCGGGACTGTGGTGTATCCAGTGGAACCCAGTGGACCGTCCTTCCATGAAAACTGTTGTCCAGATTCTGGAAGGGAAAGGAGACAGGTTAAGTACACCTCCTAATCCTCTTAGCTCCACAGCTCCAAAGAGAACGAATACAGGTATGCTAAGGAGGCAACTTCATCAAGAGCTGGCACCCATCTCAGAAACAGAGTGATCATATATTTTGAGGTCATCATTGCTTTCAAGGCTGTGATCTAGGAGATGCTGCCTACAGTGGATTCCGAGTAATTCGCGGCTTATTACACAAACAAAAGATTAGCATGCATTTGATTGAAAATATGGGGATGAAACTGTATTTGCTTGCAAGATTAGTTCTTAAATTGTATTTCTCAAACTTTATGATGATGCTATTTTAGGACTCTTTGTGTGCTGCCACGCTTTTGAGATATTTTTTGTTTTTTTTTTAAATTAAATTTTTATTCTATGTTTTTGTATTGTTTTGATGTATTTTATGGCAAGTTAAGAATTGTGAAATTCTCGTTCCAAAATCAAGTTATTGATTTGATCCTTAATGTTTCAGATATTTCTCAATCGGCTTCTTCTTTTCATGTCCATGACTTTTATATTTTTTCCTTTGACAGAAAGGATTGAGTCGAGATATATTTAAAATGTTAAGGACTCAATTGCTATGCTAAACTTCTATATTTGTGACAAATTAAGAATTTAGTAATACTTTAAAGGTTAATTTGAGTTTCCTATGTAATTAAACAGCACCTAGCTTTTCAACGAACTTGAATAGCTTGTTGTCTTCTTCGATGCAAACAACCATCCACGTGGAAACTGTGTGTTATTTGAGTCTGTATTCTTATCGTTGCAACGTTGCTAACCTTTTTTCAATAATTTTTTTTTTAATTATATAAAAATTAACTTAAAATAACCCTTGACACATTCAAAAACAATTCAAACAATTAAAAATATAATTTTACTCCAAAAAAAATTAAAAATGATATTTAAAAAAAAATATTAAGATTAAAACATATTAAATCGACTCGGATCAACTTAAATTAACCTGTCAATTTTATGACTTGAATCATAAGACAAATATAACCCCATATAAAATAAATCAAAATAAATTATAAAGTTCAAATCTCAATCAATCCAATATTAAAAATTGAGCTTGAATGTTTTTTTTTTTTTATAAAAAAACCTATATCAATTCAAGTCAATTTATCAAATCTATGAATCATCAAACCATGATAAACCTATAATATATATATAAAACTTGATTCTTAATCAACCCATTGTTGAAAAATAATTTTTTTTAAAAAATCCAATCTAAAAACAGAACAGAATAAAATGACTAAGTCAACCTGTAAAAGTCATGATCTAGGTTGTGAGACTATATAATAACTTAATAGGAAGTAAGCTGAAAATAATTATAAAATTTAATTCCCAATCAATATAATGTTAAAAGATAAATTGAAAAATAATACAAATTAAAAAAAAAAAAACACGAGTTTACCCACTAAACTAGCAATACATGAGAACAGGATAACAAATTAAATTAATTATTTTTTTGATATGTTTAGATCATTTTAATATATTGATATTAAAAATAATTTTTTAAAAATAAAAAATATTATTTTAATATATTTTCTAATAAAATATATTTTGAAAAACAACTTTTGACACTCCAAAACAGGTCTTTTAAGGTATTTAAAGTTTCATGTACTTCTTCCTTAGTATCCATTACTATTATTTATTAGTAATACTTTATGGTCAAATAGCTAAAACTCAAGTAGCATTAGTGCCCTTTCTCTTCTCAAGAGGTCTCCTTGTGCTAAAAAAATTTAAAGAAGAATTGATAGGAAATACTAACAAACTGGGAAATAAAAAGGATCAAGTCAAGATATATTTAAAATGTTAGAGACTCAATTGTTAAAATCTCATTCCAATATTAAATTATTGATTTGGTCCTTAATGTTTCAGGTATTTCTCAATCGGCTTCTTCTTTTCATGTCCATTACTTTTATATTTTTTTTCTTTGACAGAAAGGATCAAGTCAAGATATGTTTAAAATGTTAGGGACTCAATTGCTATGCTAAACTTCTATATTTGTGACAAATTAAGAATTTAGTAATACTTTAGAGGTTAATTCCAGTTCCCTCTATAACTAAACAACACCTAGCTTTTGAACAAAGAATAGCTTGTTGTCTTCTTCAATGCAAACAACCATCCACGTGGAAACTGCATGTTATTTGAGTTTGTAGATTCTCTCTTTAGATATTATTAGATTATTTTTTTTAATTTAATCTTTTGCAACGTTGCTAACCTTTTTTAATAAAAAAAATTAAATTATATAAAAATTAACTTAAAATAACCCAATTAACTTAAAAAATTCAAAAACAATTCAAATAACTAAAAACATACTCTAATTTTTTTTTTAAGATAATATCTTTTTTTTAAAATATTAAAATTAAAATATATTCAATCAACTCGGATCAACTTAAATTAACCTGTTAATTTTATAATTTAGATAACGAGACAAAAATAACTCCATATAAAGTAAGTCAAAATAAATTATAAAGTCCAGATCTCAATCAATTCAATATTAAAAAATAAACTTGAAAAAAAAGCAGAAAAAAACCTATATCAATTAAAGTTAATCTGCTAAATTTATGAATCATCAAATCATGATAAACCTATAAAAAAAATTATAAAATTTAATTTTTAATAAATTTAATATTAAATGATAATTTTTTTTTTTTTTTTTAAAAAAAACTCAAGCCTCTCTCTCAGGCCATGGTTTCAGTCACTAAGAAAAACATGCAAAATTATCCCCCTCTCTCTCAGGCCATGGTTTCAGTCACTAAGAACCACCACCCCTCCTCCTATAAGCCACCCAAGAACCACCACTTGAGCCTTGTCTTGCATCATCCTATGCTCAACCAGAAAAGAAAACTGATTAGCTTAGACTTTGAAAGGGAAATAAAATTAGGTTAACAAAAGCATAGTAGTAAAAACAAAATGCACTAAAGTGAGGCTGCCATTGTAAAACTGAATAACAAATATGCAGATGTAGATCTAGTACATTGATCACCATCAATCATAAGAACATAAGTTGCTCAGCTGCAACAATTTCTGTTTGTTAAGTTTTTTCAGCAAGGAAACCTTTTCCTAGAAGCAGTTTGAAATATTCCAAGGATGGTAGAGAACTCAATCTTCATAAAAATTGCAAAAGCATTTCGATTGAAGGCTAAAATTTGCCTTTTTTCCGAAAAGAGCTTTCAAACTAAATCGAAAATTTGAAAGTTTAAGGTCAAACTTTGGAGCAACGATCACCACAACAACACCATTCTAAAAAGTTTTTACTGCTTGAGAAAAGAAAAAAGTTTTATAGCAGCAGCATAAGAATTAAAAGAAAAAACTCATACCTATTAGTGATGAAACCAAATACTTGACCCATCTTCCTCTTCATCTTCAGTTCTGCAAGCAGCAACGGCAGATTTGAAACCAAAATCGGTTGCAGTATCGCAACTTGCTCAGCATTGCTCATGCATGGAGATGGGATTGAATGTGCAGTTGAATCTCTTCCTGCAGCCCCTTCTATCGCCAGTTTGGGTCGTGGGGTTCAGAGTTTGCATCGGGCATCTCAAGTAATTGGGCAGACAGATGGCCCCAGGATACAGAAATCTATAGAGTCGTTGATGTACAGGTTGAAGAAAGTAAAGATGCAATAAAGCAAGACTTACATTTTCCTCTCATTGTATGCTAGCTGATAATGTTCTAAAGTTATTGGTAAATGAATTTAGATAATTCTTCTGTATTAATTTGAATTTAGATAATTCTTCAAACTAGATTTTCACAAAGCTTTTGATTCTGTGTTATGGGAATACATCAATGAAGTTATGGTTGCTATGGGCTTCGGGAGCAGGTGGCGAGGTTGGATCATGCAATGCATTTCAACAGCAAAGATGTCTGTGCTAGTCAATGGATCTCCAACGGCAGAATTTAACTTGGAAAAAGGTCTACGGCAAGGAGACCCCCTCTCACCTTTTCTTTTCAATATTGCAGTTCAGGGATTGAGTTGTATGTTACAGCGAGGTTGTGATTTGGGTTTGATCGAGGGTATTAAGATTGGCCAGGATGGTTTTTCATTATCTCATCTTCAATTTGCAGATGACACTCTTATATTCAGCTCAGACTCTTTACTTAGTATGCAGAATATCAAGCGCATCCTTTTATGTTTTGAATTAATGTCAGGTCTGAAGGTTAACTTTTGCAAAAGCAGCATCTTTGGTGTGGGTATAAATGATCATATATGTAATTACACTGCTCAAGTTCTTCGATGTAAGCAGGAGCGCCTCCCATTCAAATATCTTGGCCTCCCCATTGGTGCAAGCTCTTGTAGAACTTCGATGTGGAAACCTATTCTCCATAATATCAGTGCTAGGTTGGCTTCGTGGAAAGGCAGACTTCTATCTATTGGGGGTAGATTGTGCTTAATCAAATCTGTCTTAGGAAATTTGCCAATTTACTTTCTCTTTTTGTTTCCTATGCCTGCGACAATTGCAACCTCCATTGAAAAGAAATTCAGAGCCTTCTTGTGGTCAGGAAAAGAGGAAGGCAAGAAAATATGCAATGTTAGATGGTCAACTATTTCTCTGCCAAAAAATGCTGGTGGTCTTGGGATCGGATCTCTAAGGGACAAAAACGAAGCACTGATGTTCAAATGGTTATGGAGGTTTGGGTCGGAGGAGTCGAGCATGTGGAAGGATGTGATTACCAGCATATACAACACTAAATGCTCCACAATTATTCCGAAACATCCTATTGCAGGCACCGGAACAACTTGGTCTCGTATTGTTAATCATTGTGTTTTAGATTACAGTCTGCAAGACATTGTGAAACGTCAAGCTGTTATGCTAGTTGGAAACGGTAAGAGGATTAAATTCTGGCTTGATGACTGGACATCTACTGGTCGCCTGGCAGATCAGTTTCCTTCCCTATTCCGGTTATCCAATGATAAAGAAGCAAGCCTTGATAAGATGGGAATATGGGATGGTCATGCTTGGTTCTGGCTATTAAACTGGACTAGACCCTTGCGAGGTAGAAACTTTGGTCTACTCGACCAATTGAATGCCATTCTTTCGAAAGTGCATCCGGATAAAGATGATGAGGATAGATTAGTTTGGAAAGCCAACTCTTCTGGTAGATTCTCGGTCAAATCTCTTTGTGGGTTGCTAAGTCCCAATCCCCCTATGGACACTAGCTTCTCCTTTTCTGGGATTTGGAGAGGAATCGTCCCTCCTAAAGTTGAAATATTCTGCTGGATGGCTATCATTAAAAAAATTAATACTCGTAGTATGCTGGTCAGAAAAGGAATTTTGGACATCTCAGCTGCTGCTTGTCCAATTTGCTTTGTTGAGGAAGAATCGGTGGATCATATCTTGCTGCATTGTCACAAACATTGGATAGTGTGGTCTAAAATTATCAATTGGTGGGGCTTAGAGTGGTGTTGCCCAAAGGACTTGGCGGCTCTTTTCTCTCAGTGGGATTCCTTGGTTTATGGAAAATTTTAAAAAAAAGCTTGGTTGATGTTGTTCTTTTCAGTGACATGGTCCCTTTGGCTTCTTCGTAATGATGTGATATTCAAGCAAACAACCCCGAATTATGATACTTTGTTTATCCTTATTATTACTCGTCTTTGCTTCTGGATAAAGGCTATAGAGCCTGATTTCTCTTATTCCGCTTCAGAATTAATAAGGTCAGCAGAAGGGCTGGTTCGATGGACTAATTCTTCAAATCATAGGGCGGTTGTTATGTGGTCTCCCCCTATGACTAATTGCTTCAAATGGAATGTGGATGGTTCCTCTCTTGGGAAGCCGGGCCCCTCAGGTATAGGCGGAGTCTTGCGAAATCATCATGGGATTCTTCTTGGTATATTCTCCTCTCCAGTTGGGATTTTAGACTCTAATGTAGCTGAACTAAAAGCGGCTGTCAAAGCTATTGAATTATCAGCTTCTAACTGTCATCTGCATCATAAACACATTATTGTTGAATCTGACTCGACCAATGTCATTAGCTGGATGAATAACCCTCATAATAGACCTTGGCTGCATCATGACAATACCTGCTCTC
This sequence comes from Populus tomentosa, assembly GCA_018804465.1. Lineage (NCBI taxonomy): Eukaryota > Viridiplantae > Streptophyta > Magnoliopsida > Malpighiales > Salicaceae > Populus > Populus tomentosa. Next base: position 12,006,250 of record CM031981.1, read on the forward strand.
ACTTCCTTTCTGAATGAATGGCCACCATTCAGCAAAACATTTCCACAGAACACATAAATTTCATAGATTCCACTCTTTTCAGGAGTGTAAATCACATTAAAAGCACTGGCCAGAACTTTTGAGTTTCCTGCAGACTGAATCAAAATAGAAAAGTTAGAATATGCAGTACAACCGCTCCTGAAGGAAATATGTAAATCAACATCTTACAATTTTTCCTAGATCAACTGAGGATACAGGAGCAATTTCTGACGGTGCCAGAGCAATTTCTGCTTGACGGATAGAACTATTGCCCGCTCTTGGAGTAGATACATTTCCTATTTCATAGATCCATGCTTCATTGTCAGATTTTCTGAATTGTTCATTGAGAAAAAACTTCATGATTTACAAATTTCATATACCATTAACAATTGGATTGATGCTTGGCTTTACTGAATAGGAATCAGTTTCCTTTATTATCTGCACTCGAATGCTTTCTACTCCGACAAAAGATGGGTATTGAAAAATGTCATTCAAATAAATTGAAAATTGTGCAATTTCACCAGCAGTGGAATCATTTAAACCAGATCCATTGACTATGCTGGATGATCCATCAGCATAACCTATTCAAATTAAAACATAAAACGAGCGCCACTTCAGAAAGAAAATATAACATTATATTAAGCAATTGAAGCATGAGAAGTCATTTATGCTCTACCACAGGAAAAAAGCAAACCTAGTTTTGGACCTAAAAAACTGGTAGGGAAACAATTCATTACAAGTGGTTAAGAGCAAAAGGTTGCCCAGAAGAGACGGCTAGAGTATGCAAAGGGATAAACACTGACACCAAATGATTGTTAAATACCAAATTTAGCAGCATGTTACACTCACCTATGAACACATTAAAAGAAAATGGCATATTGGAGATGCTTCTATTATGTTTTGTATCTGATATAGTGAGCAAGAAGTTTCCTGGTTCCAGTAGACTGAAGGAACATAACTGAATTCCTGGCATCACCTCGGTGAAGCTCATATCTGCAAGAGGTATAGACAGGTTCATCTCCTCTTCAACAACATTGGTGTCGAATTCATAGAATCCTAGAACAGGGTTCCCATATTTATCTTTCTGGTGTATACAAGTTTCCATCTTGGAGAATATTTGCCATACATTTGTTTCAAACTTCCAAGTGGCCTCACAATTGGAAACATCGACAGGTCCTGGTAGAGGCAGTTCAAAATTTTAACAAAAATAGGAAAAGATAAATGCTAAACACTTGAATGACCAAAATAACAGCAATGAAATGACAATGAATTAGGAGCAGAACAAACAGCTATGAGTTTCCTATAAAAACAAGTTATTAGCTGATGATAAATGCTACAGCACGTCACCTGGATTCACCTTATACAGAAGCGGACAGCCATTCAAGGTCTGATTTCCTCCTTCCACATGCAACAATAAATTTCCAGATTTTGTAGCAATAAACTCGAGAATGATCTGACCAAATTCATTCCAGCCTATGTGAGTGATGTCTGGCACATTGGCAATGCTACCGTTTTCGTAAAGTTCAGACACAGTAAAATTAAAAGGACGTAGTTCTTGTCCCGTTGAAGTAACATTATTCCCAAATGCATCTCTAGGAACAATTAAAACTGTAGCTTTAGCCCCAGCTTCAAACTCATTTTCGAGATCCCTCCATGACGCAATGCAGGCAGATGCATATATTTTCCCTTCAGTAAAACAACACCGACTATGGTTAGCAATTTAGCATACATTTTGAAGGTTATTTGCTCACTGTTATTGATGAACCAAAAAAACAATTAGTTGAACACAACAGATCCAAAAGAGTCACCCTTAAAACTTCAACAAATTTAGCTTTTTCCCTAATCAAGAAGAGCAACTAAAATATCAATCAACACAAAAATGAACCAAAACTTGAACAGATAATGCTGCAAGAACTATATAAAAAACCTGCTTTAACTTCAAAATGGAGAGAAGAATCAAAGACATGAAAAGGGCCGTCTTCAATAAAAACATTAAAAACTCCAACCCGTATTGGAGTGAAAAGAATTCTCCAAGTATCCGTATCCTCTCCTGCAACATCAAGTAAAACACCAGACACAAAACAAGAATTCCCCATCTTGCCATTCACTGTTATTTTAGGACTAAAAGCATTTCCTTTACTCCTGTCAAACTCTCCTAGCACTTTGATCTTTATAGTTGCAACATCTCCTGCTTGGAATGTGTTGTTGTCGCTTAACCAACTGAATGCAAAGTAGGGTCCTTGTGTTTGTTCTGTAAGAAATGTCAAGTTATAAATAAACTGTCGCTCACTTTTTTTACAAATTATAGTGATGTTAAAGGATGATTTTTTAGAAAGGGTACCTGAATTTACAGGTGTAGAAGCCAATGATGCAATGAAAATGAGGCAAGAGAGTGAAACTAAGTGAATTTCGAGTGCCATGACTGAGAAAGAAACTCAAAGTTTGTGAATTTATGTCTCTAATTTCAAAAGGGATGTGTAACTGTGCTTAGCAGAGCGGTTTATGGCGGTTTACCAACGGTTGGGTTCTCCAAATACACGTGACTTTTGATGCCATAAACGGCTTGAACGACAGGTTGTAGTGAAAACGACATGTCTTTGAGCTGGAAGGGCACCGAGAGCATTGGATCGATCCATTTTGTTTGAAGTCTTCTGAAGAACGTCATTGAGCAGGCATTTTGATTTTGTTTGAAGTCCACTGCCATCTGCTTCTCTATCTGAATCTTACTTTCTCCACAACCACGGAAGGAGAAGCTCTAGAATACCTGTGCTGAAGCGGCTAAGGACTAGAAGACATTCATTGCCGACAAGAAAGAAAGTGTTTCGAAGAAATGTGGGAAGGTATTTGCTGTTGGCTGTTGAATGATGAGGTCTCATGTATTGGCATTTACGGGATAGGGGGGAGTGGGAAAGACAACGTTGGCTATGCATATGTCCATAATCAAATTCTTGAGAGATCAGACATTTTATATAAAACTTGGATTGAAGCATACCTTTTTTGAAATCATAGTAAAAGGAATCAAGAAGAATATCCATCAGATGCAGATTTGATGTAAAAATTTCATCTGATAAGAACACGGATCAGTTCAAACCAAACAAGCCAACTAGGACTCTCTTAGCTAGTTACACAACCAGGAAATAAGGTGGATGATTACAGTTTATCATAATGGTAAAAACTTTCAAAGAACTAGTATCATTCATGGTACAAGCCTTCCCCTGCATATGAGCAGAGTATTTCATAGCAGATCACTTAATTATATGCATTTTCAATCAAGCTGACTGATTCTGTAGAATAATCAGACATGGAAGATGACTCTCCACCAGTGTTCATTGGCTTCTCATCTAGATTTAGAACTGGTCTCGGAGGCAGTTGCAGGCTTTCCATGTCTCCTTCAAGCATCTCCACAACTTCGTTCATTGCGGGCCGATTCAGAGGATTCATTTGTACACACCACAACCCTACAATAATCATCTTCTTGGCTATCTTTTTTTCTTCTTCCGTGCCACCATCTCCAATCTCTATAGCCTTCTCATTAGAGACTTCGTCATGAACCCAATCTGGCCAGTAAATCTCGCTGCACCTTTCAGCCAACGGATTCAATTTTTTTCTTCTGCCTGCCATTTCCAACAACAACATTCCAAAGCTATAAACATCAGCTTTGTATGAGACGCGCCCGATGTTCTGGTAGAACAGTTCTGGCACCATGTAACCTATCGTTCCCCCCGGTGCAGTGAGAGATTTAAGACTCTCATTTGCTGGGCACAACCTAGCAAGCCCAAAGTCAGAAACTTTCGGAGTGAAGTTTTCATCAAGTAGAATGTTGTGAGGTTTGATGTCAAAATGTAGGATCTGCATCTCACAACCTCGATGTAGATATTCGATGCCATGAGCCACTCCAAGGGAAATCTCATGCAGTTTTTCCCAGCTTAAAGAGACAGATCTTTCTTGAGAAAAAATGAAATTATTGAGAGATCCATTGGGCATGAAATCATATACAAGAGCGCGCTTTGATCCCTCAGCACAAAAACCAACTAGTTTCACTACATTGGTGTGGTGAATCCTTCCAATGGTAGCGACTTCATTGATGAAATCTTGTCCATTAGCCTTGGATTTGCCCAGCAATTTTATCGCTGCAGACTGTCCACTGCGAAGCTTTCCTTTATACACGCAACCAAAACCTCCTTCGCCCAACTTTTCCTTGAAGCCTCCTGTCATCTTCTTAATCTCCGAATAAGAATACCTTGCGACTAGAGTAAGATTGTTATGAGTCTGTAGGAATTCCTCAACTATATCATATGCTGATAGATGTCTTCGTCGCCATTTGTAGATCAAGAATGCAATCACAATTGGACTCCCAAAGATAAATTTTGTCCCTATGTGTGAAATTTGAGGGGAAAAAATTGAAAAATCATTTAAAAAATTAACAGAGATAGATATACTCAACATGGGTTAGGTTAGGCGTTAGGATTACTTTGCCGGGTTGAAAAATCATATAAAATCTAGACCATCATGATTTGTAGAAAAGCATACTCTTAACCAGAAGGTATGTCTCCGACATTAGGCAACCCCCCACCCCAAGAACTTGGCATAAGAAGACATTTAGGAATTATCATTTTGTATCTGCTAATAAAATATGATCCAATATCATAACTTCAAAAAAAAATAAAATTCAATAAGGGGAGTTCTTACCAATGAACACGGATACATACAGCAGCACGACTGCAGAGAAGGTAATCAAATTAGAGATATTATTAAGAATTAAGCATGAAGAAGTGGGGAGATAGAATCCTCACTTGCGGCTAACCCGATCCAAGAACCTCCTGTTGGGCCAAGAGATCAGTTACAAAGATTAGATTTGTGATTTTAGAAAATATATAACGGAGGTTGTTACAAGATGAAAGAAATTGAGAAGAAACAAATGAATGACTGAGGTTAATATCGAGAAGATTTTAGTAATTTTTTTCTGAATGAATTAAAGAAGCGAACTTAGTTTTGTTTGACTAAGTTTTCTGAAAATTGGAATAAAAATATCATTTATCGTCGAATAAAAGAAAACTACGAATTGATATGACCATCTGCATCCTATGATTGCTTGACTGAGCTGACCGTACGATACTCAACACTACAATATGCTTCGGAAATGGGGAAATCATGTAAAGAGAAGTTGAAGATAGAAAAACGAACAGTTTCTTACTCAATTTTGCCCACCTAGGCAGTGTTTACGGTTCGAATCATCGATGTAGCATCCATGTGCACAACTTCCACACCTGCTATTGTGCCATGAAAGCTCAAACCCATATGCCAGCTGACTGTGAATTTCCTTATAGGACATGTTCTTGTAATCCTTGTCTGGCAATAACGTCATCCTCTCTAAGCTGCACAGCTCCATCAGATCCGAAGCCTTCATCCCACCAACGTTCACATAAGAACGCCTCAAGAGTGAAACATTGAAAGATTTTTCTCTCCGAAATTCAGTTGCCTTTGAATTTCGGGTGACTCCTCTTGAGCATGTATGCTTCTGCTACTTGTTCTACATCAGACTTTCTTCCGCAAACGGCGAAACGCTTTGACTCGGTGAGTTTCGCGGCATTCCGACTTCGATGCCCCGGTTGCCGAAATTCAGTTGCCTTTGAATTTCGGGTCATCCATCTTGAGCATGTATGCTTCTGCTACTTGTTCTACATCAGACTTTCTTCTGCAAACGGCAAAACGCTTTGACTCGGTGAGTTTCGCGGCATTCCGACTTCGATGCGCCGGTTGCCGAAATTCAGTTGCCTTTGAATTTCGGGTGATCCCTCTTGAGCATGTATGCTTCTGCTACTTGTTCTACATCAGACTTTCTTCCGCAAACGGCAAAACGCTTTGACTCGGTAAGTTTCGCGGCATTCCAGCTTCGATGCCCCGGTTGCTGAAATTCAGTTGCCATTGAATTTCGGGTGATCCCTCTTGAGCATGTAAGCTTCTGCTACTTGTTCTACATCAGACTTTCTTCAGCAAACGGCGAAACGCTTTGACTCGGTGAGCTTCGCGGCATTCCGACTTTGATGCCTCGATTGCTGAAATTCAGTTGCCTTTGAATTTCGGGTGCTCCCTCTTGAGCATGTATGCTTCTGCTACTTGTTCTACATCAGACTTTCTTCCGCAAACGGCGAAACGCTTTTACTCGGTGAGTTTCGTGGCATTCCGACTTCGATGCCCCGGTTGATGAAATTCAGTTGCCTTTGAATTTCGGGTGATCCCTCTTGAGCATGTATGCTTCTACTACTTGTTCTACATCAGACTTTCTTCCGCAAACGGCGAAACGCTTTGACTCGCTGAGTTTCGCGGCATTCCGACTTCGATGCCCCAGTTGCTGAAATTCAGTTGCCTTTGAATTTTGGGAGATCCCTCTTGAGCATGTATGCTTCTCCTACTTGTTCTACATCAGAATTTCTTCTGCAAACGGCGAAAAGCTTTGACTCGGTGAGTTTCGCCGCATTTTGACTTCGATGCCCCGGTTGCCGAAATTCAGTTGCCTTTGAATTTCGGGTGATCCCTCTTGAGCATGTATGCTTCTGCTACTTGTTCTACATCAGACTTTCTTCCGCAAAAGGCGAAACGCTTTGACTCGGTGAGTTTCCCGGCATTCCGACTTCGATGCCCCGGTTGCCGAAATTGAGTTGCCTTTGAATTTCGGGTGATCCCTCTTGAGCATGTATGCTTCTGCTACTTGTTCTACATCAGACTTTCTTCCGCAAACGGCGAAACGCTTTGACTCGGTGAGTTTCGCGGCATTCCGCCTTCGATGCACCGGTTGCCGAAATTCAGTTGCCTTTGAATTTCGGGTCATCCCTCTTGAGCATGTATGCTTCTGCTACTTGTTCTACATCAGACTTTCTTTCGCAAACGGCGAAACGCTTTGACTCTGTGAGTTTCGCGGCATTCCGACTTCGATGCCCCGGTTGTCGAAATTCAGTTGCCTTTGAATTTCGGGTGATCCCTCTTGAGCATGTACGCTCCTGCTACTTGTTCTACATCAGACTTTCTTCTGCAAACGGCGAAACGTTTTGACTCAGTAAGTTTAGCGGCATTCCGGCTTTGATGCCCCGGTTGCTGAAATTCAGTTGCCATTGAATTTCGGGTGATCCCTCTTGAGCATGTAAGCTTCTGCTACTTGTTCTACATCAGACTTTCTTCCGCAAACGGCGAAACCCTTTGACTCGGTGAGCTTCGAGGCATTCCGACTTCGATGCCCCGGTTGCCGAAATTCAGTTGCCTTTGAATTTCCGGAGATCCCTCTTGAGCATGTTTGCTTTATGCTACTTGTTCTACATCAGAATTTCTTCCGCAAACGGCAAACAGCTTTACCCGGTGAGTTTCGCCGCATTCTGACATCGATGCCCCGGTTGCCGAAATTCAGTTGCTTTTGAATTTCGGGTGATCTCTTGAGCATGTATGCTTCCGCTACTTGTTCTACCTCAGACTTTCTTCCGCAAACGGCGAAACGCTTTGACTCGGTGAGTTTCGCGGCATTCCAACTTTGATGCCCCGATTGCCGAAATTCAGTTGCCTTTGAATTTCGGGTGATCCTTCTTGAGCATGTATGCTTCTGCTACTTGGTCTACATCACACTTTCTTCCGCAAACGGCGAAACGCTTTGACTCGGTGAGTTTCGCGGCATTCCGACTACGATGCCCCGGTTGCTGAAATTCAGTTGCCTCTGTATTTTGGGGGATCCCTCTTGAGCATGTATGCTTCTGCTACTTGTTCTACCTCAGACTTTCTTCCGCAAACGGCGAAACGCTTTGACTCGGTGAGTTTCGCGACATTCCGCCTTCGATGCCTCGGTTGCCGAAATTCTGTTGCCTTTGAATTTCGGGTGATCCCTCTAGAGCATGTACGCTCCTGCTACTTGTTCTACATCAGAATTTCTTCCGCAAACGGCGAAACGCTTTGACTCGGTGAGTTTCGCCGCATTTTGACTTCGATGCCCCGGTTGCCGAAATTCAGTTGCCTTTGAATTTCGGGTGATCCCTCTTGAGCATGTATGCTTCTGCTACTTGTTCTACATCAGACTTTCTTCCGCAAAAGGCGAAACGCTTTGACTCGGTGAGTTTTCCGGCATTCCGCCTTCGATGCCCCGGTTGCTGAAATTCAGTTGCCTTTGAATTTTGGGAGATCCCTCTTGAGCATGTATGCTTCTGCTACTTGTTCTACATCAGACTTTCTTCCGCAAACGGCGAAACGCTTTGACTCGGTGAGTTTCGCGGCATTCCGGCTTCGATGCACCGGTTGCCGAAATTCAGTTGCCTTTGAATTTCGGGTCATCCCTCTTGAGCATGTATGCTTCGGCTACTTGTTCTACATCAGACTTTCTTTCGCAAACGGCGAAACGCTGTGACTCGGTGAGTTTCGCGGCATTCTGACTTCGATGCCGCGGTTGTCGAAATTCAGTTGCCTTTGAATCTCGGGTGATCCCTCTTGAGCATGTACGCTCCTGCTACTTGTTCTACATCAGACTTTCTTCCGCAAACGGCGAAACATTTTGACTCGGTAAGTTTCGCGGCATTCCGGCTTCGATGCCCCGGTTGCTGAAATTCAGTTGCCATTGAATTTCGGGTGATCCCTCTTGAGCATGTAAGCTTCTGCTACTTGTTCTACATTAGACTTTCTTTCGCAAACGGCGAAACCCTTTGACTCGGTGAGTTTTCCGGCATTCCGCCTTCGATGCCCCGGTTGCTGAAATTCAGTTGCCTTTGAATTTTGGGAGATCCCTCTTGAGCATGTATGCTTCTGCTACTTGTTCTACATCAGACTTTCTTCCGCAAACGGCGAAACGCTTTGACTCGGTGAGTTTCGCGGCATTCCGGCTTCGATGCACCGGTTGCCGAAATTCAGTTGCCTTTGAATTTCGGGTCATCCCTCTTGAGCATGTAAGCTTCGGCTACTTGTTCTACATCAGACTTTCTTTCGCAAACGGCGAAACGCTGTGACTCGGTGAGTTTCGCGGCATTCTGACTTCGATGCCGCGGTTGTCGAAATTCAGTTGCCTTTGAATCTCGGGTGATCCCTCTTGAGCATGTACGCTCCTGCTACTTGTTCTACATCAGACTTTCTTCCGCAAACGGCGAAACATTTTGACTCGGTAAGTTTCGCGGCATTCCGGCTTCGATGCCCCGGTTGCTGAAATTCAGTTGCCATTGAATTTCGGGTGATCCCTCTTGAGCATGTAAGCTTCTGCTACTTGTTCTACATTAGACTTTCTTTCGCAAACGGCGAAACCCTTTGACTCGGTGAGCTTCGAGGCATTCCGACTTCGATGCCCCGGTTGCTGAAATTCAGTTGCCTTTGAATTTCCGGAGATCCCTCTTGAGCATGTATGCTTTATGCTACTTGTTCTACATCAGAATTTCTTCCGCAAACGGCAAAAAGCTTTACCCGGTGAGTTTCGCCGCATTCTGACATCGATGCCCCGGTTGCCAAAATTCAGTTGCTTTTGAATTTCGGGTAATCTCTTGAGCATGTATGCTTCCGCTACTTGTTCTACATCAGACTTTCTTCCGCAAACGGCGAAACGCTTTGACTCGGTGAGTTTCGCGGCATTCCAACTTTGATGCCCCGGTTGCCGAAATTCAGTTGCCTTTGAATTTCGGGTGATCCCTCTTGAGCATGTATGCTTCTGCTACTTGTTCTACATCAGACTTTCTTCCGCAAACGGCGAAACGCTTTGACTCGGTGAGTTTCGCGGCATTCCGACTTCGATGCCCCGGTTGCCGAAATTCAGTTGCCTCTGTATTTTGGGGGATCCCTCTTGAACATGTATGCTTCTGCTACTTGTTCTACATCAGAATTTCTTCCGCAAACGGTGAAAAGCTTTGACTCGGTGAGTTTCACCGCATTCTGACTTCGATGCCCCGGTTGCCGAAATTCAGTTGCCTTTGAATTTCAGGTGATCTCTTGAGTATGTATGCTTCTGCTACTTGTTCTACCTCAGACTTTCTTCCGCAAACGGCGAAACGCTTTTACTCGGTGAGTTTCGCGACATTCCGACTTCGATGCCCCGGTTGCCGAAATTCAGTTGCCTTTGAATTTCGGGTGATCCCTCTTGAGCATGTATGCTCCTGCTACTTGTTCTACATCAGACTTTCTTCCGCAAACGGCGAAACGCTTTGACTCGGTGAGTTTCGCGGCATTCCGACTTCGATGCCCCGGTTGCTGAAATTCAGTTGCCTTTGAATTTCGGGTGATCCCTCTTGAGCATGTATGCTTCTGCTACTTGTTCTACATCAGACTTTCTTCCGCAAACGGCAAAACGCTTTGACTCGGTGAGTTTGACAGCATTCCGAGTTCGATGCCCCGGTTGCCGAAATTCAGTTGCCTTTGAATTTCGGGTGATCTCTTGAGCATGTATGCTTCCGCTACTTATTCTACCTCAGACTTTCGTCCGCAAACGGCGAAACGCTTTGACTCGGTGTGTTTCGCGGCATTCCGACTTCGAAGCCCCGGTTGCTGAAATTCAGATGCCTTTGAATTTCCGGAGATCCCTCTTGAGCATGTATGCTTCTGCTGCTTGTTCTACATCAGAATTTCTTCCGCAAACGGCGAAAAGCTTTGACTCGGTGAGTTTCGCCGCATTCTGACATCGATGCCCCGGTTGCCGAAATTCAGTTGCTTTTGAATTTCGGGTGATCTGTTAAGCATGTATGATTCCGCTACTTGTTCTACCTCAGACTTTCTTCTGCAAACGGCGAAACGCTTTTACTCGGTGAGTTTCGCGGCATTTCGACTTCGATGCCCCGGTTGATGAAATTCAGTTGCCATTGAATTTCGGGTGATCCCTCTTGAGCATGTGTGCTTCGGCTACTTAATCTACATCAGACTTTCTTCCGCAAACGGCGAAACGCTTTGACTCGGTGAGTTTCGTGGCATTCCGACTTTGATGCCCCGGTTGCTGAAATTCAGTTGCCTTTGAATTTCGGGTGATCCCTCTTGAGCTTGTATGCTTCCGCTACTTGTTCTACCTCAGACTTTCTTCCGCAAACGGCGAAATGCTTTGACTCGGTCAGTTTCGCGGCATTCTAACTACGATGCCCCGGTTGCCGAAATTCAGTTGCCATTGAATTTCGGGTGATCCCTCTTGAGCATGTATGCTTCTGCTACTTGGTCTACATCAGACTTTCTTCCGCAAACGGTGAAACGCTTTGACTCGGTGAGTTTCGCGGCAATCCAACTTCGATGCCCCGGTTGCCGAAATTCAGTTGCCTCTGAATTTTGGGAGATCCCTCTTGAGCATGTATGCTTCTGCTACTTGTTCTGCATCCGAATTTCTTACGCAAACGGCGAAAAGCTTTGACTCGGTGAGTTTCGCCACATTCTGACTTCGATGCCCCGGTTGCCGAAATTCAGTTGCTTTTGAATTTCGGGTGATCTCTTGAGCATGTATGCTTCCGCTACTTGTTCTACCTCAGACTTTCTTCCGCAAAAGGGGAAACGCTTTGACTCGGTGAGTTTCGCGGCATTCCAACTTCGATGCCCCGGTTGCCGAAATTCAGTTGCCTCTGAATTTTGGGAGATCCCTCTTGAGCATGTATGCTTCTGCTACTTGTTCTACATCAGAATTTCTTACGCAAACGGCGAAAAGCTTTGACTCGGTGAGTTTCGCCGCATTCTGACTTCGATGCCCTGGTTGCCGAAATTCAGTTGCTTTTGAATTTCGGGTGATCTCTTGAGCATGTATGCTTCCGCTACTTGTTCTACCTCAGACTTTCTTCTGCAAACGGCGAAACGCTTTTACTCGGTGAGTTTCGCAGCATTTCGACTTCGATGCCCCGGTTGATGAAATTCAGGTGCCATTGAATTTCGGGTGATCCCTCTTGAGCATGTATGCTTCTGCTACTTAGTCTACATCAGACTTTCTTCCGCAAACGGCGAAACGCTTTGACTCGGTGAGTTTCGCGGCATTCCGACTTCGATGCCCCGGTTGCTGAAATTCAGTTGCCTTTGAATTTCGGGTGATCCCTCTTGAGCTTGTATGCTTCCGCTACTTGTTCTACCTCAGACTTTCTTCCGCAAACGGCGAAACGCTTTGACTCGGTGAGTTTCGCGGCATTCCGCCTTCGATGCCCCGGTTGCCGAAATTCAGTTGCCTTTGAATTTCGGGTGATCCCTCTTGAGCAAGTATGCTTCTGCTACTTGGTCTCCATCAGACTTTCTTCCGCAAACGGCGAAACGCTTTGACTCGGTGAGTTTCGCGGCATTCCGACTTCGATGCCCCGGTTGCCGAAATTCAGTTGCCTTTGAATTTCGGGTGATCCCTCTTGAGCATGTATGCTTCTGCTACTTGGTCTACATCAGACTTTCTTCCGCAAACGGCGAAACGCTTTGACTCGGTGAGTTTGACAGCATTCCGACTTCGATGCCCCGGTTGCCGAAATTCAGTTGCCTCTGAATTTCGTGTGATCTCTTGAGCATGTATGCTTCCGCTACTTGTTCTACCTCAGACTTTCGTCCGCAAACGGCGAAACGCTTTGACTCGGTGTGTTTCGCGGCATTCCGACTTCGAAGCCCCGGTTGCTGAAATTCAGATGCCTTTGAATTTCCGGAGATCCCTCTTGAGCATGTATGCTTCTGCTACTTGTTCTACATCAGAATTTCTTCCGCAAACGGCGAAAAGCTTTGACTCGGTGAGTTTCGCCGCATTCTGACATCGATGCCCCGGTTGCCGAAATTCAGTTGCTTTTGAATTTCGGGTGATCTCTTGAGCATGTATGCTTCCGCTACTTGTTCTACCTCAGACTTTCTTCTGCAAACGGCGAAACGCTTTTACTCGGTGAGTTTCGCAGAATTTCGACTTCGATGCCCCGGTTGATGAAATTCAGCTGCCATTGAATTTCGGGTGATCCCTCTTGAGCATGTATGCTTCTGCTACTTAGTCTACATCAGACTTTCTTCCGCAAACGGCGAAACGCTTTGACTCGGTGAGTTTCGCGGCATTCCGACTTCGATGCCCTGGTTGCTGAAATTCAGTTGCCTTTGAATTTCGGGTGATCCCTCTTGAGCTTGTATGCTTCCGCTACTTGTTCTACCTCAGACTTTCTTCCGCAAACGGCGAAACGATTTGACTCGGTCAGTTTCACGGCATTCCAACTTCGATGCCCCGGTTGCCGAAATTCAGTTGCCTTTGAATTTCGGGTGATCCCTCTTGAGCATGTATACTTCTGCTACTTGGTCTCCATCAGACTTTCTTCCGCAAACTGTGAAACGCTTTGACTCGGTGAGTTTCGCGGCATTCCAACTTCGATGCCCCGGTTGCCGAAATTCAGTTGCCTCTGAATTTTGGGAGATCCCTTTTGAGCATGTATGCTTCTGCTACTTGTTCTACATCAGAATTTCTTACGCAAACGGCGAAAAGCTTTGACTCGGTGAGTTTCGCCGCATTCTGACTTCGATGCCCCGGTTGCGGAAATTCAGTTGCCTTTGAATTTCGGGTGATCTCTTGAGCATGTATGCTTCTGCTACTTGTTCTACCTCAGACTTTCTTCCCCAAACGGCGAAACGCTTTGACTCGGTGAGTTTCGCGACATTCCGACTTCAATGCCGCGGTTGCCGAAATTCAGTTGCCTTTGAATTTCGGGTGATCCCTCTTGAGCATGTACGCTCCTGCTACTTGTTCTACATCAGAATTTCTTCCGCAAACGGCGAAACGCTTTGACTCGGTGAGTTTGACAGCATTCCGACTTCGATGCCCCGGTTGCCGAAATTCAGTTGCCTCTGAATTTCGGGTGATCTCTTGAGCATGTATGCTTCCGCTACTTGTTCTACCTCAGACTTTCGTCCGCAAACGGCAAAACGCTTTGACTCGGTGTGTTTCGCGGCATTTCAACTTCGAAGCCCAGGTTGCTTAAATTCAGATGCCTTTGAATTTCCGGAGATCCCACTTGAGCATGTATGCTTCTGCTACTTGTTCTACATCAGAATTTCTTCCGCAAACGGCGAAAAGCTTTGACTCGGTGAGTTTCGCCGCATTCTGACATCGATGCCCCGGTTGCCGAAATTCAGTTGCTTTTGAATTTCGGGTGATCTCTTGAGCATGTATGCTTCCGCTACTTGTTCTACCTCAGACTTTCTTCCGCAAACGGTGAAACGCTTTGACTCGGTGAGTTTCCCGGCATTCCAACTTCGATGCCCCGGTTGCCGAAATTCAGATGCCTTTGAATTTCCGGAGATCCCTCTTGAGCATGTATGCTTCTGCTACTTGTTCTACATCAGAATTTCTTCCGCAAACGGCGAAAAGCTTTGACTCGGTGAGTTTCGCCGCATTCTGACATCGATGCCCCGGTTGCCGAAATTCAGTTGCTTTTGAATTTCGGGTGATCTCTTGAGCATGTATGCTTCCGCTACTTGTTCTACCTCAGACTTTCTTCTGCAAACGGCGAAACGCTTTTACTCGGTGAGTTTCGCAGAATTTCGACTTCGATGCCCCGGTTGATGAAATTCAGCTGCCATTGAATTTCGGGTGATCCCTCTTGAGCATGTATGCTTCTGCTACTTAGTCTACATCAGACTTTCTTCCGCAAACGGCGAAACGCTTTGACTCGGTGAGTTTCGCGGCATTCCGACTTCGATGCCCCGGTTGCTGAAATTCAGTTGCCTTTGAATTTCGGGTGATCCCTCTTGAGCTTGTATGCTTCCGCTACTTGTTCTACCTCAGACTTTCTTCCGCAAACGGCGAAACGATTTGACTCGGTCAGTTTCACGGCATTCCGACTTCGATGCCCCGGTTGCCGAAATTCAGTTGCCTTTGAATTTCGGGTGATCCCTCTTGAGCATGTATGCTTCTGCTACTTGGTCTCCATCAGACTTTCTTCCGCAAACGGTGAAACGCTTTGACTCGGTGAGTTTCGCGGCATTCCAACTTCGATGCCCCGGTTGCCGAAATTCAGTTGCCTCTGAATTTTGGGAGATCCCTCTTGAGCATGTATGCTTCTGCTACTTGTTCTACATCAGAATTTCTTACGCAAACGGCGAAAAGCTTTGACTCGGTGAGTTTCGCCGCATTCTGACTTCGATGCCCCGGTTGCGGAAATTCAGTTGCCTTTGAAGTTCGGTGATCTCTTGAGCATGTATGCTTCTGCTACTTGTTCTACCTCAGACTTTCTTCCCAAACGGCGAAACGCTTTGACTCGGTGAGTTTCGCGACATTCCGACTTCAATGCCGCGGTTGCCGAAATTCAGTTGCCTTTGAATTTCGGGTGATCCCTCTTGAGCATGTAACGCTCCTGCTACTTGTTCTACATCAGAATTTCTTCCGCAAACGGCGAAACGCTTTGACTCGGTGAGTTTGACAGCATTCCTACTTCGATGCCCCGGTTGCCGAAATTCAGTTGCCTCTAAATTTCGGGTGATCTCTTGAGCATGTATGCTTCCGCACTTGGTCATCTTCTGCTCTGTGCGTCTCACCTCAGACTTCTCCCCAAACAGGCGAAACGCTTTGACTCGGTGAGTTTCGCGGCATTCCGACTTCGATGCCCCAGTTGCCGAAATTCAGTTGCCTTTGAATTTCGGGTGATCTCTTGAGCATGTATGCTTCTGCTACTTCTTGTACATCAGACTTTCTTCTGCAAACGGCAAAACGCTTTGACTCGGTGAGTTTCGCTGCATTCCGACTTCGATGCCCCAGTTGCCGAAATTCAGTTGCCTTTGAATTTGGGAGATCCCTCTTGAGCCTGTATGCTTCTACTACTTGTTCTAATAAGACTTTCTTCCGCAAACGGCGAAACACTTTGACTCGGTGAGTTTCGCGGCATTCCGACTTCGATGCCCCAGTTGCTGAAATTCCGTTGCCTTTGAATTTCGGGTGATCCCTCCTGAGCATGTATGCTTCTGCTACTTGTTCTACATCAGACTTTCTTCCGCAAACGGCAAAACGCTTTGACTCGGTGAGTTTCGCGGCATTCCGACTTCGATGCCCCAGTTGCCGAAATTCAGTTGCCTTTCAATTTAGGGAGATCCCTCTTGTGCCTGTGTGCTTCTGCTACTTGTTCTACATCAGACTTTCTTCCGTAAACAGCGAAACGCTTTGACTCGGTGAGTTTCGCCGCATTCCGACTTCGATACCTCGGTTGCCGAAATTCAGTTGCCTTTGAATTTCGGGTGATCTCTTGAGCATGTATGCTTCTGCTACTTGTTCTAATCAGACTTTCTTCCGCAATCGGCGAAACGCTTTGACTCGGTGAGTTTCGCGGCATTCCGACTTCGATGCCCCAGTTGCCGAAATTCAGTTGCCTTTGAATTTCGGGTGATCCCTCCTGAGCATGTATGCTTCTGCTACTTGTTCTACATCAGACTTTCTTCCGCAAACGGCAAAACGCTTTGACTCGGTGAGTTTCGCGGCATTCCGACTTCGATGCCCCAGTTGCCGAAATTCAGTTGCCTTTGAATTTGGGGAGATCCCTCTTGAGCCTGTATGCTTCTGCTACTTGTTCTACATCAGACTTTCTTCCGTAAATGGCGAAACGCTTTGACTCGGTGAGTTTCGCAGCATTCCGACTTCGATACCCCGGTTGCCGAAATTCAGTTGCCTTTGAATTTCGGGTGATCTCTTGAGCATGTATGCTTCTGCTACTTGTTCTACATCAGACTTTCTTCCGTTAACGGCGAAACGCTTTGACTCGGTGAGTTTCGCGGCATTCCCACTTCGATGCCCCAGTTGCCGAAATTCAGTTGCCTTTGAATTTCGGGTGATCCCTCTAGAGCATGTATGCTTCTGCTACTTGTTCTACATCAGACTTTCTTCCGAAAACAGGGAAACGCTTTGACTCGGTGAGTTTCCCGCATTCTGACTTCGATGCCCCGATTGCCGAAATTCAGTTGCCTTTCAATTTCGGGTGATCTCTTGAGCATGTATGCTTCTGCTACTTGTTCTACCTCAGACTTTTTTCCGGAAACGGCGAAACGCTTTGACTCGGTGAGTTTCGTTGTATTCCGACTTGGATGCCCTGGTTGCCGAAATTCAGTTGCCTTTGAATTTCGGGTGATCCCTCCTGAGCATGTATGCTTCTGCTACTTGTTCTACATCAGACTTTCTTCCGCAAACGGCAAAACGCTTTGACTCGGTGAGTTTCGCGGCATTCCGACTTCGATGCCTCAGTTGCCGAAATTCAGTTGCCTTTGAATTTGGGGAGATCCCTCTTGAGCCTGTATGCTTCTGCTACTTGTTCTACATCAGACTTTCTTCCGTAAACAGCGAAACGCTTTGACTCGGTGAGTTTCGCAGCATTCCGACTTCGATACCCCGGTTGCCGAAATTCAGTTGCCTTTGAATTTCGGGTGATCTCTTGAGCATGTATGCTTCTGCTACTTGTTCTACATCGGACTTTCTTCCGCAAACGGCGAAACGCTTTGACTCGGTGAGTTTCGCGGCATTCCGACTTCGATGCCCCGGTTGTCGAAATTCAGTTGCCTTTGAATTTAGGGAGATCCATCTTGAGCGTGTATGCTTCTGCTACTTGTTCTACATCAGACTTTCTTCCGCAAACGGCTAAACAGTTTGACTCGGTGAGTTTCGCGGCATTCCAACTTCGATGCCCCGGTTACCGAAATTCAGTTGCCTTTGAATTTCGGGTGATCCCTCCTGAGCATGTATGCTTCTGCTACTTGTTCTACATCAGACTTTCTTCCGTGAACGACGAAACGCTTTGACTCGGTGAGTTTCGCGGCATTCCGACTTCGATGCCCCGGTTGCCGAAATTCAATTCCCTTTAAATTTGGGGAGATCCCTCTAGAGCCTGTATGCTTCTGCTACTTGTTCTACATCAGACTTTCTTCCGTAAACGGCGAAACGCTTTGACTCGGTGAGTTTCACGGCATTCCGACTTCGATGCCCCGGTTACCGAAATTCAGTTGCCTTTGAATTTCGGGTGATCTCTTGAGCATGTATGCTTCTGCTACTTGTTCTACATCAGACTTTCTTCCGTTAACGGCGAAACGCTTTGACTCGGTGAGTTTCGCGGCATTCCAACTTCGATGCCCCAGTTGCCGAAATTCAGTTGCCTTTGAATTTCGGGTGATCCCTCTAGAGCATGTATGCTTCTGCTACTTGTTCTACATCAGACTTTCTTCCGAAAACAGGGAAACGCTTTGACTCGGTGAGTTTCCCGCATTCTGACTTCGATGCCCCGATTGCCGAAATTCAGTTGCCTTTCAATTTCGGGTGATCTCTTGAGCATGTATGCTTCTGCTACTTGTTCTACCTCAGACTTTTTTCAGGAAACGGCGAAACGCTTTGACTCGGTGAGTTTCGCGGCATTCCGACTTCAATGCCCTAGTTGCCGAAATTCAATTGCCTTTGAATTTGGGGAGATCCCTCTTGAGCCTGTATGCTTCTGCTACTTGTTCTACATCAGACTTTCTTCCGTAAACGGCGAAACGCTTTGACTCGGTGAGTTTCTCAGCATTGTGACTTCGATGCCCCGGTTGCCGAAATTCAGTTGCCTTTGAATTTCGGGTGATCTCTTGAGCATGTATGCTTCTGCTACTTGTTCTACATCAGACTTTCTTCCGCAAACGGCGAAACGCTTTGACTCGGTGAGTTTCGTGGCATTTCGATTTCCATGCCCCGGTTGCCGAAATTCAGTTGCCTTTGAATTTCGGGTGATCTCTTGAGCATGTATGCTTCTGCTACTTGTTCTACATCGGACTTTCTTCCGCAAACTGCGAAACGCTTTGACTCGGTGAGTTTCGCGGCATTCCGACTTCGATGCCCCGGTTGCCGAAATTCAGTTGCCTTTGAATTTAGGGAGCTCCATCTTGAGCGTGTATGCTTCTGCTACTTGTTCTGCATCAGACTTTCTTCCGCAAACGGCAAAACGCTTTAACTCGGTGATTTTCACGGCATTCCGACTTCGATGCCCCGGTTACCGAAATTCAGTTGCCTTTGAATTTCGGGTGATACCTCCTGAGCATGTATGCTTCTGCTACTTGTTCTACATCCGACTTTCTTCTGCAAACGGCGAAACTCTTTGACTCGGTGAGTTTCGCGGCATTCCGACTTCAATGCCCCGGTTGCCGAAATTCAGTTGCCTTTGAATTTCGGGTGATCTCTTGAGCATGTATGCTTCTGCTACTTGTTCTACCTTAGACTTTCTTCCGCAAACGGCGAAACGCTTTGACTCGTTGAGTTTCGCGGCATTCCGATTTCGATGCCCCGGTTGCCGAAATAAGGCAAGTACCGGTTTCGATGTACTGCGGAGAATGCACTGGATTTGCATAGTTTATAAAAATCATCTTCTGCGATAACGGGAGAGTCTTGTATTCGGAAATCCATTTCCGCCGTGTCTTTTTGTATTGAAACCATGTATATGGAAATATGATATAATCGAATCTTGTAAATGTTGAAGTAAGAATTGTATATGCCCTTCTGGAATTACCTAATCGTACATATGTTAAAGAAAAATCAGGAAGAGAAGAGCAATCATTTTCTTGAACACCAGTATCCACCACTCGGATTGTCAAGTTGTTGTAGTTGATTGCCTGAACGTAGTATTTTCTTGAGTCTAAATACAAAACTGTGGAGGTCTTTTTCTCGCACTGGAGGGTATAGAGAGGGTTTCCACAGTTTAATGGATCACTGTTTAGGCTAAAGGGGTAGCTAATACTATGATTTCCACATGAAGAAGGGGCACAGAGATTGGTATCCTTGCAGTTGCTGTTTTGGAGGACTAGCAGGGGGAGCAGTAAGGCTATGTAGCCAGCAAAGAGGAGCCTAGCCATGTGTGGAGAAAGAGTGTGGAGTCCATAAACAATCCTTCAAGTCTTTAAAGACAACAGTTAGAGCAGTAATATTAAATAATAATATAAATTATATTTTACAATTTAACCTATTGGCTTAAATTTTGTAGTTGAATTGAGTTTTTAATATAGTATCAAACTTTTTATGATTAAGGGTTATAAATTTAAATTTTATTATTTTTATTTATTTAATAAAAATTAAACACAAAATAATTTTTCAACATGAAAGTTTGATCCCCGTGTTAAAATGACAAAGTCATCCTTTGAAATGTCAAATGTCAGAGTAATAAAGCAAAGATTACTTTCATGTAAACCACAAATCCATCAACTCTCAACACCACAAGTGTCAACATAATCCTTGGAGCACCTTCTTGGCAATAATTTGTGAAAAAAGCCAAAGATCAACCCAAGTGGAAAGAAAGTGAGGGTGCAATAATCCTTACGCAAGAGAGGTCAATTCTGAGTGCTTAATCTAGGCAAGTAAAGCGACGGTATCAGAGTTATAATAGAAAAAAAAATGTTATTTGATGAGACTGTCGATTCTCTTTTTAGACATTATTAGATTTTTCTTTCACATAAATAAAATGTTCAAATTGCCAATCCTTTTTATAATAGAAAAAAATTTAGACCATATAGAAATTAATTCAATATAATCCTCTTTATAAAAAAAAAATATTGAGACGAAAATATATTACATCAACTCAAATCAATTTAGATTAACCTATCAATTTCACAACTTAAATCATGAAACCAAAATAACTCTATGTAAAGTAAATAAAAACAAATTATAAAACTTAGCTCTCAATTAATCTAATATTAAAGAATAAAATTAAAAAAAATAAAGATTTAAGTTAAGCTAAATTAACCTGTCAAATCTATATCATAAGTTATTAGACCATAATAACCGAAAAATTTAGGAAATTGGTCCAAATCAAAGGTTATATTACTGACAATACCTAGCTCTCAGTTCCTTTCTGAATGAATGGCCACCATTCATCAAAACATTTCCACAAAACACATAAATTTCATAGATTCCACTATTTTCAAGAGTGTAAATCACATTCAAAGCTCTGGCCATAACTTTTGAGTTTCCTGTAGACTGAATCAAAATAGAAGAGTTGAACCTTATCAAATTTAGGCGCGTTTTTTTAAACTAAAAAAGAGCTTTGTTCTCATTACTATGATTTTTAGCAGGTACCTTGGTGAAGCACGGCTCAAGGAAGCCCACTTCGACATGAGTTCTCCCTTTTTAAACCAAAAGAGCTCTGTTCTCATTACTATAATTTTCAGTGGGTGCCAATATGCTCTTAAAAATCTCCCTAACTAAGAGAATATTTAGATTTGGATTGAAAGGAAAGTTAAGTTCCAGGTTTATAAGACCCTTTGAGATCTTGAAAAGAGTAGGGGTAATGGCATAACAACTTACCACGCTGCCTAATTGTTGGTTAAATTCGCAAGTGCACGAATCATAACAAGTAATAAAGTGATGAGTAGAGTATCGTCCCACGAGGATTTGTAAAAATTACTACTAATTACCAAAGTCTTTTAAATTATGATCTATTTGAGGAATCGAATGAGATAGTTTATGAAACAAAAATTAATGATTAAAAACAGACAACTAATTGATTAAATATTAATGAATTCAATAGCTAAAACAATTATCACTTCTCAATTTCAAATTGAATTCTAAATCATGCAGATGTTGGCCAAACACACGCAAGCATTACACATAGAATGAAATACTCAACATCTTAATGTAATAATTCAATCGAAGAAATTGTTCACATAATCATAGTAAGGTTACATCAAAAATCCCAGAATAAAAGTCTACTCCATAGTTAAATTAAAGAGAAACAAACTTGATACGATGAACATCACTCAAAAGCAGAGAATTTTCGTGGAATAGATAGGTGTCCTCCCGGTTTTCAATAGTTTTGCCTCTACTCTTTTTGTTCCTGTTGGTGACGCCTCCTCTGTTTTTCTTTTCTATGTTGTAGGGTTTCTACGTGTCTTGTCCCCAAGGGGCTTGAGATCTACACAGTAGGTCTTAAGTTCGAGTCAGGGCGTGCATCTCTTGTAAAAGCTTGGGACAGCCAGGGTTTTACTCGTTCACCTAGGTCCACAAAGTGCACTTTCCGGGGGATGAGGTTTCCTCGAATCAAAAAAAAAAAAGTTTCTACGTGTCTTCACTCCTTTATTTTCAGACACCCCCCCTTCTCTTCTTTTATATTATGGCTTTTCTACCCCTGCAGTAATGAGGAAATTTTCCTTTTCTGCATTGAATTCCTTCCTACTCAGACATTGCGGGCCCGATTTGAGGTAGAAAACATGTGAATTCAAATATCTCTATTTCTGGAGAAATTGTAGAGAATCAAAGTTTCTTTCCAAAGAAACTGATCTTGCAATTTTTGGACCTCTGAACGTTGAGATAAGGGCCATAAACCGAAACAGTCTTTGCAGTGCAGGAATTTCGAGCTGGTTCAATCCTTGTTTTTCAACTCGCTTTTTGGGCTTCGAAACAACAAAACTGAGTTATATACCCTTCATATGTTTTGTAGAACTTCATCTCAGCTATTTGAAAATGGTGACAAACATCTGGAACTAAGTTGTATAGCTTCTTTTGCAGCACATAATGAATCACTATTCAGTTTTACTGCCAGATTCTGCCTGCTCAGTAACCTAAGATCTGAAAACACATTAATTTCCCACGAGGTCAATAGTTCAAAAAGAGATTCAAAATTCTAATTGTCTTGTGCAACATATCCAAAATATTTAAAAATCAAGCATGAATAGTGAAAAATATACATGCTAAAAATTCCCTTATCACTAATCTATCCCCCAAACATCTAGTGTTCCATGTTTCGATGTTAAGGAAGTATTTGTTTGATTCATCTCATGTGCTGGAAGTTCAATTGGTTGAGTTGGGGGAAGATATGTCATACGAAGTTCAACTGATGGAATAGCTAGTGGATCAACAAGTTAGAAAACTTCGATTGAAGGAAATCACATTGGTTAAGGTTATGTGAAGGGGACACCCATGTCAAGAAGCGACGTGGGAACTTGAGGAGGAAATGCTCAACAAGTATCCATAGTTGTTTGAACTTGATGTTAAAATTTTGGTTCTTCAAGCTTAAATTCGAGGATGAATTTTGTTTAACGGGGGAAGTGTTGTAAAGTCAAAAATTTTTGCCTAAATCCAAGCCCAAACCCAACCTAAGTTAACCTAGGTATATAAGGAAAAGTTGAAAGAGAATTGTTTTTTTCTCTTCTAATTCTTATGGTCGTCGCGACCCCCCTCATCAAACCAAGAATTTTAGTTTTTTATCTTGAGTTTTTAAGTCCAAGAAATGTGGAAGTAGCAAGTAAGTGGTTCCCTCTCATGTTACTTTCGATTAGGGTTTATAAGGATTTGAAGTTTAAGGTTGATTCATGATTATTAGAAATTCAAGGTTAAGTGATTGATTTTGAATGTGTTGTTAGAAATAAGAATTTGTGAGTTGATTTGTTTAAATTTATTTTTATGGGTTAAGAAATTTATTTCAACTTTGTTGGAAAATCAAGACATAATGATCTTGAGGTTGAGGATGATGAAATTTTATTTTGGTCCTTAATTTATGAAAATTATAGTTTAGTTCCTAAACTTTGAAAAAATTATAATTTGATCATTACATGTATTTTGAGATTCTAGGCATTTTTATTATGAGGTTAGGGATGATTAATCTCAATTTGATAATTGATTTGGAATATTTTCAGTTTGGTCCCTCAATTTTGAGAATTTACATTTTAGTCCCTGAACTTTTAAAAATTACAGTTCGCTCCCTGGTTTGTTCTGGATGGAATTGAGGATGGTTTAGGTGTGAAATTTGAGTATGGTTAAGTATTTACAATTTGATCCTCCAATTTTGGTAAAATTACATTTTGGTTCCTATTTTGGAAAAATTGTTGTTTTAGTCCCTAAACTCAGAAGGGTAAACATGGTTTTAATTTATGCATTTAAATCTTTTATTTGGGTTGTTTTGGGTTGTTTTTTAGTAGATATTTTGTATATTTATTATATGTTTTCCTAACGATCCTCAATAAGATTTCTTGGTCTTTCATTTGATATTCATTTTATTTCTATATTTTTCGGTTGAGTGAGATAATCTTTAATATGCATATAATATAAATAAAAATATATGTTGATTATATAATGAGTACGACTAGTTAATCTCTTGGATATTTATATATGTTGCTTTATTTTCCGAGTATTCATTTATTCTTGAATTTGTACTCGCATTCTGTTGAACTAAATTCTATTCGATATGATATGCATTTCTTTGATGATTCTACAAATATTTATGATGCCTCGATATAAGACTTGTCGGTAACTTCATGCTAATAAAGAGTAGTTAGCCTATATGCACATAATATTTTGTATATATAGGTGGTAAGAGAGACATCAACATGTAGCGACTAATCCTCCAACAGTAATCACCTTTGGATGTTATCTAGTCATCTTCGGGTGTTATTTGATATCTAACATGTACTCCACTATTTTATGATAATATGTTTAGTATGTATATGTATATCATTTGATTTCATTAATTTTGAATTAAATAATATTTTTAAAGATTATAAAATATTATGTATTTTTTTTAAATAACTTGTTCTTTTGATATGTTCGTTCTGAGACTTAGCGTAAGTGAAGTGCCCTTTTGACACTGCTTCTATGTTAGCAGTCATGGACTCAAGATTCTGACGTTGTCTATGCAAATGTCCATAATCAAATTCTTGAGAGATCGGACATTTTATATAAAACTTGGATTGAAGCCTACCTTTTTTGAAATCACAGTAAAACGAATCACAAAGAATATGCATCAGATGCAGATTTGATGTAAAAATTTCATCTGATAAGAACACGGATCAGTTCAAGCCAACTAGGACTCTCTTAGCTAGTTACACAGCAAGGAAATAAGGTGCCTGAATACAGTTTATCATAATGGAATTAACTTTCAAAGAACTACTATCATTCACGGGACAAGCCTTCCCCTGCATATGAGCATAGTATTTCATAGCAGATCACTTAATTAGATGCATTTTCAACCATGTTGACTGATTCCGAAGAATAATCAGACATGGAAGATTACTCTCCACAAGTGTTCATTGGCTTCTCATCTAGATTTAGAATAGGTGTCGGAGGCAGTTGCAGGCTTTCAATGTCGCCTTCAAGCATCTCCACAACTTCGTTCATTGCGGGCCGATTCAGAGGATTCATTTGTATACACCACAACCCTACAATAATCATCTTCTTGACTATCTTTTTTTCCTCTTATGTGCTACCATCTTCAAGTTCTATAGCCTTCTCATTAGAGACTTGGTCATGAACCCAATATGGCCAGTAAATCTGGCTTGAATTCTCTGCCAATGCATTCAGATTCTTCCTTCTGCCTACCATTTCCAACAGCAACATTCCAAAGCTATAAACATCAGCTTTGTATGAGACACGCCCGATGTTCTTGTAGAATAGTTCTGGCGCCATGTATCTTATCGTTCCCCTTGCTGCAGTGAGAGATTTAAGACTCATTTTTTGGACACAGCCTAGCAAGTACAAAATCAGCAACTTTTGGAGTGAAATGTTCATCGAGAAGAATGTTGTGAGGCTTGATGTCAAAATGTAGGATCTGCATCTCACAACCTCCATGTAGATATTGGATGCCATGAGCCACTCCAAGGGAAATCTCAAGCAGTTTTTCCCAACTTAAGGAGACAAATCTTTCTTGAGAAAAAATGAAATTATTGAGAGATCCATTGGGCATGAAATCATATACAAGAGCGCGCTTTGATCCCTCAGCACAAAAACCAACTAGTTGAACTACATTGGTGTGGCGAATCCTTCCAATGGTAGTGACTTCATTGATGAAATCTTGTCCATTAGCCTTGGATTTGCCCAGCAATTTTATCGCTGTAGAATGTCCACTGCAAAGCTTTCCTCTATACACGAACCAAAACCTCCTTCGCCCAACTTGCCGTTGAAACCTCTGGTCATCTTCTTAATCTTTGAATAAGAATACCTCACGACTGGCATGAGATTGTTACGAGTCTGTAGGAACTCCTCAACTGTGTCATATGCTGATAGATGTCTTCGTCGCCATTTATAGATCAAGAATGCAATCACAAACGGACTCCCAAAGATAAATTTTGGCCCCTGAAGTAGTGCTGTGTGTGAAATTTGAGGGGGGAAATCAAAGACCGAAATCATGATTATTTCTTATTGATTATAAGATAAACACACAACATGGGTTAGGTTTGGTGTTAGAATTTTTTCGCCTAGTTGAAAAATCATCTAAAATCTAGACCATCATGATTTGTAGAAAAGCATAATATTTTGAGGTCATCATTGCTTTCAAGGCTGTGATCTATGAGCTGCTGCCTACAGTGGATTCCGAGTAATTCGCGGCTTATTACACAATTAAAAGATTAACATGCATTTGATTGAAAATATGGGGATGAAACTGTGTTTGCTTGCAAGATTAGTTCTTAAATTGTATTTCTCAAACTTTATGATGATCCTATTTTAGGACTCTTAGTTGGTGGCCAGGGTTGTGTTGCCACGTTTCTGAAAAATTTTAATTTTTTTCCTTTGACAGAAAGGATCGAGTCGAGATATATTTAAAATGTTAGGGACTCAATTGCTATGCTAAACTTCTATATTTGTGACAAATTAAGAATTTAGTAATACTATAGAGGTTAATTTGAGTTCCCTCTATAATTAAACAACACCTAGCTTTTCAACGAACTTTAATAACTTGCCGTCTTCTTCAATGCAAACAGTCATCCAGCATGTTATTTGAGACTGTCGATCCTCTTTTTAGACATTATTAGATTTTTCTTCACATAAATAAAATGTTCAAACGCTACAATGTTGGCAATCTTTTTTATAATAGAAAAAGATTTAGATCATATGGAAATTAATTCAATATAATTTAATTGATTTGATAATTTTAAAAACAACTTGAATAACTAATAACAACATAGTTTGACTCCAAAACAAATTCAAAATAATATCCTTTATAAAACAAAATATTGGGACAAGAATATATTGCATCAACTCAGGTCAATTTAGATTAACCTGTCAATTTCACAACTTGAATCATGAAACCAAAATAACTCTATGTAAAGTAAATAAAAATAAATTATAAAATTCAGTTCTCAATTAATCTAATATTGAAAATTAAAATTTTAAAAAATAAAGATTTAAGTTAATCCAAATTAACCTATCAAATCTATAACATAAGTTATTATACCATAATGACCGAGAAATTTAGGAAATCGGTCCAATAGCCATAACTTTTGAGTTTCCTGTAGTCTTAATCAAAATAGAAGAGTTGAACCTTATCAAATTTAGGCGCGTTTTTTTAAAACAAAAAAAGAGCTGTGTTCGCATTACTATAATTTTTAGCACAAGGTAACCCACTTCGACATGAGTTCTCCCTTTCTAAACCAAAAAGAGCTCTGTTCTCATTAGTATAATTTTCAGTGGGTGCAAATATGCTCTTAAAAATCTCCCTAGCTAAGAGAATATTTAGATTTGAATTGAAAGGAAAGTTAAGTCCAGGCTTATAAGATCCATTGAGATCTTGGAAAGAGTAGGGGTAATGGCATAACAACTTACCATGCCGCCTAATCTATCCCCCATACATCTAGTGTTCCATGTTTTGATGTTAAGGAAGTATTTGTTTGATTCATCTCATGTGCCGGAAGTTCAATTGGTTGAGTTGAGGGAAGATATGTCATACAAAGTTCAACTAATGGAAT
The DNA here is from genome assembly GCA_018804465.1 of Populus tomentosa. Classification (NCBI taxonomy): domain Eukaryota; kingdom Viridiplantae; phylum Streptophyta; class Magnoliopsida; order Malpighiales; family Salicaceae; genus Populus; species Populus tomentosa. The sequence goes on from CM031981.1 coordinate 12,033,829, forward strand.
AATGGATCAACAAGTTAGAAAACTTCAATCGAAAGAAATCACATCGGTTCAGGTTATGTGAAGGGGAATCCCATGTGAAGAAGCGACGTGGGAACTTCAGGAGGAAATGCTTAACAAGTATCCATAGTTGTTTGAACTTGATGGTAAAATTTTGGTTCTTAAAGTTTAAATTCAAGGATGAATTTTGTTTAACAGGAGAAGTGTTGTAAAGTCAAAACTTTTTGCCTAAATCCAAGCCCAAACCCAACCTAAGTTAACCTAGGTTTATAAGGAAAAGTTGCAAGAAAATTGTTTTTTTTCTCTTCTAATTCTTGTGGCCGTCGCGACCCCCCTCATCAAACCAAGGATTTTAGTTTTTTATCTTGAGGTTTTTAGTCCAAGAAATGTGGAAGTGGCAAGTAAGTGGTTCCCTCTCATGTTACTTTCGATTAGGGTTTATAAGGATTTGAAGTTTAAGGTTGATTCATGATTATTAGAAATTTAAGGTTAAGTGATTGATTTTGAATGTGTTGTTACAAATAAAAATTTGTGAGTTGATTTGTTTAAATTGATTTTTATGGGTTAAGAAATTTATTTCAACTTTGTTGGAAAATCAAGACATAATGGTCTTGAGGTTGAAGATGATGAAATTTTATTTTGGTCCTTGATTTATGAAAATTATAGTTTAGTTCCTAAACTTTGAAAAAATTATAATTTGACCATTAAATGTATTTTGAGATTCTAGGCATTGTTATTATGAGGTTGGGGATGATGAATCTCAGTTTTATAATTGATTTGGAATATTTTCAGTTTGGTCCCTCAATTTTGAGAATTTACATTTTAGTCCCTGAACTTTTAAAAAATTACAGTTCGCTCCCTGGTTTGTTCTGGACGGAATTGAGGATGGTTTAGGTGTGATATTTCAGTATGGTTATGTATTTACAATTTGATCATCCAATTTTGGTAAAATTACATTTTGGTTCCTATTTTGGAAAAATTGTTGTTTTAGTCCCTAAACTCAGAAGGGTAAACATGGTTTTTATTTTATCCATTGGAATCTTTTATTTGGGTTGTTTTTTAGTAGATATTTTGTATATTTATTGTATGTTTTCCTAACGATCCTCAATAAGATTTCCTAGTCTTTCATCTGATATTCATTTTACTTCTATATTTTCCGGTTGAGTGAGATAATATTTAATATGCATATAATATAAATAAAAATATATGTTGATTATATAATGAGTACGACTAGTTAATCTCTTGGATATTTATATATGTTGCTTTATTTTCCGAGTATTCATTTATTCTTGAATTTGTACTCGCATTCTGTTGAACTAAATTCTATTCGATATGATATGCATTTCTTTGATGATTCTACAAATATTTATGATGCCTCGATATAAGACTTGTCGGTAACTTCATGCTAATAAAGAGTAGTTAGCCTATATGCACATAATATTTTGTATATATAGGTGGTAAGAGAGACATCAACATGTAGCGACTAATCCTCCAACAGTAATCACCTTTGGATGTTATCTAGTCATCTTCGGGTGTTATTTGATATCTAACATGTACTCCACTACTTTATGATAATATGCTTAGTATGTATATGTATATCATTTGATTTCATTAATTTTGAATGATATAATATTTCTGAAGATTATAAAATACTTTGTATTTTTTTTAAATAATTTGTTCTTTTGATATGTCCGTTCAGACTTAGCGTAAGTGAAGTGTCTTTTTGACACTGCTTCTATGTTACCGGTCATGGACTCAAGATTCTGACGTTGGCTATGCAAATGTCCATAATCATATTCTTGAGAGATCGGGCATTTTATATAAAACTTGGATTGAAGCCTACCTTTTTTGAAATCACAGTAAAACGAATCAAGAAGAATATCTGAATATGCATCAAATGCAGATTTGATGTAAAAATTTCATCTGATAAGAACACGGATCAGTTCAAGCCAACCAGCACTCTCTTAGCTGAATTAACTAAGGTGCCTGAATACAGTATCATTCACGGGACAAGCCTTCCCCTGCACCTGAGCAGAGTATTTCATAGCAGATCACTTAATTAGATGCATTTTCAACCATGTTGACTGATTCTGAAGAATAATCAGACATGGAAGATGACTCTCCACCAGTGTTCATTGGCTTCTCATCTAGATTTAGAACAGGTTTCGGAGGCAGTTGCAGGCTTTCCATATCTCCTTCAAGCATCTCCACAACTTCGTTCATTGCAAGCCGATTCATGGGGTTCATTTGTATACACCACAACCCTACAATAATCATCTTCTTGGCTATCTTTTTTTCCTCTTCCGTGCTACCATCTCCAATTTCTATAGCCTTCTCAATAGAGACTTGGTCATGAACCCAATCTGGCTAGTAAATCTGACTTGAATTCTCTGCCAATGCGTTCAGATTCTTCCTTCTGCCTGCCAACAGCAACATTCCAAAGCTATAAACATCAGCTTTGTATGAGACACGCCCGATGTTCTTGTAGAAAAGTTCTGGCGCCATGTATCCTATCGTTCCCCTTGCTGCAGTGAGAGATTTAAGACTCTCATTTGTTGGACACAACCTAGCAAGTCCAAAATCAGCAACTTTTGGAGTGAAATGTTCATCGAGAAGAATGTTGTAAGGCTTGATGTCAAAATGTAGGATCTGCATCTCACAACCTCGATGTAGATATTGGATGCCATGAGCCACTCCAAGGGAAATCTCATGCAGTTTTTCCCAACTTAAGGAGACAGATCTTTCTTGAGAAAAAATGAAATTATTGAGAGATCCATTGGGCATGAAAACATATACAAGAGCGCGCTTTGATCCCTCGGCACAAAAACCAACTAGTTGAACTACATTGGTGTGGTGAATCCTTCCAATGGTAGCGACTTCATTGATGAAATCTTGTCCATTAGCCTTGGATTTGCCCAGCAATTTTATCGCTGCAGAACGTCCACTGCGAAGCTTTCCCTTGTACACGCAACCAAAACCTCCTTTGCCCAACTCTTCCTTGAAACCTCCGGTCATCTTCTTACTCTCTGAATAAGAATACCTCACGACTAGCATAAGATTGTTATGAGTCTGTAGGAATTCCTCAACTATATCATATGCTGATAGATGTCTTCGTCGCCATTTATAGATCAAGAATGCAATCACAAACGGACTCCCAAAGATAAATTTTGCCCCCTGAAGTAGTTCTGTGTGTGAAATTTGAGGGGGGAAATCAAGACGGAAATCATTATTATTTCTTATTAATTATAAGATAAATACACAACATGGGTTAGGTTTGGTGTTAGAATTTTTTCGCCTAGTTGAAAAATCATATAAAATCTAGACCATCATGATTTGTAGAAAAACATACTCTTAACCAAAAGGTATGTCTCAAAATTAAGCAACCCCCCACCCCAAGAACTTGGCATAAGAAGACATTTAGGAATTATCATTTTGTATCTGCTAATAAAATATGATCCACTATCGTAACTTCAAGAAAAAAAAAATATTAATAATTAATAAGGGGAGTTCTTACCAATGAAGATGGATGCATACAGCAGCACGGCTGCAGAGAAGGTAAACAAATTTAGAGATATTATAGTAAGAATTAAGCATGAAGAAGTGGGGAGATAGAATCCTCACCTGAGGTTATCCCGAACCAAGAAAATCTGTCTGTACCAAGAGATCAGTTACAAAGATTAGATTTGTGATTTGAGAAAATATATAACGGAGGTTATTACAAGATGAAAGAAATTGGGAAGAAACAAATGAATGACTTAGCAAAATTAATTATCCTGGTTTTACCTTTTGAATTCAAATCTTGAGGTTAATATCGAGAAGATGTTATTAATTTTTTCTGAATGTATTAAAGAAGTGAAACTTAGTTTTGTTTGACTAAGTTTTCTGAACATTGGTATAAAATATCATTTATCGTCTAATAAAAGAAAACCACGAATTATTATGACAAATGATACGACCATCTGCAGCCTATGATAGCTTGATTGAACTGACCGTACGATACTCAGCACTACAACATGCTTCAGAAATGGGGAAATCATGCAAAGAGAAGTTGAAGATAGAAACACGAGCAGTTTGTTACTCAATTTCGCCCACCTGTGCAGCGTGTCTGGTTCGAATCATAGATGTAGCAAATACCTGAACAGCTTCCACACATGCTATTGTGCCATGAAAGCTCAAACCCATATGCGAGCTGACTGTGAATTTCCTTAAAGGACATGTTCTTGTAATCCTTGTCTGGCAACAACGTCATCCTCTCTAAGCTGCACAGTTCCATCAGATCCGAAGCCTTTATCCCACCAACATTCACATAAGAACGCATCAAGAGTGTGTTGCGATGTCGCGGTCGCACAAATTAATTACCCTAGCTTCAAACACAACACACAAGATAGTATAGAGCAAGCAAGGGGTCGATCCCACGAGGAAGATTTAGTTCAGATTTTTATGCTATACATTATGCAATTTGGGGGGGGGTTGGATGTTATATAGGCTAAAGAAAAATAAAACAGAAAACTATCAAACAGAATTTAATAAAATCAGAAAATTATCAAGAGAACAAACCTTGGTTGCAATCACACATCCACCTATAGAAATCAGAACCGATCCTTGAAACGAAATTCCAGTTTATATTCTGAATTTTTATCTTTTCTTAACGTTGGTTAATTAACGAATCCGCCGTATAACTAACCCTAACCAACAAATAATCACAGTGTCCGCACTAATGATTTAATCCAATGGCAGCCTTAAGATCTAGATAAATTCATTATCTTAACAACTAAGTTGTCTGCTTATGTTGCTTTGATCGAATGTTCTCCCTAAGATTAATAACGTAGATCCGCTACAATTATTAAACTCAGTTGCTTCACAAGTTCATATACCACAACTCCGGTTTTGATATCAAACTTAGCAATAAATTGTCTATAATAAAAACTTAGAGTCCGCTCTAGCAATTAAAATAAACAATCATAGGAAAAATAAGCATAGGAGAACAAACATATTCATAATATAAACTGAAAAGAAAAGGGTAAAATAGATCTCACAGTTCTTGAAATCCGAAGGTTTCCGTGTCCTTGCAACAAGAAAATGAGTTTAGCCTTGCATGTTTATTGAACAACTAATCAAAAAGATGGAAGAATGCATGATTTAGGGTTTCTTAGAGTAGGGGGGCGTTTTTCTCCTCTTGGGTGGCTGCCCCCCTTCTCTTCTCTCATTCTTTTTATATGCTAGGAAACCCTAATCTCTATTTTACAAAATAGTCCTCCCTTAAGTAGACAATTTACATTTAAGTAGTTCAATAACTATTTTTCTAAAAAAGGAGAAATAGTTTTGCATGAAATCTTCAAGCTTTGACTTAGAGGAGCTACATTGCTGAAATAAAAACTTGGATGTCGGTTTAGATGCTTCGGAACGTAATCTGGACTCGTTTCTTCACGAAACCTGTTTGCTGGCAGAATTCAGTTGTCATCTTTGAAAAATCATATCTCCCTCATATGACATCGTTTTTGGCTGAATTTTGGAGCGTTTATAGCCCTTTGAGTCAGAAATCCAAAACAATTGAGTTTGCATCAATTGGACTTTTGTAGCTCTAGATATTCAAGTTGGAATGACCGAAGGTCAGCATTGGCAGATTGCGAGATTTGACTTTGAAAGCTGCGATTTCCATGCTCTTCCTTATTTTATTGTCTTGCCTTAGATGTCCAGAAAGGTATGGATGTTAGCTTTTTAATGCCACTGGAATCACTTCATTTCGACCTTTAGAGCTCATGTTCTGCACAAAACATCGACTGAACGTCAAATCTGCCAATTACCTTCAATTTACTCCTTTTTGCATCTTTCATCCAAAAGTGCCTTCAAAACATAAAACAAAGAATATCAAGGCATTTTATATATAAAACATAGGCAAAACACTAGTTAAATGTGGGTGAAACTATCAAATAATATGGTTGCATCAAATACCCCCACACTTAGCTCTTGCTCGTCCTCGAGAAAGGATAGGTAAAATCAAATCAAAGTTAAATTAAATCAAATCATTATGACCAATCTCCTAATCTCCCATCAATATCCAAGAAAATATGCATTATAAACAAGAACACAATTAAGAAGGATAAATAGTATAAATTTTCATGAATTTATTTACATGCAAACTTCAAAACTCAATTAATTGTCGGGATTTAAATGAAATCTATGTCATGCCAAAGTGATAGGTCCTCTCATTGATATACACTCCAACACTCACGTGTTTAGGGCTTATGTGTTTAAATCTCTCAAATTCAATCAATGAATATGTTCTACCATAAGCTTGCTCTTCAATCTCATCTCCATTACTAACATATTACAAGCAATGCATGAATCAAAAGGTCTTATTTCCGGTTGTAATGGGGCTAAGGTTAAGGTGAGGTAAAAGAGAGTAAAAGAGAAGGTTCAAACCAAAGAAAGTAGAGCATTCTAAAAAATGATATTTCAAACAAGATATTCCATCAAAGCACATAAATTTTCCATCTTTAATCACCAATGCTTAACTTTTTTTTTTTTTTCAAGCTCTTTCAACATAAAATCTTAAGAACATAAAGGAACACTTATTTCTTTCTTTCTTTCTTTCTTTCTCTTTTTTTTTTGTATTTTTTTTTTTTGTTTTTCACCTTTGGCAACTTGCCCATATTTTCATCAAGCATCACTTCTTCTTTCTTTTCACATAATTTCCAACCATAATTCCATAAGATATCACAAGTATATGCTCTACTAATCCTTGGCCAGGGGAAAGGAAAACATATATAAAGTTAAGGCTTATACATGGATAAAGCAAAGAAAAGATAAACAAGCTCAAAAGGGGCTTACTAAGGATAATATGCTTTAGGTTGGCTTTTTGGCTCAAATGGTTAAAATTCCTAATGCCTTTATCATCTTCATGTATATATGTAATGCGAATGTAATCTCAACAAGATATGAAGCAAGTTCTAGAGATACATATCATTGAAAGAATGCACACTCAAAGAATATAATGTTGAAGGCTCAAAAGCTTACATTGGTATAACACTATAAAGTCAACATGGCATATTCTCAAAGTCAATCCCTAAACCAATTAAACCTTAAAATTTGCATGCATATTCCTTCATTTGATTTATATCTTCATCTATCTCAATTAACTCTCATACATAATACTCATATTCTCAAAAACCAATGGGAGTTAAAAAGATCAAACATAATTTTTTTTTTTGTTAAGAACAACAAAGAAAACTAAAATAAGAAAACCAAAATTCTCTCAATACCCCCACACTTAAAACACAACATTGTCCTCAATGTTGAAATAAAAGCAAAGGAACATAAGAGAATGACAGAAAATAAATTAAAATGCGAAAAAATAAAAGATAACGAAAAAGAAAGCAAATCTGATTTTTTTTCTTTTTGTGCTGGGTTGCCTCCCAGTAAGCGCTTTTGTTTTATGTCATTGGCTTGACATGTGGCATGCTCATTCTTCATAGATTGGTTCAGCTAACTCTACAGAAGCGGTGAGTTCTGTCTTCCAACCTTCATAGAAAGGTTTTAAACGATGCCCATTTACCTTGAGTACTTTGTTGGTTTCTAAACTTGTAATTTCAACTGCACCATAAGGAAAAACATTAGAAACAACAAAGGGTCCAATCCAACGGGAGCGCAACTTTCCAGGAAAAAGTTTCAAACACAAATGATAAAGAAGGACTTTGTCTCCAACATTAAACTCTTTTCTTGTAATCATTCGGTCATGAAGACTTTGGATCTTTTCTTTATAAATCCTTGTATTCTCATAAGCATCATTTTGTATTTCTTCCCATATAATTCCAATCTTTTTGGGCACCAAAAAGATAGGCGCCACCCATTCACTGTCCATGATGGGGTAAATGACTCCTGCATCATTGGGAACAGTTTGCAAAGCTTGCAAATCCAATGTTGATTCATGTATGTTTTGGGGAACACATATGTGCCTCTCCACCTCTTCTATCTCAGTAACATCATAGCCATAGCTCAAAGCTACACTTAATCCATCCTCATAATCAAAATCACAAACTAACTGCACACACTTATCAACTTGGTCATAGCATGTGATAGAATAAACATTGCTATAAGGATATTTCATTGCATCATGAAAATTAAATTCAATCTTTTCATCTCCTACTTCCATAGACAAAGTATCCTTACCACAATCAATCTTTGTATTGGCAGTTTTCAAGAATGGTCTCCCAAACAATATAGGAGTGTTGTTTGATGAATCACAAGAGTCATGTTCCATATCAAGAATATAAAAATCACATGGAATGATCAAACTATCAATCTTGACTAGGACATCTTCTATCACACCAAGTGGGTAAACAAAACTCCGATCCGCAAGTTGTATTACAATGCTAGTTTTATTCAAAGGCTCAAGACTAAGAGAATCATAAACATGTTTGGGCATAACACTAATGGATGCACCTAAATCACACAAGGCTCTTTTAAAACTAGCATTACCAATAACACATGGGATAGTAAACGCACCTGGGTCCTTTTGCTTCAAAGGCATATTCTTTTGAACAACAGCAGATACAACTTCACCCATACTTACCATTTCATGACCTTTCAGTTTGAAAGCTCTCTTGGTAGTACACAACTCTTTCAAAAATTTGGCATACTTAGGAATTTGTTTGATAGCATCAAGTAAAGGAATGTTGAGTTCTACTTTCTTGAAGACCTCTAAAATCTCTTTTTCTTTGTCCTCTTTCTTTGACCTAGAAGAACTCATAGGAAAGGGTGGAATTGTTTTAAAACTGGAATTCATTAAGTGAGGAGTTACCTTTGGAGTGTTGGTCTTTGTTTCAGTTTGTGGAGAAGGAGGATGTTCCTTCTTTGTACTCAATTCAATTTCTATCTCTTCTTCTTCCTCCATCTCAATTTGTTTTAACCTTTTCTCTTCAAGTTCTTTCCCACTTCGCAGCATGATCGCACTAACATTCTCTTTTGGATTCAATGCTTGGGAGGGCAATTTTCCATTCATTTGTGCTTCCAATTTCCCCACACTTGAAGCTACTTGCCCCATTTGCTTCTCCAAGTTGTGAATACTTGACCTTGTTTCCTGTTGAAAAGACATGACGTTTTGTTGCAAAGTCACAGTGTTAGAAGCCAAAGTTTTCATCATCTCACGAAGATCATCATTAGATGAAGACCCCATAACATTGGAGTTTGTGAATGGAGGGGGCTGTCTTGCTTGATAATTCTGTTGGGATTGAAATCCACTGGGATGGAATTGTCGGCCTTGATTGCCTTGTTGAGGTTGGTTCCCATACCGTAGGTTAGGATGATCTCTCCATCCAGGATTGTACGTGTGGGAAAAAGGATCATACTTACGCTGAGGCTGTCCATTAAATGCTCCATCAACTGCATTAGCTTGTTCAATGTAATCTTCTTGCATTGTTGGGCACATATCTGAAGTATGTCCTTGTAAGGAGCATATGCTACAAGCTTTCACCTGTTGTACATTGCCACAAGCCAAAGAACGCACAAGAGAAGTAAGATCATTAACTTTATTCTCAAGGTTAGAAATACTTACCTCATTTACTCGTTTGTTTGCGAAGTCTCCACGAGTGCCAAACTGTTTTGAATTGGCTGCCATGTTTGAGATTAATTGGCGTGCAGCCTCGGGTGTCTTATCTACCAATGCCCCTCCACTTGCAGCATCAATGATACTACGGTCAGTAGGTATCAATCCTTCATAGAAATATTGAATGAGCAGCTGATCGGGTATTTAATGATGAGGGCATTGAATACAGAGTTGCTCAAATCTTTCCCAATACTCGGAAAGTGTCTCTCCATGAGATTGTCGAATCCCACATATTTCTTTTCTTATGTTGGCAACTCGAGATGCTGGGAAATACTTCTCAAGGAAGATCTTTTTCATGCCATTCCAAGTTCCAATTGAACCTGGGAGAATGGAGAAAAGCCATGCTTTTGCTGCCCCTTTTAAAGAGAAAGGGAAAGCTTTCAACTTAACATGTTCTTCATCAACTCCATTCGGTTTCATGCCAACACAAACCATATGGAACTCCTTGAGATGAGTATGAGGATCTTCTCCTGCAAGACCATTAAATGTTGGTAGCAAATGTATAAAACCAGATTTGAGCTCAAAGTTTACACTATTGTCGATGTTTATGCACAATGGCTGATTTTCCACGTTAGGAGCAGCAAGCTCCTTGAGTGTTTGTTGTCGTGCATTAGCCATGGTGTTAAGGCGAGCTTCCTTTCGTAACCTGCGTAAAGTTTTTTCTATTTCGAGATCTAACTGCACTTGACTTTGATTAGTAGAACGGGTTACTGGCATAAAGCATCAAGAAAACTCAAAAGAAACCAACCACGCAAGAGATCGAAAACAATGCAAATTGTACGAAAATCTTACGTTAGAAAACTAAAACTGCCTAAAAACCCTAGAAACCAGTGGAATTTGGCCTCGATAGAGTGGGGCTAGTGGTTTACCACCAGTTATGTTTAGAACGTCGTTTCCCTTCAAGAACCATAAGACCAAAACCTAATTCCACCAAAAAATCTGTTTTGAACAGTACCGTCGCCGCAAGTGAACAGTACCGCCGCAAGCAAAAATTCTGTTTCTCTTTTTTTTTTTTTCAGAAATATAAATAACAATCACAGCAACTAAAAATAACAGTAAAAGCACAAAAATCAAGTAAAATTACTTCCCCGGCAACGGCGCCAAAATTTGTTGCGATGTCGCGGTCGCACAAATTAATTACCCTAGCTTCAAACACAACACACAAGATAGTATAGAGCAAGCAAGGGGTCGATCCCACGAGGAAGATTTAGTTCAGATTTTTATGCTATACGTTATGCAATTTGGGGGGGGGTTGGATGTTATATAGGCTAAAGAAAAATAAAACAGAAAACTATCAAACAGAATTTAATAAAATCAGAAAATTATCAAGAGAACAAACCTTGGTTGCAATCACACATCCACCTATAGAAATCAGAACCGATCCTTGAAACGAAATTCCAGTTTATATTCTGAATTTTTATCTTTTCTTAACGTTGGTTAATTAACGGATCCGCCGTATAACTAACCCTAACCAACAAATAATCACAGTGTCCGCACTAATGATTTAATCCAATGGCAGCCTTAAGATCTAGATAAATTCATTATCTTAACAACTAAGTTGTCTGCTTATGTTGCTTTGATCGAATGTTCTCCCTAAGATTAATAACGTAGATCCGCTACAATTATTAAACTCAGTTGCTTCACAAGTTCATATACCACAACTCCGGTTTTGATATCAAACTTAGCAATAAATTGTCTATAATAAAAACTTAGAGTCCGCTCTAGCAATTAAAATAAACAATCATAGGAAAAATAAGCATAGGAGAACAAACATATTCATAATATAAACTGAAAAGAAAAGGGTAAAATAGATCTCACAGTTCTTGAAATCCGAAGGTTTCCGTGTCCTTGCAACAAGAAAATGAGTTTAGCCTTGCATGTTTATTGAACAACTAATCAAAAAGATGGAAGAATGCATGATTTAGGGTTTCTTAGAGTAGGGGGGCGTTTTTCTCCTCTTGGGTGGCTGCCCCCCTTCTCTTCTCTCATTCTTTTTATATGCTAGGAAACCCTAATCTCTATTTTACAAAATAGTCCTCCCTTAAGTAGACAATTTACATTTAAGTAGTTCAATAACTATTTTCCTAAAAAAGGAGAAATAGTTTTGCATGAAATCTTCAAGCTTTGACTTAGAGGAGCTACATTGCTGAAATAAAAACTTGGATGTCGGTTTAGATGCTTCGGAACGTAATCTGGACTCGTTTCTTCACGAAACCTGTTTGCTGGCAGAATTCAGTTGTCATCTTTGAAAAATCATATCTCCCTCATATGACATCGTTTTTGGCTGAATTTTGGAGCGTTTATAGCCCTTTGAGTCAGGAATCCAAAACAATTGAGTTTGCATCAATTGGACTTTTGTAGCTCTAGATATTCAAGTTGGAATGACCGAAGGTCAGCATTGGCAGATTGCGAGATTTGACTTTGAAAGCTGCGATTTCCATGCTCTTCCTTATTTTATTGTCTTGCCTTAGATGTCCAGAAAGGTATGGATGTTAGCTTTTTAATGCCACTGGAATCACTTCATTTCGACCTTTAGAGCTCATGTTCTGCACAAAACATCGACTGAACGTCAAATCTGTCAATTACCTTCAATTTACTCCTTTTTGCATCTTTCATCCAAAAGTGCCTTCAAAACATAAAACAAAGAATATCAAGGCATTTTATATATAAAACATAGGCAAAACACTAGTTAAATGTGGGTGAAACTATCAAATAATATGGTTGCATCAGAGTGAAACATTGGAAGATTTTTCTCCATTAAGGCAAGTACCAGTTTCTACGTTCAGAGGAGAATCCACTGGATTTGCACAGTTTATAAAAATCATCATCTGCGATAACGGGAGCGGCTTGTATTTGAGAAACCATTTCGGCCCTGTCCTTTTGTATTGAAACCATGTATATGGAAATCTGATAAAATCTAAGCTTGTATTTGTTGAAGTAAAAATAGTATATTCCCCTCTTGATAACCATGTATATGGCGAACTGTAATTTGTTGAAGTAAAACCTAATCTTGCATATGTTAAAGAAAAATCAGGAAGCGAAGAGCAATCATTTTCTTCAACACCAGGATCCACCACTCGGATTGTCAAGTTGTTGTAGTTGATTGCCTGCACGTAGTATTTTTGTGAGTCTAAATACAAAACTGTGGAGGTGTTTTTCTCGCAATGGAGGGTATAGAAAGGGTCTCCACAGTTTAATATATCACTGTTTAGCGTAAAAGGGTAGCTAATAGTATGATTGCCACAAGAAGAAGGGGCACAGAGATTGGTATCCTTGCAGTTGCTGGTTTGGAAGACTAGCAGGGGGAGTAGTAAGCCAAGGTAGCAAGCAAAGAGGAGCCTAGCCATGGGTGGAGAAAGAGTGTAGTCCATGAACAACTCATCTAGTCGTAAGAACACAACAGTTAAAGTCAGTGAAACATAGAAGAAGTAGAAACCTAAAGGCCAGTTTTTCAACGAGAGAGTTTCATCAGCTAATTAAAATGACCAGGTTATCCTTTGACATGTCAAAGTTACAATGATGAAGCAAAGATTACTTTGATATAAACCACAAATCTATCAACTCTCAACACCACAAGCGTCAACATAAAGTGAACATGATGACCTTCTTGGCAATAATTTGTGAAAAAAAGCCAAAGATCAACCCAAGTCTACCACGTAAGTAAGCTCTGCTTCTCTCCACTTTCCTCAAAGTGGAAAGAAAGTGAGGGTGTACTAATCCTTATTGACACAAAACTTGCTGCGCATACTTGATCGAAAACAAACACAAATAAAACATAAATAAGCAGATTTACATGGTTTCTCAAAACTGGATATGTCTACGGAAACAGCAGATTGTATATTATTAGAGGAATGATACAAACACTCAACTCAATCCAATACAATCCCACAAAACCTAGTGTTTCACTCTTATACTCGGTGTTTCTCTCAAATCTGCTCTATTTCACTCTCACAGTTGGACTTGCACTCACTGCACATTTTACACCTCTTACTCTCACCACTTTTCTCTACACTTGCACTCTTGCTCTCTCTTTGTCTCTATTTATAGGAGAAATGGAAGCATTTACAGGAGAAATGGAAGCATTTACAGCAATCAATAAATACCAACTACTAACTACTACAACAAATATTATGGTTGATGGTGGAGAAGGTGGTTGATGGTGGTTGAGAAAAATGTTAACAATTTGCTACAAATCTCCACCTTGGCAAAAAAATTTCATTCAATTCTTGTGATCAATTAATGCTACCTAATGCGTCAATGACAATGGACCCTGAAAGTGCTCAACACCGAAAGATTTTGATCAAGTCCACACAATATTAGAACTTGATTCTTGAGATATATTTTGTAAGCATGTCAACTAGATTATTTGCGGTATCAATTTTATGTACCAGAATATCCACAAGCGCTCAAAGCCACAAGCTTCTCAAAACCACAAGCGTGTCAAAACCAAGTCCAATTAATTAAGCTTCTACACTCTACAACAAGAGAACTTTCAGGTGACCAGACTGTCATAAAACGAAGGTATCAGATTTACCCTTCCTGCTCCCATCTGAGTTTACTACTGTTTCAGCAATATATAAGTTTTATTAGGCCAATCTTGTATCACCATAGGAGGCAATGATGAAAGGTTCGTCAAAAAAGGCTATATGCCTGTTCTGTTTCATGTTCATTGCAGAACTTGGAGCAAGCCCTAATTGCACAGGATCTTGTGGGAACCGTGGCCTTCACATCCGATTTCCATTCTGGATAAAGGATAGGCAGCCAGAACAGTGTGGCTATCCTGGTTTTGATCTGTCTTGCAATGATAAGGGCGATATAGTGCTCGAGCTGCAAGATGCAGTGAAGCTCTACATAGATAAGATTGACTACAAAAATCAAGTTATTTACGCAAGTGATCCCCAAGGTTGCCTTCTAAGCCAACACTCAAACTTCTATTCGTCTGGGTTTCACATACAGTTTAAGATGTCCAAGGTCAATTTTACCATCTTCAATTGCTCTTTAAATAATGCAATATCTCGGCCTAGGATCGCTTGTCTCAGCACTCACCAATATGACGTTCTTGCCGTTGATTCGGAACAATCTATTGATGACAGTGAGTTATTATTATCTTGTACCAAGATGTACGACCTACCTGTTCAACGTGATATCCGCCTGTCTTGGTCCAATCCCAATTGTGTAAATTGTGAAGAAACTGGAAAACAATGTAGATTGAGGGTAAATAGCAGCTCTGAGCTTGAAACTAAATGCTATGGCTCGCCAAGACCAAAAAAAGGTATTTTTAGATTCAAGTCTTCTTTTTCACTGTTCTGTGTTTATGGCACCTTGATTTTCTAGGATTTTTTGCTTTATTAAGTCTTGTTTCTACAAATTCATGACATTATAGTGACTTCAGAAACTTCCTGAAAATGAGAACCTAACAAGTAACATCTTCTGCAGGTGCACGGAAAAGGAATCTGACTATAGGTTAGTTGTTCTCAAATTTACTCCAACTCTTTGCTTCCAAAAAACAAGATCAGTTACTTAACTCAAAAGGCTTATTTATGTATGCAGGTGTAACCACAGGATCCATCCTTTTCGGGGTTTTGGCCATTGCAGTCTACCAAATCTATAGCTTCAGAAAATCAGAAGAGGAATATCAGGCCAAGGTTGAAAGGTTTTTGGATGATTACAGAGCTATGAACCCCACAAGATACTCCCATGCTGATCTCAAAAAGATGACAAATCAATTCAGGGATGAATTGGGGCAAGGAGCTTATGGAACTGTGTTCAAAGGAAAGCTAACCAGTGAGATTCCGGTGGCTGTTAAGGTTCTAAGCAATTCAACAGAAAAAGGAGAGGAATTCGTCAACGAGATGGAAACAATGGCTAGGATTCACCATGTCAATGTAGTCCGCTTGATTGGCTTCTGTGCTGATGGATTCAGAAGAGCTCTAGTTTACGAGTACTAGCCAAACGATTCGCTGCAGAAGTTCATATCTTCAGCAAACGCCAAGAATGTTTTCCTTGGCTGGGAAAGGCTGCATCATATTGCCCTCGGAGTAGCCAAAGGGATTGAATATCTTCACCAGGGTTGTGACCAAACAATCCTCCACTTTGATATCAAACCACATAATATCCTGCTGGACAATGACTTCAATCCCAAGATTGCAGATTTCGGTCTGGCTAAGTTGTGTTCCAAGTATAAAAGTGTTGTTTCCATGACAAGAGTTAGGGGAACCGTCGGCTACATAGCACCTGAAGTGTTCTCAAGAAACTTTGGGAATGTCTCCTACAAGGCAGACGTGTACAGTTTTGGAATGTTGGTGTTAGAAATGGTTGGTGGAAGGAAAAATGTTGATGAAACAGCAGAAAATGGTGATCAAGTATACTTCCCAGAATGGATTTATAATCTCTTAGAAGAAGGAGAAGACCTGCGGTTGCACATCAAGGAAGAAGGGGATGCTGAAATTGCGAAGAAGCTAGCCATTGTGGGACTGTGGTGCATCCAGTGGAACCCAGTGGACCGCCCTTCCATGAAAATTGTTGTCCAGATGCTGGAAGGTGAAGGAGACAGGTTAAGTACACCTCCTAATCCTCTTAGCTCCACAGCTCCAAAGAGAACGAATACAGGTATGCTAAGGCCGTGATCTATGAGCAGCTGCCTACAGTGGATTCTGAGTAATTCGCGGCTTATTACACAAATAAAAGATTAGCTTGGAAGATTAGTTTTTAAATTGTATTTCTCAAACTATATGACGATGATACTTTAGGACTATTAAGAGTGTTTGGCTCTGCGTTAGTTGCTGTGTTTTTTGTGAAACTCAATAACATAATGTTTGGTTATTTTTAGCAGTTGCGTTTTGGCTTATGAGACTCACAAAAATATGATGTTTCACCGCAGGTTCTGTGCAAGCAAGTTTTTCTTGCTTCTCGCTGCGTTTAACATTGCTGTGTTTTTGTTAGATGAAGAGTTGCCCTCTTTACTGGTCACATAAATGTGTGTCGGGGGTTTTGTTGCCATGCTTCTAAATTTTTTTTTATTTTAATTATTTTTTTTAATATTTTAATATCATTTTAATACATTGAAGTTAAAAATAATTTTTAAAAAATTAAAAAATATTAATTTAATATATTTTCTAATAAAAAAAATATTTTAAAAAACAACTTTTAACACACCAAAACAAGCCTTTTAAGGTAATTAAAGTTTCAGGGACTTCTTCCTTACTATTATTTATTCAGTTGATGCTACAAACTAATACTTTATGGTCAAATAGCTAAAACTCAAGTAGCATTAGTGCCCTTCCTCTTCTCAAGAGGTCTTGAGCTCCAACCTCTTCTTGTGCTAAAAAAATTTAAAGAAGAATTGATAGGAAATACTAACAAACTGGGAAATAGAAAGGATTCAATCACGATATACTTGAAATTATATGGACTCAATTGTTAAAATTTTATATTTTATGGTTAATTTGAGTATCCTCTGTAATTAACAGCACCTAGCTTTTGAACGAACTTGAATAGCCTGTTGTCTTCTTCAATGCAAACAACCATCCACGTGGAAACTGCGTGTTATTTGAGTCTGTAGATTCTTATCGTTGCAACGTTACTAACCTTTTTTCGATAAAAAAAATAAATTAAATTATATAAAAATTAACTTAAAATAACCCTTGACACATTCAAAAACAATTCAAATAATTAAAAATATAATTTGACTCCAAAAAAATATTAAGATTAAAACATATTAGATCGACTTGGATGAACTTAAATTGACCTGTCAATTTTACGACTTGGATAATGAGACAAAGATAACCCCATTAAAATAAATCAAAACAAATTATAAAATCCAGATCTCAATCAATTTAATGTTAAAAACTAAACTTGAAAAAAAAATTAATTTTTTTTAAAAAAACTTAAATTAATTCAAGTTAATCTATCAAATCTATGAATCATCAAACCATGATAAACTTATATATATAAAAAAATATATAAAACTTGATTCTTAATCAACCCATTGTTGAAGGATAAAATTAAAAAAAACCTTAAGTAAACTCGCCAAACCCATAATTTGGGTCATAAGAGCGGAATAACTTTATAGAAAGCAAACGAAAAAATTAACCCTGATAAACCCGAGTTACACTATGAAACCCATGTCGCAAGTGATGAAACTAAGATAACTACATATACACCAAATCAAAACAAATTATGAAGCATGATTCTTAATCAATCCATTGTTAAAAAATAAAATTAAAAAAAAATCCAATCTAATAAAAGAACAGAATAAAATAATTAAGTCAACCCAAGTTCATCCGTAAAATTCATGATCCACGTTGTGAGACTATGATAACTTAATAGGAAATAAATTGGAAAGAATTATGATGAGAGGTTCAACAAAAAAGGCTATTTGCTTGTTCTATTTCATGTTCATTGCAGAACTTGGAGTGAGTCTAAATTGCACAGGATCTTGTGGGAACCACGACATCCGATTTCCATTCTGGATAAAGGATAGGCAGCCAGAACAGTGTGGCTATTCTGGTTTTGATCTGTCTTGTAATGAGATGGGCGATATAGTGCTCGAGCTGCCAGCTGCAGTGAAGCTCCACATAGAAAAGATTGACTGCAAAAATCAAGTTATTTATGCAAGAGATCCCCAAGATTGACTACCCATTGTTATTTGAGTCGTAGATTCTTATCGTTGCAACGTTGCTAACCTTTTTTCAATAAAAAAAATTTAAATTATATAAAAATTAACTTAAAATAACCCTTGACGCATTCAAAAACAATTCAAACAATTAAAAATATAATTTTACTCCAAAAAAAAATTAAAAATGATATTTAATTTTTTTTTTTTTTAGATTAGAACATATTAGATCGACTCGGATCAACTTAAATTAACCTGTCAATTTTATGACTTGGATCTTAAGACAAAGATAACCCCATATAAAGTAAATCAAAATAAATTATAAAGTTCAAATCTCAATCAATCCAATATTAAAAATTGAACTTGAAATTTTTTTTTTTTTAAACAAAAACCTATATCAATTCAAGTCAATTTATCAAATCTATGAATCATCAAACCATGATAAACCTATAATATATATATATATATATATATATATATATATATATATATATAAAACTTGATTCTTAATCAACCCATTATTGAAAAATAATTTTTTAAAAAAAATCCAATCTAAAAAAAGAACAGAATAAAATGACTAAGTCAACCTGTAAAAGTCATGATCTAGGTTGTGAGACTATATGATAACCTAATAGGAAGTAAGCTGAAAATAATTATAAAGTTTAATTCCTAATCAATATAATGTTAAAAGATAAATTGAAAAATAATACAAATTACAAAAAAAACACGAGTTTACCCACTAAACTAGCAACACATGAGAACAGGATAACAAATTAAATTAATTATTTTTTTGATATGTTTAGATCATTTTAATATATTGATATTAAAAATAATTTTTTAAAAAATAAAAAATATTATTTTAATATATTTTCTAATAAAAAATATTTTGAAAAATAACTTTTGATACTCCAAAATAGGCCTTTTAAGGTATTTAAAATTTCAGGTACTTCTTCCTTAGTATCCATTACTATTATTTATTAGTAATACTTTATGGTCAAATAGCTAAAACTCAAGTAGCATTAGTGCCCTTTCTCTTCTCAAGAGGTCTCCTTGTGCTAAAAAAAATTAAAGAAGAATTGATAGGAAATACTAACAAACTGGGAAATAAAAAGGATCAAGTCAAGATATGTTTAAAATGTTAGGGACTCAATTGCTATACTAAACTTCTATATTTGTGACAAATTAAGAATTTAGTAATACTTTAGAGGTTAATTCGAGTTCCCTCTATAAATAAACAACACCTAGCTTTTGAACACAGAATAGCTTGTTGTCTTCTTCAATGCAAACAACCATCCACGTGGAAACTGCATGTTATTTGAGTCTGTAGATTCTCTCTTTAGATATTATTAGATTAATTTTTTTTTAATTTAATTTTTTACAACGTTGGTAACCTTTTTTTAATATAAAAAATTAAATTATATAAAAATTAACTTAAAATAACCCAATTAACTTGAAAAATTCAAAAACAATTCAAATAACTAAATACATACTCTAAATTTTTTTTTAAATAATATCTTTTTTAAAAAATATTAAGATTAGAACATATTCAATTGACTCGGATCAACTTAAATTAACCTGTTAATTTTATAATTTGAATAATGAGACAAAAATAACTCTATATAAAGTAAGTCAAAATAAATTATAAAGTACATATCTCAATCAATCCAATATTAAAAAATAAACTTAAAAAAAAAACAGAAAAAAACCTATATCAATTAAAGTTAATCGGCTAAATCTATAAATCATCAAATCATGATAAACCTATAAAAAAAATTATAAAATTTAATTTTTAATAAATCTAATATTAAATAATAAAATAAAAAATAAAATAAAAAATAAAAATAAAATCAAGCCTCTCTCTCAAGCCATGGTTTCAGTCACTAAGAAAAACATGAAAAATACCCCCCTCTCTCTCAGGCCATGGTTTCAGTCACTAAGAACCACCACCCCTCCTCCTATAAGCCACCCAAGAACCACCACTTGAGTCTTGTCTTGCATCATCCTATACTCAACCAGAAAAGAAAACTGATTAGCTTAGACTTTGAAGGGGAAATAAAATTAGGTTAACAAAAGCAGAGGAGTACAAACAAAATGCACTAAAGTGAGGCTGCCATTGTAAAACTGAATAACAAATATGCAGATGTAGATGTAGTACATTGATCACCATCAATCATAAGAACATAAGTTGCTCAGCTGCAGCAATTTCTGTTTGTTAAGTTTTTTCAGCAAGGAAACCAACAACATCCGGCATAACATGGCAAGAAAAACTTTTCCTTGGTAGCATGAAATATTCCAAGGATGGCAGAGAACTCAACCTTCATAAAAATTGCAAAAGCATTTCGATTGAAGGCTAAAATTTGCTATTTTCCGAAAAGAGCTTTCAAACTAAATCGAAAATTTGAAAGTTTAAGGTCAATCTTTGGAGCAACGATCACCACAACAACACCATTCTAAAAAGTTATCATTTTCGCGGAGCGAAATACAACGGTTTTTTCACTGCTTGAGAAAAGAAAAAAGTTTTCTAGCAGCAGCATAAGAATTAAAAGAAAAAACTCATACCTATTAGTGATGAAACCAAATACTTGACCCATCTTCCTCTTCATCTTCAGTTCTGCAAGCAGCAACAGCAGATTTGAAACCAAAATCTTGTAACCCAGAAAACGGGATTCCCACGTCTTGTTATTTTTCATCTAACAAAAAAACTGAAGAAACAGGAGTTCTTCTTAAGAAATATTCCGTATAACATGGAATATTAAAGCTTCCATGATAAATTGGTGGCTCCTCCTCGCTTCAACCTCCAAGAACCTCAGCTTACACTTGTCATTGGTGAACATTCCAGACGATGAATTCGCCTATGACATAGATTAAAAAAAAAATATGAAGCTATAATTCAAGACAGCTTATAATTAATCGTCACTAATGAATGATCAAGAAGAAAGGAAAAACTTGTAATCATTAATTTCAACACTTGATGAATCTTGAATTTGATTAAGCAATAAAAAGCTTTCACTGAAACCCTAAAATCAACAACAAACCAAAAAAAATCAAATATAATCAAGATGGAAATATAAAGAAAAAATCACCTGGCCAATGATCATGTTCTCAGACGTCTTCAACTGAACCAACCTCTCCCCAAACTAAATACCCAATTTTCACAATCTATTCCCATAAGTCTGGATGTGATTGGCAGTCGCCTTGTAACCTTCAATTTCCACAACCAATGATGTCTCCTTTGTTTCTGCCTGTTTCATACCTCCTCTCCTCTTTCTCACATCGATTTGTTTTAGAATAGAAGGAGAAGAACTGGCGATCGCCAAGAGCACCATCTTCACCCTCCTTTTCTTCTACCTTCCCTGTGATTCTTCTCTTGCTTCTTCGTCTGGACTCTGGAGTGTGTGTGTGTAAATAAATTATATAATTTATTTACTTATTAGTGTTTATAATTTTTAGTTTATTTGATTATATGTGTATAAATTTTTAATATATATATAAATTTTCTTATAAAAAAAAAAATTTCAAAATATTTAACCGGTTCTCTAACCTAGGTGGCGTACATTAGACTGTACCATGATTGGAAGGGTTTGGGCTTTAATTTCCTGGGAGCCCAATTGCATCGAACCTTGAAATCGATTAGATCCACAGGCCGCCTGTATAATAATGGATTAATGGCCTAGCAAATTGATTATGGGTTAGTTTATAATTTACAATTACAACCTTTTTTTTCTTTCAATATATATATATATATGAATGCCTGCTTGCATGGATAAGTACTATTTTTTACTCTCTTTTTTTCATGGAAAATTACGTGAAATGAAAATTTTAGACAAGAAACATTTAAAACTGAAGTGTTGAGGATGTAAGACATTGATTTAATAATTACCTCTAAATTAGTATTTTGGGCAGCCATGGAGGGTAATAGCTGTCCAAATATCATAGAGTTAACTTTTAACTTCTATTAATCTCTCATCAAACATAATCCAAGCCACACAATTCAACCCATAAATTTACTTAGCATGTTAGATATGTTATAAATTTATAGTTTTAAAAACATGGTTCATCATTAATTTTTAGAATAAAAATTTTATTGAAAATTATTCTTTAACAAAAATATATTGGGATGAAACATTAATTTTTTTTTTATAAAAAAATAGATTATGGTTAACATGTTTTATAAACACAAGAATCATTCGCCTTACATAGAAAAAATAATAGATTTTTTGTTATTTGGTCAGGTCTTGAGTTTGCTCTCTAATGATCACGAGTTTAAGTCCCTTCAGAGCCACTAGAAGCTTACATAGTCGTTAACTTCAGGAACTGTGAGATTAGTCAAGATGCGTACAAGTTAGCCCCGATACCCATATTAATAATAATAATAATAAAAAGAATATGAGATTTTTTGTAGTTTATATAATATAAAGTTTAAGAGTTAAAATTATATTTGTAGGCTATAAAACTTTTAAAGACGAGAGGTTTTAGGATAAAGGATTTTTGTATTTAATTTACACTGGCTTGCTTAACTTTGGTTGAGAGAAGGTATGTTGTTAAATAATTTTTTAGGCCTATAAAAATTATTTTTTAAGG
The DNA here is from genome assembly GCA_018804465.1 of Populus tomentosa. Classification (NCBI taxonomy): domain Eukaryota; kingdom Viridiplantae; phylum Streptophyta; class Magnoliopsida; order Malpighiales; family Salicaceae; genus Populus; species Populus tomentosa. The sequence continues at coordinate 12,056,625 of CM031981.1, forward strand.
CAGCACATGAACAATTTATATGAACAATTATCTTTCTTTATTTAAAAAAGTTTTAGTTTTTATGTCAAAAAACTATTAGATTATTTTTTATGATGGATAATTAAAAATGATAAACAGTGAAGATTACTCCTGGTAGTTCTATAAAAACTATTTTTAAGATAGCCTGTGAGCAATTTATCTGAACAATTATCTTTCTATCTTTTTATGTCTAGAAAGTTTTATTTTTATATCTAGAAAGTGTTATTTTTAATGGGAAAAAAACTATTATTTTTATATCTAAGCAATTTATCTGAACAATTATCTTCCTTTTCTCTTTCTTCTTTTTATTATGAAGGTTAAGTTCTAGTACTTTGTAGAGAAATATTGAGTTTAAGAATAAATGATTTAATTCTTAACAACAATATTTTTCTTTCCTTTTCTATTATATTTTCACTAGTTTTAATTTAATACTTTGTATTTTAAGTATATTACATTATTTTGAATACGCTAGTTCATAGTAAAAATAGTCGCAATACACAATATTTCCTGACTTTTGTTTTTTAATTTAAGTTTTAATATGTATAGTAGAAGCCAGTGATGCAATGAAAATGAGGCAAAAGAGTTAAACTAAGTGGATTTCGAGTGCCATGACTGAGAAAGAAACTCAAAGTTTGTGAATTTATGTCTATGCTTTCAAAAGGGATGTGTAAACAGTGCTTAGCAGAGCGGTGTATGACTTTTGATAGATTTGAAGTAAAAATTTCATCTGATAAGAACGTAGATCAGTTCAAACCGAATGTAGATCAAATTACAATTTATTATAATGGTAATAATTATCAAAGAACCAGTATCATTCATGGGACAAGCCTTCCCCTGCATATGAGCAGAGTATTTCATATCAGATCACTTAATTATATCCATTTTCAAGCAAGCTGACTGATTCCGAAGAATAATCAGACATGGAAGATGACTCTCCACAAGTGTTCATTGGCTTCTCATCTAGATTTAGAACTGGTCTCGGAGGCAGTTGCAGGCTTTCCATGTCTCCTTCAAGCATCTCCACAACTTCGTTCATTGCGGGCCGATTCAGAGGGTTCATTTGTATACACCACAACCCTACAATAACCATCTTCTTGACTATCTTTTGTTCTTCTTCCGTGCTACCATCTCCAATTTCTATAGCCTTCTCATTAGAGACTTGGTCACGAACCCAATCTGGCCAGTAAATCTGGCTTGAATTCTCTGCCAATGCGTTCAGATTCTTCCTTCTGCCAGCCATTTCCAACAGCAACATTCCAAAGCTATAAACATCAGCTTTGTATGAGACACGCCCGATGTTCTTGTAGAACAGTTCTGGCGCCATGTATCCTATCGTTCCCCCCGCTGCAGTGAGAGATTTAAGACTCTCATTTGTTGGACACAACCTAGCAAGTCCAAAATCAGCAACTTTTGGAGTGAAATGTTCATCGAGAAGAATGTTGTGAGGCTTAATGTCAAAATGTAGGATCTGCATCTCACAACCTCGATGTAGATATTGGATGCCATGAGCCACTCCAAGGGAAATCTCATGCAGTTTTTCCCAGCTTAAAGAGACAGATCTTTCTTGAGAAAAAATGAAATTATTGAGAGATCCATTGGGCATGAAATCATATACAAGAGCGCGCTTTGATCCCTCAGCACAAAAACCAACTAGTTGAACTACATTGGTGTGGTGAATCCTTCCAATGGTAGCGACTTCATTGATGAAATCTTGTCCATTAGCCTTGGATTTGCCCAGCAATTTTATCGCTGTAGAACGTCCACTGCGAAGCTTTCCTTTATACACACACCCAAAACCTCCTTCGCCCAACTTTTTCTTGAAACCTCTGGTCATCTTCTTAATCTCCGAATAAGAATACCTCACGACTGGCATAAGATTGTTATGAGTGTGAAGGAATTCCTCAATTGTGTCATATGCTGATAGATGTCTTCGTCGCCATTTATAGATCAAGAATGCAAACACAAATGGACTCCCAAAAATAAATTTTGGCCCCTGAAGTAGTGCTGTGTGAAATTTGAGGGGGGAAATTGAAGACAGAAATCATTATTATTTCTTACTGATTATAAGATAAATACACAACATGGGTTAGGTTTGCTGTTAGGATTTGTAGAAAAGCATACCCTTAACGAAAAGATATGTCTCAGACATTAGGCAACCCCCCAACCCCAAGAACTTGGCATAAGAAGACATTTAGGAATTATCATTTTGTATCTGCTAATAAAATATGATCCAATATCTTAGCTTAAAAAAAATATATAAATAGTCAATAAGGGAAGTTCTTACCAATGAACATGGATGCAGACAGCAGGAAGCCTGCAGAGAAGGTAAACAAATTAGAGATATTATAGTAAGAATTAGTTGGAATTACGGAATCAAGCATGATGAAGTGGGGAAATAGAATCCTCACCATAGGTTATCACGAACCAAGAAAGTTCATCTGGACCAAGAGATCAGTTACAAAGATTAGATTTGTGATTTGAGAAAATATATAACGGAGGTTATTACAAGATGAAAGAAATTGAGAAGAAACAAATTAAATGACTTTGCAAAATTATCCTGGTTTTCCTTTTTGAATTCAAATCTTGAGGTTAATATGGAGAAGATTTTATTAAATTTTTCTGAATGTATTAAAGAAGCAAACTTAGTTTTGTTTGACTAAGTTTTCTGAAAATTGGTATAAAATATCATTTATCGTCGAATAAAAGAAAACCACGAATTATTATGACAAATGATATGACCATCTGCAGCCTATGATAGCTTGATTGAACTGACCGTACGATACTCAGCACTACAACATCCTTCAGAAATGGGGAAATCATGAGAAGAGAAGTTGAAGATAGAAAAACGAGCAGTTTGTTACTCAATTTTGCCCACCTGTGCAGTGTGTACGGTTCGAATCATCGATGTAGCATCCATCTGCACAGCTTCCACACCTGCTATTGTGCCATGAAAGCTCAAACCCATATGCCAGCTGACTGTGAATTTCCTTAAAGGACATGTTCTTGTAATCCTTGTCTGGCAACGACGTCATCCTCTCTAAGCTGCACAGTTCCATCAAATCCGAGGCCTTCATGCCACCAATATTCACATATGAATGCGTTGAGAGGGAAGCATTGGAAGATTTCGTTCCATTAAGGCAAGTACCAGTGTCTACGTACAGAGGAGAATTCACTGGATTTGCACAGTTTATAAAAATAATCTTCTGCGATAATGAGAGACGATTGAAATCGGGATTCCATTTCGGCCCTGTCCTTTTGTATCGAAACGATGTATATGGATTCTTGGAATTATCCAGGTTTCCATATGTTAAAGAAAAATCAGGAAGCGAAGAGCAATCATTTTGTGTAACACCAGCATCAACCACTCGGATTGTCAAGTTGGTGTCGTTGATTGCCTGCACGTAGTATTTTCGTGAGTCTAAAAACAAAACTGTAGAGATATTTTTCTCGCAACGGAGGGTATAGAGAGGGTTTCCACAGTAAGATGGATCACTTTCTAGCCTAAAGGGGTACCTAATAGTAAGGTTGCCACATGAAGAAGGGGCACAGGGATTGTTATCCTCGCAATCGAGGGGATAGGGAAGGTTTCCACAGTTTAATGGATCACTTATGTTTAGGCTAGAGGGGTAGCTAATAGTAAGGTTTCGACAGTTTAATGGATCACTTATGTTTAATAGATCACAGAGATTGGTATCCTCGCAGTTACTGTTTTGGAAGACTAGCAGCAGGAGGAGTAAGGCTATGGAGCCAGCAAAGAGGAGCCTAGCCATGGGTGGAGAAAGAGGGTGGAGTCCATAAACGATATCAAGTCTTTAAAAGACAACAGTTAGAGCAGTAATATTAAATAATAATGTAAATTTGTTTAAATTTTAAATTGAAAAAGCTTTCACATACATATTAAAAAATAATATAAATTATATATTAAAAATTTATATAACAGATTAACTTTTAAAACTAAACTATTTCTTGTGAATGTTTCATATTAAAATGACTAAGTCATCCTTTGAAATGTCCAAGTGACAATAAGAAAGCAAAGATTAGTTTGATATAAACCACAAATCCATCAACTCTCA
>CM031981.1:12061215-12223202 GCA_018804465.1 Populus tomentosa
CACCACTCGACCCCTAAAGCAACCACCTCACAAACTAACACCACTCAAAACTCTAACCCCACTACTAACCCTAACCCCGCAGCTAATCCATCACCATTATCTCCCTCCCTCAAAGACCAGGTGTTATCACGCGCCACCCACATTACGCGCCAAGAACTACTCAAAAGAAGATCCCACAAGCTGAAACAGCTCTCAAAATGCTTCAAAGATTATTACTGGGCATTAATGGAAGAACTCAAAGTTCTGTACAGAGAGTACTATTGGAAGTATGGTGTTAGCCCATTCAAAGAAGACCACCAAAACACCCTTCAAAAAGTAGAGCAGCAGAAGCAGGGTGGTGGGTTTGGTGTTTTAGAGAGAGAGAATGGGGAGGGGGAGGCTAATATTGAAGTTATTGGTGAAAATAATAATAATGTTAGTGATTTGAAGAGCAATCATAGGTGTTTGTTTGTTGGGTGTAAGCTAAAGGCTATGGCTTTGACAAGTTTTTGTCATCTTCATATACTTTCTGATGCAAAGCAGAAGCTTTACAAGCCTTGTGGTTATGTTATCAAAAGGTTTGATGTTTCTTTACTTTTGTCTTTGATTTCTGGTTCATAAAGCTTATTTCTTTTATAGGTATTTGTTTTTTTTTTTTTTTTGGGGGGGGGGGGGGGGGGTTCGATTGTTTGGTTGCTGTAAGATTGTGTTGGTGGTGTTAAACTCTCTTTTTGGCTAGGTTTTGGTATGTTTTTTATGCTTGAATGGTTGGCATTGCCAGTTTTATTTTAATAGTTGCATGTTTGTGCAAGATTAGTTTGCCCAGGGCCAGTTGAGGAAGTTTGTGATAGGTAAATTGAATGAGCTTGATTAAGGTTGTGTAGGAATTGGTTTATATATGCGTAGTGTTAGGGATCTGGTAAGAAGTCTGATGGATCATGAAGGATTTGTAAATTCGATGACAATTAATTACCTGAGAATTTCTTGTGACCGTGATATTTCAGGGATCAAAATGAAACAATGTTGTTTTGATGTTAAGCTGGGAATTTAATCCATAATTATGAAAAGTTTATGCGAATTGGATCAGGGAATGTTGATATATGCAGAAATGAAATGAAGTATTTGCTTGCCTTGTAGCTTCTAGCGACGATTATGGAACAATTTGAAGTACTAGAAACTTGTGTTTTTCATCCTAGATTTTTATCTCCTTTTTTGCGCTAGTTCTGGTAATGAGACCTAACTTAAAGGTATAGAACTTTGTTTCATGAATCCATTATGCAACATCTAACAAGTTGAAAATGGTAATCAGATGCATATCATGGTATATAACAATACACAGCAATAATGTAGACAATAAGCTAAACGAAAGAAGAAAATGAGGAGAGAAATGTTTTGAGAGAATTCTCACTATGCTTGAACAAATTGTGAGGCAACATTTGATGGTCTAACTAGTTGCTCAATTTTATTTGATAGTCATGCATGGTTATGAAGAACTCTAATGGTGCTGTAGAAGTAATTTGGATTATTGTATGAGTAACATGTTTATACTTTCACCAAGAAATCGTGTTACTTGGATATTATACCAAAAGATTTGACTGAAATGTTAGTGTGCTTTGTGTCTTCGGTTAAATTGTTATAGATTTTGCGCATCCTTTTTGAAGTTCATTTTCTTGTTCTTGGGATTACTGTTGTGCGTGATATCTAATCAATGTAGAGCTGTCTTGCCATAAGGTCCATTGGGCATTGACATCGTAGCTGCAGCTTGTGATAGATTGATGGCATTAGTTGACATCCAAAATGAAAACAAACATGCATTGATGGATATATGCTTGAACCCTGAACAACTTTTAAGTTCTTGCTGAAGTGCTGAAAGACTGAAATTTTAAAACTAAACTTCATATCCAAGTTCTACGTAGCTTGCTTTACAACTAAGATAGCTAGCATTTCTGCCGCCAGTTTGCTTGCCATGATACCAAATCAAAACTATTTTGATGGGCAGTTGGTTGGATTTGGTTGGATTTGGTTGTCAAATCCGAGTGAAATATTTTATTGGTTCCTGTATCATATGATGAATTTTAAAATAGTGCATTATGATTGATTCTAATCCGTTGATTTTCCACTTATCATAAGATTGTTTTGGTTGGCTATGTACTCAAGTGCTCAGGCAGGACCAATAACATGTGGAAAGCCAATACTGAGATCAACTGCTCCTGCACTCTGCACTGTCCACTTCCAAAAGGCTCAGAAACATGTGACTCAGGCTCTGAGGAAAGCAGGCCTTAATGTTTCCTCATCAAGTAAGCTTGCTCCTAAGTTCCACGTCATCGTGACAGAATATGTGCGTCAAATTCAAGCCAAGAGGAAGGCTGCAAAATGAGGAAATCAGAGGAGAGTCGTGGATAACGAAGTGACTGCTAGCTGAGCTGTTTGTCCATTGCAGAGATGACTTGTGAAGCATGAGTGGCAGTGTACATTGTTAGAATAACCCATGGTAAGTTTCTTGATTAGAAGAAGGGAGAGGTGATCATAGTTTGGATCATAGTATTCTAAAAGTGTCAAGCATACAATTTGCTGTTCTTTATTTTATTTTTATCTTTTTAGAGAGAGAATTATTTGCATTTAATTTCTGAATTGACTGTGCATCGTAAGAAATAAAATGCACCACTTACCATTAATTGTTGTTTGCAGATATGCTTTTTCCGGATGTTTATCTTCCGGCGGCAGCACTAGGTGTTCGACGTTCCAGTTACTCTGGTAAACAAAAATGTGTACTGGTGCTAGACGATTGTAACAACTCTGATGCGCCGAACCTTTATTTTATTTATAAAAGCTTGTATAGCCATTCAACTTGAATTGATGAATGATGGGACTGTATGTGCCTGTATATGATCATGAACCTGTGCTCCTTTTGTTTTTCTTCAACGATGAAGATTGTATGGCAGAATTTGGCATTTTAAGGTCAGCCAGGGGGCTGAATGCTTCTTCTTTATAGTATGATTGTAAAACATTGGTCTGTGACTGTAAAACATGACCATGCATTTTAAATAATGCAAGGAAGACTTTGGAGAGTTTTCGTTGGGACCCAAATGAGCAGTGACCTCTCCTCTCTCTTTCTATCTTGTCATCTTTGATCTCTTGCAATACTTCTCGGTATATTTTTTAAAATTTTATTTGATTGATGATTTAAATTTTGTGATTTTATACGCCTTTTAGGATAAAATTAATTAATAATTTGTACGAACTTGGATTTTTAGAATGTTAATTAATTGGTGTAGGAGGAAGTTAAAGAGCAATATAATCCAAAAAAAACACGAGAAAAGTATCGGAAATATGAAACTAAAGTTTTTATATTTTATTTTATTTTTAATAATAATTTTTCCAGAGATTTATAAAGCTTTAAATAGATTAAAAATTCTATTTTAATTGAAAAAAAAATTAAAATTATATATAGAAACAAGAAATATAAAATCTGAAAATAACAATGAAAGTTATAAAAATTATCAAAATTAGAATTCGGGAGTAAAATTTTAAAAATCTAAAGATCTAATGGTCAAAGCAAGGATTTCATAACTACTCTAAGTAAATTAATATTTTAAAACTTCTGTAAAAATTTGAATATATTTTAATGATTGGATTAAAAATTATGGTTTTTTAAAGTTGTTATTATAATTTAAAATGATTAAATTTTTTTTTTAAATCTAGACTTGTTTTATTAACTTATAAATATATTTATTAAATTATTAATATAATATATCTGAAGTAAATCATTATCTAATTATAATAGATTAACACCGCAAGCTCGGTTATATCATTAATGACTTGGGATTTTTTTAGCTGCTGATTTTTTCTTCAATTTAATATTTGATGGGGATGAAATGCGTTCATAAGGTGGCTTCATCACAACTTGGGGTCAACTGCATCTTGGGTCTTCAAGTTTGTAACTTGCAGTGGACATCTTTTCTTTTTTTTTTCTTGGTTCTATTCAGTTGATTGAATTTTCTTGTGTTTGGACACTCGTATTAGTTTGGCACTTGTGGTGGTTGAATCTTTTCATTAGTCTGTAATTTGCTTGGATTTTTTTTTCTTGGGTTTGAATGAGTAGACTTCGTGGATTATCATGCAAAGATCTTCTGAAAAATTAAGTTCTAAGTTCGTTGTAAGATTTTCATTTAAAGGTATTCGGTTACACGTGCTGAATGTTAGAAGTTGATAAATAATTGTTTTTAATTAATATGTTTGATGAAAAACAAAAAAACGAGGACATAAAAAATTTGTTTTTAAAATAGTTTTGTAGTTGAATTTACATATTTTAAAACAGAAAGTAGAGGGAGATATTTTATTTTTGTTCTAACATCCAAACTAGAGCAGTTGGGGGGTTAGGTGGTTTGCCTTCTCTCCATCTAACCCTTCTTGCTGGCTGTTTCTACTGCCGCTGTCCATTCCTTTCTAACATCTAAATGTAAAACCTCTTTCTCTTCACTCCAGTTTTCTCCTCGTTTTTAACGAAAAGAAAAACAAACCCTCATAACACAAAACGAAAGACAATGCTGTCAATTAGATCAATATTTAGATCACAACCAAGACTGAGTTCTGTCACTCTCTCCTCGTTATGTTATTCATCGTCATCAGCTGCAGCAATTCAAGCGGAAAAAGCTATCAAAGATGGTCCCAGGAATGATTGGACACGTCAAGAAATCAAGGAAGTTTATGACTCTCCTCTTCTTGATCTCCTCTTTCATGGGGTTAGTTCTTTTTACTTAGTAATGCGGAAAAGGGTGGGTTTTTTTATGCCGGGTTTAATGTTTTGTGCTGTTTTGTTTTGTTAGGCTCAAGTTCATAGATATGCTCATAATTTTAGAGAAGTTCAGCAATGTACTTTGCTTTCTATAAAGACTGGTGGGTGTAGTGAGGATTGTTCTTATTGTCCTCAATCTTCAAGGTATAATACTGGACTCAAGGCTCAGAGGCTCATGACTAAAGAAACTGTTATCGAGGCTGCTAAAAGGGTATGTCTTTTTATCTTCTTTAAGTCTTTTGATTTATGGGATTTTGGTTCACAAGAATCTTAAGCAATCAAACACTTTCTGTGCTGATGGAATCTGTGCTAAAAAAGTTAATGCTTTGTTTCTGATTTTAATTATTATGTGGTTCGGTTTTCTTGCCAATCTTGTCAAAGAAAATCTGCACTCATTTAGATGGCTTTCTTAATGTGATGTCTTAATTGATTGATTTAACTTGCATATATCCTGATTAACATTGTTTTTAGATCATGTATATTGTTTTGTTTTTGTTAATTTGGGTACAAGAATTGAAAAATTGTCAGTAACGGATATGTACTAGATTTTTGGAACATTTGTAGCTCGATAGCAAATTTGTTGGTTATTCAGTTAGCTCTAGGGTTTAGCAAAAGTTTCATGAACATCCCAGAACTTCACTTAGCAAAGTAGCTGAAAAAGGAAGATTACACCTCAAGAATGAATTCTCATGTTCTTGGTACAACTTCTTGTTTGGTGCCTATATCAGGTGGTAATGAAGTTTTATCTGATCAGTTTCATGTTTAGTGTAGCATGGTGTCCTTTTCTTTTTCTTCTTCTGTATGATTTGGAACCTTCTGTATGCTTTTGCAGGCAAAAGAGGCTGGTAGCACACGTTTTTGCATGGGTGCTGCTTGGAGAGATACGATAGGAAGGAAGACCAACTTTAACCAGATTTTAGATTATGTGAAAGAAATCAGGTAATGAACGCATCATTTATGGAAGAAATATATATGAAACCAAGCATTTTGCTTAAGTTAGAAAACATATTTTCACACTGCACTCACTATTACAGTGCAAAAGGGTTATTCCCTAGCTGTGTTTCTACTGAAGTGAGCTGCCAAGAGAGAGAATTGGAGAAATTTCTACACCTTGAGCTTTTTAAAATGAAGGCTTATATGCTAGCTCATGCATTTAAAGTAGCCATGTCATGCAAAATGCTGCATTAGCTCCTTTTTTTTTTCTTTAATGCTTAGTCTGTGATTGAAATGTCTGATGCCTATCAGGGATATGGGCATGGAGGTTTGCTGTACCCTGGGCATGCTAGAGAAGCAGCAGGCTGTAGAACTGAAGAAGGCTGGTCTTACAGCTTATAACCATAATCTTGATACCTCAAGAGAATATTACCCAAACATCATCACTACAAGATCCTATGATGAACGCTTGGAAACCCTTGAACATGTCCGTGAAGCAGGAATTAGTGTCTGCTCAGGTCAACTTTCTTGCATCCTTCTTAAGTAGATTTTGAAAAACAAAGTCCACTGCAAAGAAAAAGAAATGGAAATATTTTAAATTGATTGATTTCCTCAGAGTTAACAATGGAGATGCAATAATTGCAATTTGAGCATAAAGCACATAGTTTAGATGGTCTTTTTTGCTCTTCATTTGTGCCATTTTATGTCTTTCAGTTGTGTCTCAATACAAGCTTAACTTGATATATGGTTAGAGGAAAATTGGGAATTTTGTCCAATTTAGGATGCTTTTTTATGGAAATTTGACAACTTCTTGACTTCAGAGTGAATCCTTGCATTAAACAATGGAGCTGGGCAGTAATTGCAACCGCCGTACATTCTGTTTAAATTTCAGACATTAATTTCTTTTTTCATGGCAAAGTTGAATTCTTATCATGAAAACTGTCTATTTTTATGTTAATAGGAGGCATAATAGGGCTTGGAGAAGCAGAGGAAGACCGAGTTGGTTTATTGCATACGTTGGCAACCCTCCCTACACACCCAGAGAGTGTTCCAATTAATGCATTAGTTGCAGTGAAAGGCACCCCTCTACAAGAACAAAAGGTAATTCTATTCATGTCTGATACAAGTTGAGTGTGGTTGCTTTTGTGGTGATGATGAATGGTGGTGGTGGTGGCTGTGCCTGAGTAGAAACATTTTTCTTATATGAAGTTAACTATTAAAACTGCTGTTACGTTTTGAACTGATTGCTGCTTTAGTTGTAAAATGTGAAGCCAATAATATTAATTAACTTATTGAGAAACTCTAGTAAGAATCACACTTGCTCTGTTGTCTTCTCTATTCAGCAAAGTGTGATAATGATAGTGCATCAGCTTTCGTAACCATGCCATAGCATAGACTCTATTACTTTGTTGTAGCTCCTTTGCTTATTGAAACACATGTTGGTATATTTTACCAATCATTCTCAAGCTGGCCATGATTTAATTCTTGGTCTCACAATATTCTCCTTGTCCTACAACCACTTTTTATATCCATAGAGTATTAACAAGAGTCATGGATTAATATCTGATTACTTGATCATTTTCTATTTATTCATTTAGTTTATATTATGGTCTGAAATATCTAGATGGTATCACTAGAAGTGATTGTAGCCCCACATAGCTGTGACTTTTTAAGTGAAGGTGCATATTTACAATAACGGATAAAGATGGGGTTTAGTGGGGCCATTTGAGTGGGGCTGGATTGCGGGAAAGAGAAGGATGGTGAGTGAGAGCCAAATCTTTTGTGGAAGATTGTTTGGCCATGCATGTGGTTTATGGGAATGCCATGCATTTCAACCAAAAATGCTGTCAAATAGTAATGGCCATGGGATGTGTCTTGTTAATATACAGTATATCGGAAATTCATTTTACTGGAAGACAGGACAATTATATTACCATTTATTTACCCAGTTATTAATAAAGAGGCATCACTGACTTATTCTTTGTTTATGACACTTGTGTTACAAGTATTGCGCTGTAAATTAGTTGCTTGTCACATTTGCATCATGAGATTTTTACTTCCAAATTTAGTATCAGTTGCTTTGAAGCTTAACAGATTTCATGTTTCTACCTCCTCATTCAGCCGGTTGAAATATGGGAGATGATTAGAATGATTGGCTCTGCACGTATAGTTATGCCAAAAGCAATGGTCAGATTATCAGCTGGGAGAGTGCGTTTCTCAATGGCCGAGCAGGCTCTGTGCTTTCTTGCTGGTGCAAATTCCATCTTCACTGGCGAGAAGCTACTGACAACCCCCAATAATGATTATGATGCAGATCAACTTATGTTCAAGGTTCTCGGTTTGATTCCAAAATCTCCCAGTTTCTCTGCCGCGGAAGAGAAGGCTTGTGCTTGTGAAGCAGAGCATTGTCAGGAAGCAGTTTCTAGTAGTTCAGGTTGAAATCACTTGTTCAAACAGAGTTTGTATCTAAGTTTCATCCAGGTTCTTTTTACCTTCAATGAAATTCTGCTCGCCTATGGCGTGTAACAAATTTGAACTGCACTAGATGGGTTCAAAGAACCTTGCAAAAGTGCAGGTATTAGTATCCTGCAGCAATCTATTATGGTAACATCAAGAATGCATAGCAAGGTGCTGCAACTTTTTACTTCGTTGCAGTATTATTGCCATGCTGTGTTTATATCTGGACTAGAATGATCTGTTGTGAATATCCGATTTTGCTTCCATTTTTTTTTCCAACTTCAAGTGTCTACATCTTTCATTGAAGTGGAAAATTGCCAATCTGTTGAAAAGAAAATGAAAGAAAAAAATTGAATATCAAAGAAAAGGAGTGGACAACAGTACAAAGCTCAGTGACACACACACGCACTGCGAAGAGTTTAGAATAGTTGATCTTATGTGATTACACGTGAATCGGGTGAGTTTCATGAAAAAAAATAAAAAATGTGAGATGAATGCATCAAATGAAATACTTCTTTTTCAAGTTTTAGCCATTCTATTTTCTTTTCTGGAAAAAAAAATAATAATAATAACTGTTCAAGAAAAATCGGGGGCAACAAGTCATTAGCAAAACAAAAAAACTGTTCAAGTTTTAGCCCTTCTATTTTCTTTTGTTATCGACTCATTAGCCACCAAAACAGTTTTACATGGCCAAGATGTTTTTTTTTTAATGAAAAAAAAAAAATCTTGAGGGCAGCAAGTCATGCTGCAGCGAGTATCTCCTAAAAGTGATCATAGAAATAATTTTTTGAATGTCAGGTACAGTAAAAAAAAAAAAAGATTTTTTCTTAGACTAGTATGTAACACAAAAAAATGTGATAAAAATCAGTCGATCTTCATGGGTGATAATAAATTGTCTTGAAAGATCCATAGAATCAAAAGAAGAGTTTAGGATTTGCCAAAGAAATGCTTTAAAGTATAGTTTTGATGATTTTGATTTCAAAACATATATGAAGGAATGAAATAATATTAAATACGTAATTTAGAGAGCTTGCTTATATGTAAAAAGAACCAAATCAAGCAACTTCCTAACAACATGTGGAGACAAATGACTGGTTTCCAATATAATGTGAAAGAAAATTACTCGCAAAAATTATTAGTAGGATTAAGATGGTGCAAGAAACTAAAATCAAGTCCTGGTTACTTGTGTAGTCATCATGAGAAGAAAAGAAAAAAAAAAACCCTTAAATTGTAATGTTGCAGACATTAATATCCAATTTATTGCAAGCAAATGTTCACTGAGGTCTGAGGTTATCTTAATTAATTTTTACAATTCAGTTTAAATATATCAACTAATCTTGGTTTTGATCCTACATTCAACAAAAATGAGTGACTGTCTTAAGTTCTAACTAGCCAGATCTCTCTAACTTTTGGCAGGGCGGAGAACTATGAAAAACATCTCCCCATTAAAACAACAAGGGGATTGTGTATCCCATATGAACCTATCAAAAAAATCATGTCAAAATAATATTTTTCCACAATTTTTTGGAATTACGGATACGGTTTACTTTTCAATATACTTTTAACTTGTAAATACATTCAAATAATATTTTTTTATTTTTAAAAAATTATTTTTAATATTAGTGCATCAAAATGATTTGAAAATACAAAAAAAATATTAATTTGAAGTAAATAAAAAATAATAATTTTAAAAAAAAAAAAACTTCTGAAACACAAAAACAAATAAGATTGGTTTAAAAAAAACATAATTTTTAATGTATCTTGCAATATAAAATACATTTTGATTTGTATATTTATTGTACTGCAAACATAAAAGCAGTTGGAAAACAAACGTCCTAAAATAGTTGCATTATAAACTTCGTTTCTTCTTTTTTATATATAATTTAAATGAAATAAATTCATTTCAAGATTTTCTATACACATTTATTTTTGCAGCGCCATCTCTCTAACAAAGTTTTTTTTCCTTACTAAATAAACTTAGTATAACAAAAAAAAAAAAAAACATATGAAAGCATAAGAAATCATCCAAAAAAATGTTTAAAAATGAAGTATTAAATATTTTAAAAGTATTTTTTATTTTTAAAAAATATATTTTTAACATTAACATATCAAAATAATAAAAAATAAAATTTTAAAAAACACAATTTCAACCATATTTTTAATCATTCTTAAAAGTCTCCTCTCAACTTTATATGCAATGCTTTTGTGGAAAAAACTCAATATAACCCCTAGCTTATATACCCATTTTCAGCTACGTCCCAGGCATATAAAGTTTTTATCAATTAGGTCCTAAGAAAATTTTGTCAAATTTTGTTCGTGTTTCCTGTTTAATGTGCGTATTTCATGCAACAAACACAACATCATTTTGAAAAAACCTGGACAAAAACACTCACGAACATTAACATTAGAACACAGTCGAGAATTTTCCTAAACATTTAAAACTAAATCGATAAAATTCCTAGGTTTGGGATCCAATTTGGATAAGTATCAGTCCAATGGCCCGCACTTTACCGCGAGTAGATAAAATTTTCAAAATGTAAAAACAATTGGCAAGAGTGTGAAATTTTCTTGATTGTGTTATTAAACTTGATTTAATAAATTAATCTTGAAATTTTACAATCTAACTCGAGTTTAAAATTAAATCACACGGGAAATAACTCGAATGAAATTGATTAATTTCATAGATTAAAATGAAATCTTGATGACCAATAAAAACATAGCTTAACTTTTAACAAAACTTTAAAATGATAACTTTTTTTCACAAAAACTACTGAGACAATGACATATTAGATCGATCTCAATCCCCAAACAAATCGTGTCATAAACTCCATTGAGTTTAATAATTTTTTTTATAAAATATCTTTTAATTGGATAAAAATATAAGGTCACGGAATTGAACACAAATCTAAAAATAAAAACTTATTTGAAATAATAATAACTTTAAAGAAAACAAAAATAAACAAATCATACAATTTATTTCCCAATCAATCAAGCACTGGAGAATAAAATTGAGAAAAAACCATTAAAAACAAACATACCAGAAACCAAAAAAGCATTTTATGTCAATAGGTGAACTCGTTAAACCTGTGAACCAGGTAACCTGTGCTAGCACGCTAAACTTGTGAACTAGATTATGGACTCCACTGATATTATAATTTTTTTTTCAAAACTATTTTTTATTTAATTACACGATAAAAAAAATACGATCGCAAAATAAAACACTAACCTAATACTGAGATGCTGTAAAAAATTAAACGAAAAATAAAGATCAAAATATTTAGCATCGCAACATGAGTAATAGAAAAATTATAATAGAAAAACACATAAAATTTGTAATAGAAATCGACACATGTATAAAAATGATTGAATAAAAACAAAAACAAAATACAAGGCTGCACATATGAAAAATATTATAAAAAATAAATATTAAAAAAATAAATTTAATAACTCTCCTCATCATATGAAGCCATTTGATATAAAAAAAAAAAAAAGTATTTTGATGGTCAGATTCCTCACTAACGGACACTTTCTCTTTTAAGTCGAAATCCAACGATCTCTTCTCTTTCTCTTCCAACAAAAAAAAAAAGAACTAAAAATGGATAAAATAAAGTTTGGTATTAAAATTGAATTTTAAAAAGTTCAAGGGACCAATCACTTAATAGCTAACAGAAAATGATGGGTTTGGAAATCTTCAATCCGCCACCTACATAACCTGCTTTTTTAAATTCCGGGCTCCCATATTTCAATTCAATCTCTTATAAAATATTATAGAATCGGACTCTAATTTAATCTTTAAAAAAACTTAATTATACAAAAATAAAATTCAATGATCAAATTTAAAAATTAAACTATTATAATTTATAATAAATTATTATGAAAGGGTGAAAGGTATTTTTGTAAACAACAAAAACTCCACGTATTTTAGCTTTATTTATAATTATAATATTAAGATTAAAGATTGAGAACTAAATCGAGCCCCACGTATCTGTACGACTAGAACATTAATATAGTCGGATAGTCCCACCTGGCCATAGTCCTACCTGCATGCCCACAATCCTTCTTAAATACTACAAATCAAAAAGATTCAGTTCACACACTGATAATTCGAAGATTTGTCAACGTTACGCATAGCAGTCCAAGATTTCACCATCAAAGTCTTTCAAGAAAAGGACATAATTTTTTATTTTTTTTTGTATATGTTTGGCATTAATCTACATGATGCATTTCACCAACTCCATCTCTCTTGTGTTTCTTGGTTTTGCAATCTTGGCCCTTTACAGCTACCCCTCTCTTCTTCCTTCAAGAAAAATGGCTGAAGAAAGTCCCAAGTCCGTCTATGACTTCACTGTCAAGGTAATGTTCAATCTTCTTCCTTCTTTTTCATTGTTTGCTGTGTGGTTGGTGAGGAAACGGGAAAAAGTAGAGAACACGGGACAAAGCTTGAAACTCTTACTGTTTTGTTATGATTTGTTGATGTTCTGTGTGTTAATTCATTGCTCGAGATTTTGACCTTTATTGAATATTTGTTGGTTCTTAATCTTGCTGAACATCATTGGTATGGGGCCCTTCCAATGGAGTTTTGTAGTCCAGGATTCAGATATGGACATTTGACCTGAATTATTTCCAGTCCAGGCTATGAGTTTCTTGGAGAAAATTAATCTATGAGCAAGGCTGGTGATTTCATATTCAAATGGACAGTGATACTCTAATTCCAAGTCCTCTGTGTATTTTCTTTTAATTATTGCTCCTTTTTAGATAACTGAGCCATGGTAATATGGAATTTTGATTTGCAGATTAGAGGTTGTTAAGATGGCAACATCAATTATGTTTCTTGAAGTTGAGGAATCCCAGATTTATACAACGTTTCTTGCTGTGTTGCAGGATATCCACGGAAACGATACGAGTCTAAGTGAATACAGTGGGAAGGTGCTCCTTATTGTGAATGTTGCTTCGAAATGGTAATCTATCATGATCTCTTTCGTGTCTGCCATTCTGGCTTTCTGGTTTCCTGAATTAGTTCTCTATCTGCATCTCCCCAGTTTCGGGCAAACTAGTCCAGTTTGTCAACTACCATTGACATGTAATTGTCTGTTGGGATACCTAACGTTCTTTCTTTGACAGCAAGGTTGGCACCAAAATACCTGCTGTCTTCATGGCATGTGTAAAATTTCTCCACTTGTTGAAGGTCTTAGAATCGTAATCGTATTTTTATCTGTATGCAAAGAATCTAATCATTTACGATTATAATCAGTAGTATGTAGTCTCAAGGGAAGATGATCTAGGATTATATAGATATATAGGAACTTATCATAAATGTACGAGGGAAAAATGCTTTTTCAGAAATTCCCAGCTCTGCAGCATCGAGGGCTGTTGCTGACCAACATTTGAAGTATACCTGATTGGGGTCTTCATATATCATAGCCTTTTCTTTTAGGCTGAAGCCTCTTTTTATCATTGGCAAGTTCCATGCTTATTCGTGTCAAAACTTTGGAATTCTTCATGATCGTCAATATTTTAACTGAAAACTGTTCTTCTTGTACTTTTTGTTAGTCGTATTACTTGTATGAATTAAATTTACCTTTGCAGATAAATTTAAACTGTTCAAATAAGCCTTTTGACTGTTATTGAATCTTATTTTTGATTCTGCAGTGGCCTCACACATTCAAACTACAAGGAATTGAATGTTTTGTATGAAAAGTACAAAAACCAAGGTTGGTCACTCATTCTCATAGAGCAACGTCCCTGTTTTTGAGACGTTTGATTACAATATCTCTATAGATTTGAGGTTTTAACTTCTCGGCTGGCACGATCATGGCAGGGTTCGAGATCTTGGCATTTCCTTGCAACCAGTTTGCTGGACAAGAACCAGGAAGCAATGAAGAGATTCAGGACACTGTATGCACAATTTTCAAAGCTGAATTCCCAATCTTCGATAAGGTAATGCTTAATGAAAGAAAGATTTGAAAAAAGTAGGATAAATTATTGCCACTGTTTTCACAGCTCTAAACTTCCACCCTGATGCAAATATTCCTAATAAAGGGACCCGGGTTTTATCAGTTCTTCAATTTGATAGAATATGGAGATGTTTTGAATATGGTCTATCTGGTTATAGATTGATGTGAATGGGAAGAACACAGCACCTGTCTACAAGTTCTTAAAATCAGAGAAAGGAGGGTATTTTGGAGATGCCATCAAGTGGAACTTTACCAAATTTTTGGTAAACAAAGAAGGAAAGGTTGTTGAGAGATATGCTCCTACTACATCACCTCTTAAGATTGAGGTCAGTTTTTCTTCTCCTATTACAACATCTGAGTCCAAGGATTTCTGCGAACTTCATCTGACATTCCTTTATTCCAATTTGCAGAAAGACATACAGAATCTGCTGGGATCTTCCTAGTGACCAAGGTTTGATGGTTAAACATGAGACTCAACTTGTGTTCCAGCTGCCCACAAACATGGATTTTCGCTTTTCATCTTTCAATCGCGATATATTATCTCCCTAGATGCTATAAAAATTCGAATCATGTAGTAGTTGTTGATTAAATTAGCGAATCAGGTATCACAAATAGGTAGGTTTTGGCAGCATGGCAATCTAGTCCAACCCAGGTCCTCTAAAGATAAATTTTCTGTTTCTTTGTTTTCTTTTCATTTCATTTTCGATACGAAATAAAAAGGTCACTTCCTTTCTAGGATCTCTTTTCTTTCACGTAGCAAAACTCATTCGAGAAGAAATCCACTTAATATCCTTTGAATTACCAGTTGAAATGAGCAATACATGCTGTCAGTCAGTGTGTAAAAGTTGGAAAAGAAGCTTAAGATAGGAAATATTTTAGTTCTAAGATGTACGATAACGTGGTGAAATCATCTTTTCAAACATATTTTAAGGAAATGTCTGCCACCTAGGCTGAATTTCATTTACTTTTGGTTCCAAGTATTGATCTTTTTGATGAAATTCTGTCATATGATTGTATCTTCTTCACCTTCATTTTGCAGGAAATTGGCATATACTGGGAATATTGTTGAAGTACATGAAATGTGGAATGTTATGTGCTTGTGGACTTGATTTATGAATTTGTATTATTGATCAGCATTGGAAATATTTATTTTCATAATGGATAAGATGGACCTTGTACTTGGATGATTGCCTGGAAAAAATAAAGATGATTTTAGTTCTCTAATATGTGCATGTGCGCCGGGACAGGCATTGACTGATATTCATGAAGATGTGCTTGTATGGAACTAAGTGGGAAACAATATCATGTTGTCAGACAAACCGCCTGGGTCACTTGGTTAACTCACGGGTCATTAGGTAAACATGAGTCAATCATTTTCGTCAAAACAACATCGTTTCACTCCTTAAAAAAAATCTGATCATATCAACTACCTAACCAAATTACTGATCTTTTTAGTTCAACTCGAAACCTGGTTTAGATCAGGTATCGGGTTACAAGTTTTTAAAGCCAACCTATTAAATCAAGCCGGGTTTAATAACTATAAGAAATACTAGCGGATATCACTTAAATGGTTTTGATGACCATGAGCATGAAAAAGAAAATCACTTGTTAGGAGTGGAAAAATAACATCACAATACAGCAATGGTTACCAGTACATGAAGGCACTAATACAGAGTTAGGTCAGGGTCTAAACTGTCCTTATATCACTCTTCTGCCTTCCCCTGTTAATGTTTTTACCATCATTAACTAATACAGGAGATGCGAACACTTTGAAGCAAGCAGATCAACTGAGTTATAGCTTATGCAGCATACAGAAAATTAGCAAGGCAAAGATCATGCTGGGACGAAAATATGGAGATCAATGCTGCACAACTTTACAAGTAGCTCGAGTATAGGGTATGTTTTTTTCTGCGTTTTAAAAATATTTTTAAAAAAATTTGAACTTTTTTTATTTTTTTACTAACTTTAAATTAATATGTTTTTAGTATTTTCAAATCATTTTGATGTGCTGGTGTTAGAAATGAATTTTTAAAAAGTAAAAAAATATCATTAACATCCATTTGAACATGAAAAATTATTTTAAAAATAACCACAATCACATTGAGAATATATCTTACAAGTGATGGGTTCCTTGCCATCCCAAATTCTGGTGTCTTCTCTCCTGTGGACCAACCATTATCTTGGCAATAGCTTTCTGTTCGTGTGGGACTTCTCAGGAGGTAACTCTGCCATTACATTGACCAGATAGCATCGAGTCCTCTGTGTGCAACCAAGGCGACCACCATGAATCTTGTAGAGATTCTTGGTCTGGCACAGGACTGGAAAGTTCATCCAACGCGAATGCATAGTTACTGCTTATACTTTACCATAGCTGATAAAAAACCAGGGGAGTAAACGTAACTGGTTGATCAAAGCTCGTCAAGAACTAATTTCTGTCTTAGAAGGCTCGCGATCTTTGTCCATCTTCTGTAGCAATTAACGAGCTATTTCGAATTTGCCGTACTTTTGAAATGCGTGCTCAAAAGCATCCCTTGCGTATATTGGTGGGTAGAAACCTTTTTCAAGCTTTGATCTCAGTTTTTCATCAGCAAACTCTGCCCTGCTTTACAATGCTTAAGCAATATTTGTGATTCCAACTTTCTTTTCAATTTATTAGACAAATCCATTCACTCATGATCTCTCATCAGCTTATCCAACGAAGTATATGCATGAAAACGTGGAATCCAACCTCACCCGAACATTTCTATCAGTAAGACATGAGCAACTTCCCAATTCCTGGCCTCATAAGCATGAACCAATGCAGTATATCTTACACTATCCGGAATGCATCTTTTCTCATCATCCGAAACGCCCTCAGGACTCCATGTTGTCGAGTTCAAGAACAAAACATCAGATGATTTGATTGTAAGCAAACATTGTTCCATGTTATTTGCTGATGACATGATCCATGGCTGGCTGGTCTTAAGATATTAATCCCTATGTTTGAGCTGCCAATCATGAGGTTACGTTAATCTAATAAAAGAATTTGATTTGGGCAGAGAGTACGGTAATAATTATTTTTTTGAAAATACTTTAAATTTTTATTTTATTTTAAAAATTTATTTTTATATTAATATATCAAAACGATCCAAAAATATAAAAAAATTAATTTTAAATAAAAAAATTAAAATTTAGTAAAATGCCATTTGAAACACAATTACAAATGATCTCTTGGCCTAATCCTGTTCAATCTAAATAATAATTTTAATTATAAAACTCGAACTAGCTTTAGAAGTTAACTTAGTAGCCAACCTAAGTTCTAGATTGTTCTAGGTTGAAGGGAAAAATAAGAAATCCAGCTGACCCGGGATATAACTTTGTTAAAACACAACCCTCCAATCCTTGATTTTTACTTTGAAAAAAAGAAAGGAGAAATTATAAAATTTCCTAATTTAGGATGTATCGTGTATTTTGTTTTCATAGCAATAATAAAGATGGATGCTGCCAAAATTTTACTCTGGTATATAATAATACTAGTCTTTGCTAGCCAAATCTGTCTTACCCTATTTCAAGACATTATTCTTTGCTGCCTATAATTGTCTAAACCATGACACATGACACAAAAATTGAGTCCATGCATGCTGTCTTCCTGTCTTTTAATGTTATCCATGCAAAAAAAATAAATGATTAAAATTCTTACAAGTGGATATGACAAATTCTTTTTTTAACCCTAAGTTAATCGATCATTTAATGATGTCGTAAACCACTAACCATATTTGAGATTTGTTTAAGCATCTAAAATGTTCTTTAATCATTTACAATTATTGGGTACCAATCATCTCCAACCTCATTATTGTGTTCTCTCTGTTTTTGATAAGTCTCGAAGTGCTTATCTTCATGGTTGAGTTGGAGGGTCAACTTGCTTCCTCTTGTCAGAAACTTAAACGCGCAAGCAATCAAATTTAGAGGAAACTAATTGCTCGTTTGTCTTTGAAAAGTCTATTAAAATTGATGATAAGTGCATGAACAAGTGGAGAAATAAATACGTGTCTTGATTCAAAGAAAATTCTGACTGGATACCACTTGTGAGGTGATTCAAATTAGGCTGCTGCTGCTTGCTTCCAAGACAAGGAACCTTTGCAGCCAGGGTACAGCAGAACTGAATTCTACGATGACTTCATTGCTGTCTTGTGAATTACACTTTTTTGTCCTGAGAGGGGATCCATGCAAAAAATCCCAAGTTCTCACTGTTGCATATGGGGGTCTTAAGGAGTAGGGTTTTTCCTGATCTTTGGAGCTACTTATCAATTCACAAGCTTAAGTTTCTTGACAGGTTTATCCACACTCGGAAGAGGTATTCATGTGAAATTTGTTAATGAAAACTGTTGTTGATTGAGGCAGATGATTCCCTTAGCATCAAAGTTGAGCAAAATAATAAGAAAACTAGATGGCGTTTAGGCTCTGTAACTAGATTGCGTTTAGGCTGTCTTCATTGTCCTGTGTTTTCTATTCCAAAACAGTAACCAATCTTATCCTAAAAATCCCTTTCGTGGCATCCGTCATGTAAGAAGAATGATTTCTTTACACGTTA
Organism: Populus tomentosa; assembly: GCA_018804465.1. Lineage (NCBI taxonomy): Eukaryota > Viridiplantae > Streptophyta > Magnoliopsida > Malpighiales > Salicaceae > Populus > Populus tomentosa. The sequence goes on from CM031981.1 coordinate 12,079,904, forward strand.
ACTAATTGTCAAGGAAGAATACATGTATTCAGATTGCTCTAGTAAATTACAGAAGATTCTCGAGGAACCTTGTAAAGTTGACATCGAATAGCAATCTTTCCAGCCATTCCTTTTGGATAAAATTTCCAGCTGTAGAGAGGTCTAATCCAGCAGGTATCAAAATACAGCTGGCTGCTTTGTGCAGAGACGGTGACATTGGACACTTTGAGGCGATTTGAGTGCTGCAGTTGATATACCGCCGCCAGTACAACCGCCACTAACCTTCGTAAGGCAGTTTTAACCACCGCTTGTAGAAGGCAAAAAAAAATGCAGTCGCAAGTGCTTTGTGCTATAGTTAGTTATAGTTATCTTCTCAGAACAAAGTGAAGATCCACACCCTAAAGCATCAATCATACACCAAAGACACCATTTTGGTATAACTGCAAGGGCGTTGAAAGTGAGGCACCAAATGGATATGAATCATAGCATTCTATAACGTATAATGAAACCTCAACCTTCAGTTTCTGTTTCTGAGTCCACGCTCATTTTTACAACAAATGGAAGAAAAAGTAAATCCATCCACATGTTTGAGCGCAATTGAGTTAATCATAAGAAAACCGTGTTAGCAAATACAATAGAGTTCAGCACATGCGTGAGCTTGTTCTTCTTCACTTCTTTATCCCCCCACCTCATTCTTGCCTCCTCCACCACACCAGCCAAAATGGCGAAGTTAATCTATCCATGGGATGGATAAACAGAAGTTAGTTGTCAGTAGCAAGTAAGTGTTGTTAGCAGTAGCACACCGTAACAACCATTTCCGGATCAGCAATAGTCAAAACAAGATTAATCAAAGACTCAACTCAGTTAGATTAGTTACCTCAGCAATCACAGAGGTCTGAAAGTATTTGGTGAAGGCTCTAATGGAGAGGCTCTCACCACTGCATAAAAACCAACTCCTCAGGTTCAAATCTAATTATAACCACATCAAACACAAGCTACTAGAAATGACCATATGGAGGAGAGATAAATTTATTCGTATCACAAATTATTTTCAATATTCTCAATACAATAATCGCAGAAATGTATCTTAGTCGCCTATGAGAATGCAGTTAATCTCAAACCTGAAACATTTCTCTTCCTCCTCTTCTTCTTCAACTACTTTAAAGCCGGCCCATCATTGCATATGCTCTGGCCGGTCCATTCCAGCTAAACAAAATGCAAGAGCTTAACTTCCTGCATGTAGTTGCACTGGAAAGGATCTGTGGTGCACAAGCACTGGATATAGGTCCAGTGCTATATTGATTGCCCATCGCCAAGGAAAATGCGCATCGAATTTTCTTAAGAAGATGAACCTTTTGATTTCAAAATGTCCTTCAGCTGCATAGCCTAACAGTACATGCCACAGCCTGTGCCCAGTATTTGAGTCTTGCTTTAACATCTTCAGGGTGGTCACCTGTATGGGTAAAATAAGGAAGCAGAGAGTTAAAATCAAATGACTGATCAATAGAATCAAGTTCAGGTTATCATCAAATCAATTAGACAGACAACAAATCAGAGCGCTGTACATAATTTCTGGCCCTGAAAACATCAGATAATTCTTATTGTAGAGTGCATATACCATGTTTTGTACTTGTGTGTTAAGAGAAGGCAAAAGCTAAATGTACCACAAGTATTGGTTTCTTAAATCAGGCGATTGCCAAGCAGATCATAAATCTTCAAATTTGCAGCAAGATAGACCAAATGTTCAAAACAAAGAATCAAAACGATCACATCAAACCTCAAAACTAAAACTTTCTTATGAATTGAAGATCACGAACCATCAAAAACAGATTCATGAACCACCACGATCGAGGATAAAACTCCCTAGATCAAATCTCAAAGAGCCCGATTCATCATTTCATAGATGAACTACAGAACTAAAACATTCACTAATTTGAAATTCAAACATAATGCCAAAAAGCTCAATGGTTTAAATTCAAATTAAGCACTTGAACCATAAAAAATTTGGACTTCCAAACATCCAAAAACCAGATCAAGCAAGAAAAAAATCTATATTTGAACCAACCAGGCACCAAAAACAAAAGAAAAAATCATCTCACCAGGACTAGAGATCTTCCAATTAGCAATGGGACTAGAATTTGCAGCCTCAGCCACGGCAGGAGAACTTCTCTCAGGAGACTTCTGATGCTCATCAAGAAATTTCTGACTCATTGAGTAACAAAGCTCAAGAGCTGGCAAAGTATTGCAAAGTTCAGGGATCTCATCATAACTGAAACCAAACCCAAGATCCAAGCACCCTTTTAACTCATCAAGATCATCATCTGTCAAGCTCTTTGTCCTCTTCAACTCATCTTCACTACTGCTACTACTTCCTTCCACATACCCTTCTAACAGCACTTGACTCTTCTTTCTCTGGATCTTTTGAAGAGAACCCTTGTTGATGCCTTTGGTAAAGGTGTTATTTTGGTGCATGGATTGCCACACTTGTTCAGTCTCTTGACACAGAACATCATCAGCAAGAAAATCTACGTTGTGGGTTTGATCATTTTCTTGATTTTCTTCAACTCCTACTAGGTTTCTTGAAGAAAACCAAGATTCTCGTTCATAAGAGATGGCTCCCATGTTTTTGTAGAATGGGTTTCTTTCTTTTTCCCTCACGCTCTCTCAAAGGTGTTTGACAGGGTGGGAGAGAGATGCTGCTTATAAAGCTGTTGCACCTAACGAGAGATAGGTTAATCATATTATTTCATCCTTAAATTACTCAAACAATTTATCATGGTCCCTTCACTATTGTTTTGTTAATTTAACTCTCTTACATTGGTTAAAATCTTCTTCTACTAATAATCAATTTTTTTATTATTTCTTTTGTTACAAAATATATCCTATACCAATGAAAAAATAAAATGAAAAGTTAATAATAAAATGAAATGAAAATCACATTAAATTAAATTTTAGTCCGTGCCATATAATTATAAAACCCAATCTAATTTAATAGATTAATTTAATAACATGTTGATTTGAGACTTAGCCTAGACAGAGTTAGTAAAAATCTAGATTTTTTTTTATTAAAATAATATTATTTAGGTTTTTTTAAAAAAGGTAATTTTTTAAATTAATCTAAGTTAATTTTTAATTTATGATAACGATCAGGTTAATTTTAGATAAAATTTCAGTTATTATTTAACTAAAAACTCAATATTAAGCTGAAATTTGTTGGTCTTATCTTAACGCGGAGTGCTTTATCAAATATTGCATGTATAATAAGAATTATGGATTATAGGGATGGATTTGATAAAAAAAAAAAAAAACAAAAAATACTAGTGGGATCGTAATATAAACCAAAGCCATGTAAAATGTTAGCTAAATATATTTTTAAAAAATTTTATTTTTTTATTTTTTTAATATTTTTAAATTATTTTAATATGCTTATATTAAAAATATTTTTTAAAATATAAAAAATATTATTTTAATATATTTTTAATTAAAAAATACTTGAACACATCGATGGATAGATCACTAGATTTCGGTATGATGTCATGATGATCAATCGCTATGTATGTATGTACATGCAAATGTATGTATGGTGGTGTGCAGGTGGCAATTAAGACAGCTTGTGAAAGGTAATGGTGGGTGACGATGACAGGCAGCAGAAGAGGACACGTGGTGGTTTGAAAGAGGTGGGAACAGGGTCCACGGAGAAAGGTGGGGTCTACCACGTGCATTGTGCAGCTTGATGATGAAGGTGTGGTTGGGTTTTTGTTTGTATGTGGAAAATGTGAAAGCAAGAGATCGTGTCCGTCAGGGAAAGGAAGCAGCTTTTTGGACACTGCAGAATTGCTTTCCCGTGCCTTGAAAAGCTGAACTTTACAAAAAGCTGTCCTCTGCTTTTCGGCTCGGCTTCCTCCCTTTTCTGGTGAAATTTTACAAATATAATTTTAAAATAATTTTTTATATTTTCAATACACAAGGAGATATTTGATATATATATATATATATATATATTTTTATCTATTATATATCGAAATAATAATGATACGCTACTCGATAGATCTAACATGGCATCTTTACTGCGATTTAAGAAGCATTGTAGCTTGCTAGCTACATGTGGAAGCCATGATTTGCAGACGCAATTAATTTATGTTAACTTTCTAAATTCTAAATGAATTTACATGTTTGATTATATTAGATTTAATTTGATTTTTATTAAAAAAATAATTATATTAAATATTTTTTAAAAAATTAAAATTAAATTAAAATTAGTTTAAACTAATTAATTTTAGTTTGATTTTTTTATTTTCAGGTTTATAAAATTAAAATTGAACTGAGTCAGTCGATTTTTTCAAACTTTTAATTGGTTTTTTTTACGGTTTGATTTTTTTTATTTTTTTCTAGTTTAATTGGTTTTTCAGTTTTTTTTTCATCCCTAGTATATGATCATGCATGCATGCTAATATAAAAAAAAATATTAAGGATTCGTGACTGTTAAATAATTTTTTAAAATATAATTTATATTATTTTTTAATATATTTTTTTAAGTTTTTTTATCTTAAGACTTATACAATTTTATACTTAATTTTTATTAAATAAATAGAAATAATAATATTTAAATTTGTAACTGTTTGGTCATCAAGATTTTAATACCATATTAAAAAAATCAATTCAATTTAATAATTTAAATTATTAAATAAATTTTTTAATTTGTATTATTTTTTAATATTTTTTTTCCCTAATGAATAACTATCCTGAGGACTACTCTCTCTGTATATATATAATAGATGACATGATCACAATCACTTCAGGGAGTCATGTTTGAGAGACTATATACCTAACGTTTGCTGGCATAAACCTAATCTCAATGGATTTGCTAATTTGTCCAGCTTTCTCCAACTGTTTGAGGTTGGATTTTGGACACCATCTTCTTCTTCTTTTTTTTTTTAATTTATGTGGGTGTCTGGGCCAGCTTGCACGCACCACGACTAATCCCACGGCTCACTGAACATCCTACAAACCCAGTGAACATGTAAGGCACCGCGGAGGTGATAGGCGTGCACGGTGAGGTTTGAATCCATGGACACCATCTTCTTTGATCAATACATTGGTTGTTAGATGAAATGTTCTAGAACTCGGTCCAAGCCTATAACTCGAGTTACGAGTTAAACCGATAATTTTTTCAAACCTTGCCATTCAGGCTTCAAACAAGATTGGTATCGAGTCGGATTTTATAAATATGATCATGAAAATTCTCTACTGTGGATTTTTTCCTCTTAGCTTTCTTGTCTTCTATGCCCTCCTTTCATTTAATTTGTCCAACTTCTACCATCAAACTTGTTAATTGAACCTGAAAAAAAGGAAAAAAAAAAACCCAGAGGAACATAGCAATGAAGATCTACTGGTGTGATTAAGGTGTTATCAAAGAAAACCCAGTACATGTAAATTTAGGTTTTTTAAAAAAAAAAATAGCACAATAAAAAAAAAATATCATGGATTTATAAGCTGAAGGGTGCTATCCCTGATAGCACAACCTGTATATTTTTTTAAAAATAGATTGCACAGTTGGGAACATCATAATATAATGAGAACTCCCAGCATTACAATCCATGAACGTACACTGCTTTCTAAAATATTCAATGGATTTAATTTGCTGGTTTAATTATTAAATTTTTTTACCATTTCTATATATATATATATATATATATATAGAAACTGATGGGTTGCTCAAGTAAATAATGGTTAAGAACTTATTTGAAAGCATAGTTGTGATTGTTTTTAAAATAATTTTTCGTACTAAAATGTATATCAATGATGTTTTTTATTTTTAAAAAATTATTTTTAACATTAATATATCAAATAATTTGAAAACACTAAAAATATATTAATTTAAAATTAATAAAAAACATTATATTTTTTAAAAAACATTTACATCACATAAACAAATACAGTAATAACACTATCTTATTTTGCAATGGAGAAGGGGCCGGAGAACAATGACTTCTGGATGACTCCAAAATCGAGAATAAGGATCATGTTGTCTGGTAAAGGATAAGGACCAGTGCTGACACAGAGTTCTAACACTCCAAGAGAATGGAAGGAGACAACTCAAGCATCAACTACCATGCAGGCTGATTGGTAAGGGATCGCCATGGAAATTTATGGAAACCCTAAATTTGTCGCTGCTGGCTAGGCCGGGAGTTCATAAACCACAGCTTTTTTGGATTAAAATAGACAGATTTAGAATGGTTTTGTGGCTGTAACTATGTATTAAACTAGATTCACATGAAACCAGCGTAATGCTTTAAGAAAATCATGTGGCTATGATCTTTGGAAGCGTTTGTTTCTGTGTTTGTAACTGCGTTTTGGTAAATTTTAAATTTTTTTTTTTTTTTTTACTAAAATTGAGTTACGGTTGTACTTTTTGGATCGTTTTGATGTGCTGATGTCAAAAATAATTTTTAAAAAATAAAAAAACATCATTTGCATGTATTTCGGCACGAAAAGCTATTTAAAAAGCAACCGCTATCACACTGCCAAACACGCTCTTCTTCACTTAAATTCTGGTGTTTGGAATGCAATTTGATTTCCATTTTATTACAACCTCAAACAATTCTCTGACACTTTAACCATAATTCATCGTCAATGTTTTTGGATCATGCCATCCTTAATTCCCAGTACTGTCATTTTCATCCACGCTAAACCACCAATCCATCATGCAATATTGCTCTGTGAAGCCATGGATATTTCTGAACACAGAGACCACCGCCATGATCTGCAAATCAAAAATGCATGTCAGAAGAGACCGACCATATCATCTGCCTCGTTGGGTTGCTAGAAACTTACTATACTAGTATTTTCCGGTGCATTCATGTTGCTATAAATGTGATGATCACATTGATTAATTCATTTTAACTATTCTATAAAAAAATAATTTAGATTTTGGTTGATGTTTCGATATAGAAGAGACAAAAATAATAAAGATAAAAATAACATGTTTTAAGTATATATAGAAATTCATTTTAAATTTGTTGTGAATATATATTTATTTTTTATTTTTTCAACCAAAAATATTTTTTTCTCTTTTATGTTTATTTTTACTGCCTAGACACAACTTTAAGTTTATGATTACAGAATAATACATATTATTGTTTTTCTATGCAGGTTGCTGGTAATTTCTATTTTTTGATTTAGTTAGTGTGAGCCTTATTATTAATGTTTGGAACTACGATAACTTTTGTTTTTGAATAAATTTTAAAAATATGTTTTACTTGAAAAAAAAAATTAAATTGATAATTATTTTAGTTTTTTATGGTTTTAATGTGTTGATCTAAAAAATAAAAAAAAATATGAAAAAAATAATTATTTTAATATATTTTTAAACGAAAAAACTCTTTTGAAAAACACTTTACACCATAATATCAAACACATATTTTATTCTTCCTGGTTTTGCTAAAATCAAATCATACATACTAAGAGTGTGTTTGGTATTGCGGTAGCTGTTGTGGTTGTGGTTTGAAAAAAGTTGTTTTATAAAAAGTACTTTTAATTGAGGTTGGATTGAAAAAATAAGTGTTTGGTTAAAAGTGTGGTTGAAATTGAAATTGAACAAAAAATAGTTTAATGTATTTAGTTAAGAATGCTTTTGAAATTAAGGTTATAAAATAATTCACTCTAAACTAGTTTTTTTAAAAAAAAAATATTACAAAAAAAAAAAATGAATTGCACTGTTCACTGAGATACGGGTTGAAGAAAACTTCACTGGTTACAACGCACACGCAGGCAAAGCAGCTTGGAGTTGCTTTCAACGGAACGCAGACGCGTCCACAAAATTTGATAGGTCCCATTAACAGTAAATAATGGTTTATCATTTACCAAACAGTTGATATCTGCGGTGACAATAAAACGCGGAAGCTACCACGCAGCCAAACGCTTTCTAAGACTAGCTGTTTGTTTGGGAGTGTAGTTGAGATTATTTTTCAAAATATAGTTTGCTTGAAAATATATCAAAATAATATATATTTTTTTATATATTTTAAAATTATTTTTTGAAATTAACACATCAAAACAATAAAAAAACATAAAAAAAATAATTTAAAACGAAAAAAACTTTAAAATTTCTCAGAAACACAATTCAGCAATACCAAACACCCTAGATATTCAAAAGAAAATACAGTTTCCTAATCCATTTTAAATCAAATGCAAACAAACTTAATCTACTAATTATGTATTCAATATAGAAATTTCATTGGAATCCCATCATCTTCTTCTTCCATTTCAAGGAAAAATATTTATATGGGAAGCCATGGATTGATGTGGCAAACATCTTGCGTGCTAAAGGCTTGAGGTTGTGGCTAGTATTTATGATTTAAATTATATCCTGCCTCCTCGTCATTTACATCATATCATATGATCATATCATTCAGACCCTTTATCACAGACCATAGATTTGGAATCCTTGGCATGCCAAAATCCTGGCTTGCCGTTTTGTAAGCTTCTAGGTAAAGCAACTTTTGATCCGGTATCTTTGGGAATAATGCCCTCGAAGCACAACCTGTTCAAAGATCGACCAGTCATGGCTTGAATAATAAACATTTCTTTTTAAATTATAATTATATTACATATATCGTGGCAAATTATTAGTGTTTTTTTGTCAACGAAATCAATCGCTATCTTTTATTTATATTGATTCCCTCCCACCTGCCTCAAAATCTTGTCAAGAATCAAGCCACCAACTCAATTTTGCTGCTGTTATATTTGGCGAGCCAGCCCTGATGCATGGTGGTAGATGGATCTCCTTCTATTGGTTTGTTTGATATGCATGGAGTTTATTAGCGACTTCATATATATTATAATTGTTAGCCGAATTTATCATAATCATTTATAGCTATATAGCATGATAAAACTGCTGCTAATTTTATAGATTTTTGGTGCTAAGGATATATAGAAGATATTATAAAGTTATAGACGACAGGGTGCATGCCTGGATCCAAATTAACCCTTTGAAGAGATAGACGACAGGGTGCATGGATCTCTAAAATGTTAGAGAAGATTTCCTTTTACTGGAAAATGTCTTCTTGTATGACCGCCTCGAGCATTGCTTCTTCTTCTTTTACTGTGATTTTGGCATGGTTAGTAGTTAGAACAATAGAAACATCGCATGATTGTGATGGTGCATTATGCATAAAGTGCTTCGATATGAAGAGTGAGCTCATGATATTAAACATGACAAGACTTCAAGGATGTCTTCAATCATTCGAATTCAATGTTCAAACTATAGATTTTAGTCCGGATTTGGGGACTAATTTGAAAAAAAAAAAAAACAAGAATTACTAGGTCACGCTAGCCATGTAGGATAAACCAGTTTTATTGGAACGACAACATTTCATTTTCTTTTCCTTAGTATTTGTTTAAATAATATTTAACCGCATCAACTAAATCGCTAAAAATCTAGTGAGACCAAGCAAGGTTTTTTAGATTAATATTTTATTTAATTTTATTAAAAATTTTAATTTAATCAAGTTTTAGATTTCATGTTCGCTGAGTCAACCTGTTAAGACCAAGCTGATTTGATAGCTATGATTTGAATACATTATTGCATTATTGCATGTGTAATCATAAAGATAATCGTATAAGCATGTTACATCTCTAATGTGGGTTATAGTGTTTATCCAAATTAAATGCGACACCGACCTTAATTAGCAATTTCCTGCAATTATTGGCACCTTGAAAGACCTGTTTCCTTGTTTTTCCAAGTGAACACGCAGATATTTCTTGAGGGGAAACGACAGCAAGCACAGTGGGGAAATCAAAGAAGTCATTTCATTGCAAAGAAACATAAATGTGGTCCAGCAAACAAGTTGAATTTCTGATCATTATATATATATATATATATATATATATATATATATATATATATATATATATATATAGATCAATCATATAAATCTCACAGGCTAGCAATTATTTACTTGTTAATTTACATTTATTGGGAATATTTTACTTAGAGATGCCATTGGTTTTACTTTCAAATCGGTTTTCGATTCACATTTAGGTAGAGTTTTGTTAATATTTCGAGATGGAAAAACATAAGTGATGAAGATAAAAGAAATATGTTTTCCAGTAATTTTTATTGAAGAAATATAAAAATACACTTCAAAATTATCTTAAAATTATATTTATTTTATCTTTATATTTTTATTTTTTTCAATTAAATAAGTGTATCATCATTGTTTTTATCTCTAAGAACACAATTTGTGAGTTTATATCTCAACAATTTTTATCTTCTTGCTTTTTTTTTTTTAGTTTCTTTGCATCTTCTCATGTAGGTTGGTCTCTCTCTCTCTCTCTCTCTTTTATCTTTTTCTTTTTTGATTTATTTTTATTGACAGGATATATTTCATACCAACTTTTTAGAATTTCAATTTTGTTATAATTCTTGAATTTTAATGTCAGTTTCTTTTTCAATTCTTTAAATAACTAATTTAGCTGGATTATTTCACTTTTTTTTCTTTCAAGAAAGTTGGAGAATTTTGAATCTAAGTTTTAATGGGTAACTAATAAAAATCAAGTTTTTAGGGCTTATATTTTTTAGCTAAAAGACTTAGTAGCCTACTAAATAAAAGTTGTATGGATAACTTGTTATTTTTAAGACGCGGATGCAGAGTACTTCAACATGTTCTCTGTTAGCAATTTTAAGATTATTTAATCATTTGTTATTTTATTATTCATTAATTAGTGATTGAAAAAGTAATTGTGAAGTTTATCAATAGAATTCAATAACTTGGATCCAAATTTTTTTTTTATTAATCTCTACTTTTTGCATATTATTGCTATCAATTATTTTTAAAAGAAAGCAACTAATTTGAAAATATAACCTCAAAAATATAGTTAATCATCTAAAAAATATTAGTTACATATTTTAGTTTCCACTGCTACTAATTTTTTTATATAAAAAAATACTATTGAATAGGAAATCTAGTGTAAAAATATTGGAGTAACATATTAATTATCATAATTTTTCTATATAAACAAACCCTTCATACAATATATTTCACCACATTAGATAAAAACAATTTCATGTTTAACACATGTTGGGTATATAATTTTGATTTAAGACTTGCCTTATTATTATCAAATAAAACAAGTTGTATTTAAGTGAATATATAAGGTCAACACAGTTGAGTGTGTGTGTAATGAGTGCTTGTCATAATATAATTAAATATAAGTGAGATTGATTGATAGTTAAATCAACTTCATATAATATTTTAATGATTATTTTGTAATTTAATTGACTTTTATTTAATAAAAAATTATTGTTTTGTTGTATTAATTGTTTAATAATATTGACATGCAGTTTAATGAGTTAACATGATTGTTTAACTAAGATGAGTGCATGGTTATTTATTTGTATGGCATGTTTAAAATTAAGTGACTTTTTCTCTGTTTTTAATAAAATAAAAAAGCTTATCTATCTTGTATATTTTTATCCTAATAATTTGAAGTGATTTTGAATCCATCCAATTGATAATTCAATAGATATGCCTTTCATGATCTTTCTTCTTTTATAATAGACCTTTATGGTACATATATTAAAGGTATACATTGTTAGTCTTGTGAAAAAAAAAAATAAAAAATTATAGTTTAAAAAGAGGTTTTTAAATTGACATGTTTATCAAATTATCACTGCATCTACCAGTTGCAACTATTATAGTAGAGATAATTTTTTTTTCTATGCATATTATAATATATTGTAAGGTAGAATAAGAGATAAGTAGATAAATAACAATTTGATTATATACATTAAAAAATATATCTTTGATGAAATTAATAATGAAGTCATAATGAAATAGTTTTAAAATATGAAAATTTTAAGAGAAAAATTATAATGTAAATTTTATCATTTTAAAATTATTCTTAAATTAATTTCACTTGATAAGAACTATATATTTTTTAAATTAATTTTTTTATATAATACTTGTTTAGAAAATATCAAGCATTTATTAGTAATTTATTCTTTTATTTTAAAAAATCTTGGCTTCATTATTATTAGTCGAGCTAAGTTTTAGGTTAATAATTCTTCGGATCAATAGAATACTAAATTGACTTACTAAATCACATGAGATTTTATAACTATGGTATGAATTCATTAAAAAAAAAAGGGTTGCAAGAAAAACTTTACATCAACGGGTGGTCTATTTAAAACGTAATTAGTTAGAAAGTTAAGAATTTACAAAGATTAATCTGTGGGCAATTCAAAGACTTAAAAATTAATAATAACAAAAAAGAAATTACAAGCTGGCGAAAAAAGGGTGTTCTTTTTCTTTATAAAGTGTTACGTTTGAATTAGAAAGTTGCTTGGCAAAAGCCAGGCAGGCCTGGCCATTTGCTGTAAAGTTTATTTTTATGATGTTATGATGGCATGGCATGGGACGGCACGGCCATGATACATGTATGCACTATGTAATTTACGACGGGCCACGCGGGCCCCTACCATTGGTTGGTTTGCAGTAAAGACAATCACAGTCCAACAACCCACGTGGCTAGTCACTATCGGCTAATAATTTCGCGGGAAACACGAGTCAGTATTTCTGGTGAGGTACATTAATAAAGCCCAAAATATCTGGACCCCACAACACTATATACTTACGTGTATATGAAGATGCAAATGAGCAGCCATTTGAACCGCTAGATCTCATCCATCAACTGGTCTTCGCTAACACGCCTCTTGTTAGAGTTTGATGCTTCTCATATTATTATCCAGATTTAAATATTTTTTTAAAAAAATAATTCATTGATTAATAGAATTCTAATATTTCATTATATATATATATATATATATATATTACAAAATTGCATTACTTATATCTATTTCAAACCTATCAATATGAATGAATTTTCTTTTTATTTAGTCACAATTGCTCATCCCATTGATTGATTTTATCTTTAAATAAATATTTAATTTAATTTATATTCAATTACCTAAAATCCAATATGAATGAATTTTAGTTTATATATTTGTAAAAATAGGATATTAGTATCATTAAGTCTCATAAAAGTTATAAAATGCCAGCTATCATATTTCTTTTGGAAAATCAAAATTAATGTTTTATCATGCTATAATTCAGGAATTTAATAATAAGTCATCCTAAAAATATATGCCATGTTAAAAATTTAATGATAATTGAATATTTAAAATGACATTTCATGAAAAATTGATTTTTTAAAAAAAATTAATTTTTTATATTATTAGATTGATATGATGTGTTGATGTTAAAAAGAAATTAAATATATATATATATATATATATTATTTTGATATATTTATAAATAAAAATTATTTTAAAAAATTATTATTATTATTATCGGGTCAATTTAAAATATAAAATATTAAAATTCTTATGAAATTTCTTCATGATAGCTACTGCCAATTGCCAGCTCTTCAACGTTCGAATTCTTGCTGAATTTATTTAACTAGATTAGTACTTTGGTGGTGGAGGATTTGGTCAAAAGAATCATATATAAAAAAAGGAGGCAAATAATTACAAAATTTTTAGCCATCTTAGACTAATAAATAAATAAATAAATGAAAGTTAGGTCACCCTATTCTACAAAGTCAAAGACAGCAAAAGAGGTGTTAATTAGGTATTGGTGAGCTAACCTTTGTTATTAAACTCTTGATTTGATTTTTTAAATGTGTGATTATAGTTATTTTTTTAAGTGTTTTTTATATTAAAATAATAATTTTTTTATTTTTTAAATATTATTTTTGAAATCAGCATATCAAAACGATCCAAAACATGTAAAAATTTTAAATTTAAAAATACGAGTTAGTCTTCATTTCCAAACAATCTCAAATCTTGTAATTCATATCGCACTTATCTTAATCATTAATATTAAAGTCCACACACGCAACCTTGTGTTTCTTAAATAAATTAAAAATTTTAAATTAATTTTTTATGATTTTTATGTTTTGTTTTGATAAAAAATATAAAAAATAAGATTCAATTGATAAAATAAGATTATTTAAATATATTTTTAAATAAAAAATACTTTTAAAAAAACTATTATCACAAAACAAAACATTTTATTAGTTAAAATCTTAGAGTAATTAACGGCTCGATTAGTTCAAACAAATCTAATCAACCGTGTAAATTTTAATTTGTTTCTTTAATTAACCTGGTCAATCCATTCAACTTATAACCCGCAACTTACAACGGTTGGATTTAATAAATATGGTGCTAGCCAGCTCATCTTTATGTTGATTTCAACTTCTTCTAGATGCAACATCCATTGACTATAAGCTTCGAGGCCATAGCAACATCATAGATCATGTTCAGAACTTTCTCGAGATATTTGCACATTAATGGATGACTCAACAGGTAATTAATTGAATTTTCTCGCAAAATACAAAGACAAAAGACTTGGAAATTTCAAGGAAAGAAGATGTGAAATCAATCACAAAGAACAAAACTTGGTTTTCAGCTGCACTGCCATGGTTGACCCGGCTGCATTTCTAGCATCCAAGGTGCTTCCTCTCTTTCATCTATTTCACGTCGTGTTTTACACGTGTAGTTTTGCTCTGGGAGGGTCATTATGGAGGAGTTAATGCTAGAAAGGGACAATTTACATCCTATATGATCATGTGAAAAATGAAGATCCCTGTTCTTGTTCTTCTTTTAATCTGATATCCTGTTCTTGCACGCTTTCTTCCAAAGACGATAATGGAGTCCCTTTTTGGAATCAAAGCAGTTAGGTCATAGTTATAAACAATCAGGATCGACGGGTTGGTTTTAGAAAATCAGCGACTCATAGTCTGGTTTGGGCTGATTTTCAGGTTAAACTAGAAAAGATATCAACTCGACAAAAAAATCAATTGATTCGATGAAGTTTTTAGTGATTTGGTTATATCAGTTCAAAGTTGACGGAGCCAACTTCAAGAATGTTTTTAAAAAATCAAAACTATACCGAAGAATGAGATAAAAACACAAAGTAAATCTATTTCTCCAGTAATTCTGGAATGAATTTGAATGTGAAAAATGTAGGCAGTGACAGCTCCCATGGCTTCATTTTCTAGTAACCCAAAGAGGAAAGGCACATTCCTGGATATTGACCAAACAGCAACATCACACTTGAGGCTTTGATGCCCTGCATCCCCAAGTTCTAAAGCTCCATGGTGTCAGAAGAGGCCTGTGCTCATTCAGGGGGGTGGATTCAAACCATTTTCATGGAAAATGTATTTATAGCTGCAAAATATATACAAACTGTTTTGAAAATCTACGAACAGGGCACTGATATTGCCAGGCTGCTCAGCAATAGTCTTGTATATTTTTTCAAAAGTTAAAACAAGTTCATTATAATGTAAATATTAGTTTTTAATAATACTTGCACAGCAGATGCAGCTACATGCATGTATCCCTCTGGTTCTCCTTGCCCTTCTCATCCTAGCCCCTATTCATGCTCCGGCTTCCTCTGTTAGAAAGGTAAAAATAGGAGCTCTAGGAATCAAAAGCAAAATCTTTGAAGAAAGGTAATCATTGGCAACCTTGAAATATTCAAAAGAGAATACATTAGTGCCACCTGATATTAGACCTGTGTTTTTCTGTATTCTTAAGAAATTTATGTGCTTTACTTTACTCTTTCTACTATTTCCCGACCACCGCTCTCAATAACGTCTTTCTTATTATATCCAGCATGTAGCTGCGATTTAGTTGCTTGATGTTATTTCACATGATTTGTGATCGAATTCTGCACATATTTGAAATGAGACAATGAACTCAAATACCCATGATGAACCTCACAGCCAACTCATGTGCTCGAAGATGTGGCCTTTATGTCCTATCCCCCAAGTTCTAATTATGAGGCCCCATGACATAAAAAAGGGGCTTGTGTTCATGCAGGGGGTTGGATTCAAAGCATCACCATGATAAATGTTTCCAGAGGCACATGTACTTATAGGTACAATGGACACAATTTGTTTTGAAAACCTACACAAATGGGACTCGTATCGTCATGCAGTGCAAACAATACTTGCTAAGACTCAATTGTCATTTCCTCGTTCAAGAAGGCTTTCTGTGTTGTAACCACTGCCCCATGCCCTCTCCTTCCAAATCTGCTCCACTTCAACAAATGTCAACCCCACGGTCTCTGGGACATACACAGTCACAAACACAACTGCGAGCACTGCTATGCAAGCGAGAATCACGAAGGTCCAACCTGTTCCCACTGCTTCAGCAACTGAAAGGAAAGTTTCGGCTACTATCAAATTGGAAACCCAATTCACGGTAGCTGACATGCCCCCACATATTCCTCGATATTGTTCGGGATATATCTCTGAGTTCACAGTCCATGGAACAGGTCCCATTCCTGGTGAGAAGAAAGCAATATACAAGGCTAGACCCAGAACTGCAATCCACCCGAAGAGTTCATTTGAAGAACCAGATGACTTGCCAAAAAATGCCCCAGCCAGAACGACAAGCGATGCAATTACACCAGCTAAGCTTGAGAGGGCCAACTTTTTCCTCCCAAAATGGTCGATAAGGTAAATGCCAAGAACAGTTCCAGCAGCATTCATGGCTGCGACAATGAGGGACAGGAGAAGTGCTAATTGGTTGGACCTAAAGCCAGCCATCTGCACAATGGTTGGGCTGTAGTACATGACCGTGTTGATTCCAGTGAACTGCTGAAAAGCCTGCAGCATCACAGATCTCTCAGTCATTATATGTTATGGTGCTCGTTAAGGAGGGCTTCTATTTACTGCCCGGCATTTTGTCTAGCAGCTCTAGCTCATGCCTCTGTGTTTCAACAGGACACTCATGTATTTCATTGGAAATAATATCAAGACGATCCATATTACATTGTCATAATACCAAAACCACCTAAACTCATATCATAATGTATGCTCAGTAAGCAGCAAGGGACTCAATATGGCTCACACCTGTGAATTCTAATTCTTGAAAAAAAAGGAGCTAGACAAGGACCTTCGAATCAAAGCACAACAAAATTGATGCAATACCAGATTTCTATATTCAGTGACCTCAAGTGATCAAGGGAGAAAACCGATGATAGTCAACAGGTTTCTCTAACAAAACTTTTCTATATCAACTTCAACTAGTGCCTATCAACAAGGTTTGGACCAGAAAAGTACCCAGTAAATATTGTATTTTACTTTTCACATCTTAGAAAAATAAGAAAATAGAGCAAAGAGATTCAGCATCTTGTTAAAACACTCATGATGCCATCTTAAAGGTAGAAGTAGAAGAATATAAAGACATTTGTAGAAAAATTACATCATACCTCACATCCTATAAGAACTCTCATAATTCCATCAACAGATAACACTGCTACTCTTAGAAATTATTATTTTCCTCGTGGAAAATACTGTTGGATGGAAGGGGGGGGAAAGGAGAACCGGATGTATAAATTGATTGCAAGTTTGCAACATAGTGATGATGCATGCATGCCAACTTGTATTAGCAGCACATCAAACAATTAGTGCCAGTCATTCTAAGGACAGCAATGTAATTTAGTAGATGAGGGATTTGCCATATCTTACCTGGAGTCCAGCCCCAGCAAGAAATGCAAGTCTAATTTCTTTTGATTTGAACACATCTGAGATTTTGACATCGTTCCTTTTCTGGCGCTCTTCCTCTTCAGCAACAGAAAGGTTTTCAATTTCATCCTCCAACCGAGCAATGTCATATATTTTAGAAAGTATTGCAATGGCTTTATCTTTGTCGTTCTGCATATTAAGATCAGTGCTATTTAGATGCAAATGTGTGAAAAAAAAATAGCTCATGTTAAAACAGCAGTTACAAAGTATTTTCTTCTAAAAATCATCCATGTTGTGTATACCTTCATGAAAAGCCACCGAGGAGACTCTGGCAAGCATAACATAATGCAGAACTGAACCACAGCGGGTACACCAGAAACTCCAAGCATCCACCTCCATGTTCCCGGGACCTATCAAAGCAACAACGTTAGAAAGCCATGAAGGATGGAAGAAAAAACAAATCTTAAAGTACAAAAAGAAAGACCTTTTGATGCCCTAAAATGACCAAGAATTTTATCCTTTTTTTATTAACTATGAAATTAAAGTAATTGCAAATTTATGGAGCAAATAACATTTTAATTTGCAACCCAAGAATTTAGCCAATTTCTGGTAGATTTTCACAAGCACGATCCTTCAAAGTAAAGCATGCCAACCTAAAGCAATTTTATCCTTTACTAAAACTGAGATCAAACTCTGGATACTGTATCTATGCTTTAATACGTTCCATGACTTCTCTTTTAGCCTTGGCATTAAGGCAGTGCCAAAAGAAATTTTAAACAAACCAGAAATGTATTTTTCATTTTCCATATAGTCATCAACTATCCCTCAGGAGGTTATTAAAGGATGGATCACTAATGTTAACAGTTTCCAGGAGTCCTAGATAAGAAAAGGTCTGCTGATGCTCTTAAAAAAAAAACACTATAACTGAAGAGCAAAATTCATTAGAAATGCCTCAATTATTTTGTATTATTTTTCTACAAATAATTGGAAGTAAAATACAGAAACTTCATAAAGCGCTCACAGGGGGGATCATGTTATTATATTATACTGTCAAACATATTTAATACATATGAGTAAGTAAACAGGTGCTAACAAGGAAAACCAGATTTATACATAAAGATTGTACTTCATAAACATAAGGGGAAAAAAAGAAGTGATCTTATTATCAAGAGATTTTGAGGCAAAAGCACATGCCATTAACAACCAGGGCACCATGGATGATCTAAATTAGGCAGGAAAGAAAAGGATACTCCTTCAATGAGTTTCTCAGTGCCAAATATTAAAAAGGATCTCCAAATTCTATCTTGCTGTCTGTTCAAGCTGCACAATGGAAAACCTTTCACACAAGAATTTATGTAATGATAATAACACAATGTCTCTAAGCAATGACACTGCATCTGAAATAGAATCATTGCAGCAATTTGTTACTTATAAGAAGCCATTATTCAGTTGCTTTGTAAATTGATAAAATGATCTATTGCCAATTACTTGTTTAAATGCCTTTCACAGTTCCCTTTTCCCTTGTTCATAATGACGAGAAAACTTTAATGAAGTATTCCCAATGCTAGTTGGGCTCCTTCACTACCAGTTCAGTGATTGTGAACTACTTCAACAGTAAACCATGCATATAATTATACTAGCGTTTTTTTCTGATATGGATCATAAAGAGATGTGAGAGGCCCTTTTTGCTTAAAATTGTATTCAAGTAACCATGGAGACCGCAGATCTTTCCAGTTTTTGTAACATAGAAGACCAAATGAACATGAAAAGAAACATTTGGCGAGAACTGTTTCGGATAGAAAGAATACCAGAATTTCATGATAAAAATTTTTACAGGCAGAGAATCAATAACTACAATAGAAAAATGTTTTTAGGCAGGATGCCAAACTGTATTCAAACAAACTGCAAAATAAAGGCAAAAATTAAACTAACCTCAGTAAAAGCAAGATTTACGAGATAGGAAAGAAACTGTCCACCAGTAATCATAAGAACATTTGTGCTCACTAACCCTCCTCTTACTTCTGATGGAGATGCTTCTGCAATATATACAGGAGCAGTAACAGATGCTATACCCACACCCAGGCCAACAAAAAGTCGTCCCAATATAAGAACATAGGGATCCGGGGCAGCTGCCATAACAACCGATCCAGCTGCAAATACAGCATCAGCAAGAAGGGTAGCTTTCTTGCGTCCATAAGCATCATTGATCCAACCGCCAGCTGCAGCTCCTATTATTGCACCAACCAATGCCATACTAACAATGGTTTCCTGCCAAGTTTAAAAATCATTATGATGGTTAACCAATTTAGACCTCCATAGTACAGCATAATGATTGACATTTATTTGATTATTTGAATTTTCAGTAGTTCTAGTAATCTCATTATTTCTCAGTTAGTAATTAAAGTATTCGTACCTAGAAATTCAGTTTTGATTTCCTATTTAACCAGTTCTCCTCACTTTAAGAAAAAACTAAGCAAAATAACGCAGATAAAATCTTGAGCAGGACTCAGAAACCCATTCTCTTACCAAGCAATGTCATACAACAATTGTTTCCTGCCGAAACGGAAAAACGTTAACCAATCAAGACATCCAGATTGATTACATACATAATCATCAACTTTTCTTGTTATTCAAAATTCTTAGTACAGGAACTTCATTATTTTCCCATTCAGTAATTAAAGTAGTTGTCATTACAAACTCAGTGCTGTAATGGTTATTTTCACTTTTTTGATAACCCCATCAAAGAAGTAACCCAAAATCAAATCTTTAGAAAAAATCACAAAAAAATATTACCTGTAGAAAACTACTCTGATTAACCACCTCAAATTCATCTTTTATATACAAGAGAGCCCCTGAAATTACACCTGCACAGCCAACATTTTCTCATCAAATAACACATCATCTAAACTTTAATAAATTAAAACACCCATTTGCTAATTTTTTGAAGGAAAAAAATAACCAAACGTTTGATATATTTTTCTTTTCCTAACCAGATTGAAAACAGGAAACCAGAAGGATAGCTAAAAAGAAAGAAACAATTGATGTTTACCTGTATCGTAGCCAAAAAGGAGACCACCAATGCCAGCAGCAACAGTCAATCCAATAACATAGGAATTACTAAAATACGACATTCGTCTCTCCGGAAACATATCCAAATACCCTGAACTTCCCGGCAAGTAACTGGAACTTCCCGGTGAAGACTGGATCGTCATTTTCCTCTCTTTCAATCAATCAGGAACCACCAATCAAAAGAAATTCTAATAAATTAAGAATAAGGGCTTGTAGTAGGTGATGCAACAGTGATTAAGCAAACAGATTGGAGAACTAAAAAAAAGGATTAATAAGGAAATGAAGTTGATGCTTTTGATTAGACTAAATGGTCAGGATCTAATCTAATCAAATCAAGATTATGCAGGTGAAATCAAGTAAAGGCAACGTGGGGCTTGGCCTTTCGGGTTTTGTGACTGAACACTGTGAAACTACGGGAAAAATTGAATGTTGAGATTTTCTCAGAAAATTTTGGAGAGAAAATTGAGAAATTTAGACACGACGGCGAAAAAGTGCAAGGAAAAACGTGACAGCAAGTTTTGACACGTAAGTTCTTTTCTGTCCAAATATAGCGTTTGAAAAAACAACGAGTTTTCTGCAAATTATGGTTGGTTACTTAGCTAAAAATAACAGACCAGTCACTTGAAAAACTATATATATATATATATATATATATATATATATATATATATATATATATATAATTGTGATGTTGTGATTTAAAATATTTTTTATTTAAAAATATATTAAAATAATATTTTTTTATTTTTTAAAAATTATTTTTTATATTAATATATCAAAACAAGCTGAAATTATAAAAAACTTTAACAATAAATAAATAAAATTAAAGAAAATACGGTTTGCATTGCGTTTCAAAACAAACTTATGTTATATGGAAGGTGGTTTTTAAAAAATATTTTTTAAAATTTTTTGTATTTTTTATCATTAAAAAAATTAATTAATATAAAATATTTTTATTTTTTAGACAGGGAACGCTTTCTAAAAATTATAAAATTCAGAAATGTCTTATTATTTGTTGATTATATCAAATTTGATCATTAGTCTTTTGATTACTGTATATTTTATTTTAATTTTTTTTAATTTTATCCTTTAGAATTTGATTTTTTTATAAATTTTAATACTCATTCTTTTTATTGTTATTTACTTTTATCTTATTATTATTGTTAATTGAAAATTTTTAATTATCATATTCAGTCCTATTCTTTTGATCTATGTTTATTTTTATTTAAAATAATTTATGAAATTATATTTTTTTTATTTCATCTTCTGTTTTTTTTTTAAGATTTAGTTCTCGTTCTTGTAATAAATTTGAAAAGAAATTAAAATATTAATAAGTTATTTTTCAGCTTATTTTCCATGACCTAGCTAAACAATATAAAGTTTTTTCTAACTTGTTCTTTATAACATTACTAAACATTATAAAATAATATAAAACTAACAATTTTTCTAAGCCCCGTATAAACTACAAGAATTTGTTTGTTTGTTTTTGTGACCCTTGACATGAAATTTTAAGTCTAAGGATATTCATCTCTCGATACATCTATATGTATAAAAGTCTTATAAGAACTTATCACTTTCTCATCAATATTAAAGATATGTAAGAAATATTTATCATTCATTAATAATATATAAGAGATATACACCCTCCTTTAATATTACCAGGAAAAAACACTTTCATGTTCATCTCTCAATACAATGGTAAAATTCATAGGCTATAAATACTTAACGAATCATTTAATCTCAAGGTTTATAATTTTTATTATCTACTGCATACATATTCATAACATTTCTCTCTAAAATATTATTGCTCTTTCCCTCTTAAAAGAAACTTATTTAAACACTCAAAAATCTTAAAATTTATTAAACATGATTTTTTTACAGGTACCAATCATCAATCACTTTGGTTTGTCAGGCATTGGTCATCTTTATTAGAGAGAATAAATAAAATTATTAGAACTAAGATATTAATTAATTATCTAATATATAAACTTTACTTCTAAACTATTTGAATTTTCTAGAACCTCATCATTTATATTAGTTTAGAATATTATTATTATTTATCTATATTTTTTTTAATGGAAAGCCTAATAAAGTATAGGTTTCGTTTCATGAAGGTAATTTTTTTCTCTTTGTAAATTCAACTCTCCCTTTTTTTGTTAATATAAAATCTCCAAATAAAAATTTAAAAATTCCATCATCGATTCTCCTTTAAATTATGAGAATTCAAATCTTACATAAAATTATTATTATAAATTCTTAATTTTAATACGTGTAATTATTTTTAAGATAAGTAAATATAATCTCAATACATGAAAAGGCTCCTTAAAAATTCATGGCAGCAAAACAAGGGAAAAGAAAAAGAAAAAGAATAGTTGTATTGAAAGGTGAGGTAAGAAGAACTACCACGGTGACCTGCCAGTGAGATTAGAGAGTTTCTTTATTTTATGCACAGTTTTTTTCTCTTTATCCTTGCCACCGTTACCCACGTGGCTTTTAGATAAGAATTAAGACAAAAGGCCAACGTGCCATCACGAGACAGAAACGAACTTACTCGCTTTCTGGTTTGTTTCGACCTGTATTTTAGGAGAAGTTAATCTGGTTTTAGAGTGTGGCTACAATTATTAGTATTTTTTATTTAAAAATTATTAAAATAATTTTTTTATTTTTTAAAAAATATTTTTAATATCAGCATATTAAAATAATTTAAAAATATTAAAAAATATATTTTTAAAACATAAAAATAAACTAAAATTCATATGTCTCCACATTTTAATCAGATGATCCGTAGGGATGAGACATAGCTTGTGTCATTTAAATTAAATAAAAATTGACTTTTTAGGTCAAAATTTGATTAGAATCTTATTTGATTTATTAAAAAATTAAAATGATATTTTTATTTTTTAAAAATAATACTTGAAACAATTTGTTTTTAGATTACCTCAATTCATCATTGTTTTTGACTTGAACCTTGGGTGGGGGCATAGATTAAATAGGATTTTATAACTATGTTTTATGCATACTAATTTTTTTTTTGGGTGAACATCACTTCAAATAGTTTGAATTAGATAAACATAAAATTAATCAAACGGGATTGAACCAAATAAAAAAATCAAATTGATCTATTTGTTTTTATGTTTGTTAAAATAGAATAAGCACAACTTGAATTAATAGATATTTAGTTAGGTTATTTTTCAAGTGTTTTGATTTAACTAACCTTTAATTTATAATGAATTTTTTGGTTTAGCTGGTTTTATTTGGTTGTTTTATTTTTAAAATCTGAAATCTAAATTGAAACAAGTTTATTTTTATAATAAAAAATAAAAAATATAAAAAAATTAAAGTCCAAAAATCAATTTAGTTAATTTTAGATCAATTTCGGTTAGTTTGTTCATTCTTAGTTTTTGGAATTTAATAAAAGCTTTTATAATCGAATGTGCCTACCACGCGCTATTAGCTCGAGTTTGCTTTTCTTTCTCAAGACAAGTATAAATTCGCGGCTCTTGTTGCTTTGTAAGGAAAGAAAGATTATGCTTTCAAGTTTCAAGGCCCGTGAAATGCACGATTCTGATGATTTAGAGCATGTCCGGTAATACGGTCGAATTGTTTTTTATATGAAGGAATATTAAATTAATATTTTTTTATGTATTTTTTAATAATTTTATATTTTGATATTAAAAATAAAATAAATAATTTTAAAAATATTATTTTAATATATTTTTAATTAAAAATACTCTTAAAAACACATTTTAAATGAATTGATTTGTTCTTCGAGTCCATTGATGATCTATCAATTTAAGGTCTAGATTTGATTTTATTTATTTTGATATATTAATATTAAAAATAAATTTTTTTAAAAAAATATTATTATAATATATTTATAAATAAAAAAATATTTTAAAAAACAATGCTACAATATTAATCCATTACCTTAGAAACCAAGTCTTAAACCTTAACCTGAGCGGGAGGTTCCAGCCCAACGGCTAGGGAGACAGAAGTCTCCTCAGTTGCCTGGGTTCGACTCCCCAGCTCACCCATGTACTTGGGGGTTCTGCTAGTGGGGGAGACGTTTGTTCCCTCCCTATACCGCACGGGTTGGAACCCCTTTGTATACCTTCCTGCCATCCCCGCGGTGACTTACCTGTCTTCTGGGCTTGCAGGGTGCTCCGTTAGGCCCTGGGGATTAGTCGTGGTGCGCGCAAGCTGGTCCGGACACCCAGGTTAATCAAAAAAAAAAAAAAAGTCTTAAACCTTAACAAAATTGAGTTGATTATTGTAACCATATGAAAAAGTCCCAATATTGACATTACAAAAAAAAAAAAAGTAAAAGCAAAGAATACAATCTCATGAATCATCATAATCTATGCCTATCACAGTCAATCAACCACATAATCTAGCGATGACTAGGCACATTTCCCAATTTGTTTTCAAGAAAAAAATTAAAAGAACAAGGACCACGAGATCCCTGCCCCTCATGGAGTATTTTGAAAAGAAAAAAAAACAGTGATTGGAAGGTGAGATATCACCCTCAAACAGTATGACACTTGTCTTCCACCTCTATTATTTTGAGATTATAGCATATAGTTTTAGTAGGTAACATTATTTTTCGTCTGAATTTGACATTTTCAGTCTGATTGTGTTTTAAAATATGTTTTATTTAAAAAATATAAAATTAAATTTTTAATTCTCATGAAACACTGTATTTAATTACCAATCAAGTTAAAGATAAAAGGAGACGTTTTGTTTGTTTCTATATTTTAAAAATATTTTTTAAAAAAATTAATTTTTTTAATTACTTCAAAGTAATATGTTTTTAGTGTTTTTAAATTATTTTGATGTGTTAATGTCAAAATTAATTTTTTAAAAATAAAAAAATTTATTTTAATATATTTTAATATAAATTTTTTTAAAAAAATAACTATAATAACACTCGAGTTAAAAAGAATAAACTGCTGCACCACTTCACTCTCAGAACAAGGCATCTTCTTCTCTTGCTATCTAGAGACCAGGCTGCATAAAATGCAGGATGCTTGTCGATGGGGTCTCGCAAAGAAAATATTTTGCTTTGATTCTCAAAGTTTTAGATATCTTAGAATTCAGTCCCTCCATGAACATTGATGTTTTTCATGTAACCCGATTGAAAGATCGGAGATCAATATGGGACCCAATTGTAGATATATTTTGTTTAGAAGCTAAATTGAGAATCAATAAATAGATGCTATTTTTAGGTTTTCCGATATTGAAGACACGACATGCCTGCAAAAATGTCTTCTTCCAAACATTCACCCATCTTGTCGCACATGATCGTGGTGTTTGCCTTCATGAGTTTAGGTCACCTTATGTGACATATGTGCCTTCGTGCATGGTGCAAAAGGTTATGAACAAGACAATATCACACATGTTGTTGTTCTAAATTCATTGCTCTCCAACAAAACATCAATGATCATGAACCTAGGTTATTCACGTGGTAGGGAAATAAGAACTCACTTGGCTTCAAGTTTCAAGTTCAAGTTTTTTTTTTTTTTTAGAAAACATCTATATTCGAGGTTGATGACTTTTGATGATGCATTTTAGATCCTGTTTGAAGTTGTGTTTTGAATTCACATCTAAAATTATTATTTTGAAAAAAACATCAAATTTCAGCTTATCAAAATTAAATGATTTTTAAATAACTATCAAATATCTATCTTCTAACCAACTTGTGTTTTTTAATCAACTTAACAATAATACCAAATGGAAACTTTGATGTTGATATAGGAGATGAAAATCTGTATTGTTTGAAATTAATTTTCTATTGTAATTAAATTTAATTATAGTGTTTGATTTAAATTTAATTAATAAATAAGTTGAATTCACATGTTTAAAAGAGATAAAAACTAATTTATTTTGTTTCTTATATTACCCTCGTTATCTTAATTTTATTTATTCCAAAGTCTTAAAAAAAGGGCTGGAAGAGTATTTCGAGAAAATTGTTAATTTTTTTTCATAGAATTGTAAATCAGAGGAGTTGGCATTTGCTTTATTATTGTAGCATTTTTAAATACTAAATTTCACTTTAAATTCAATTCTTAACACTTAAAAGAAGATTACAAACACGAGATTTCAATAAAATATCTTAAATGAATTTAATCCAGAGGGTTCCGAACATAGTGTATATAAGTTCTAAACTCACAATATTAACTGCTAGATATATAATTTAGCATGATCGATTTATTTATACACTCATTTCTAAAAACAAAATCACCATGAATCAATAATTTAATTGTTTATTTATTTACAAATATGCTTGAAAACATAGTGCAAATCATGTTTCCTTTAATTTTAATTTTTTTACTAAAAAATATTATTTTTATGTTTTCAGATTGTTTTAATGTGTTGATATAAAAATTATTTTTAAAAAATTAAAAAAATTATTTTAATATTTTTTTAAATAAAAAATATTTTGAACCATAACCGCGGTTGCAATCCCAAACGGGCACATTTGAGGAGGTTTTTCTACTTGAAAGTATTAAAACTTGAGTAATTCATCCATGAAAGAAGGAAATATAACCTCTCACCTTCCAATTTCCCCAAATGCACCATGGATGATGCTTCATCATCAACCTCTTCTCCCCACCAACGACATTGATTCAAGGCCCATCAGGCCGTAGAAATATGCTTCATTGATAGCCATCTCTGATTGCTAGCTGATGAACAATTGATACAGAGTTCAAAACCCACTGGGCTTTGGACTTTGCTACAAAAAAACCTCTGGTCAAATTGTAAATTTACTTATTTACTTTGACAAATGTATGAATGTTCCCTAGTAAATGAAGAATTTTTATCGTAATTGTCACGGGATTTATGAATTTTCTAACTCTCTCGTAAATTTTGAGCAGCTACTGGTAAGATTTTCTTCTGTATCGATCTCATCTTGTTTTGTTCATCATTTTCTGGTATTCTTGCAGAAACATTTGCATCTGTCCGAAGAACTAACTCTTTTAAGCAGAAGTAGCTGAGAACTTGGGAAATCATACTTCTCTCCGATTATATGCCAAAGAGAAAACCATTCCTTTCCATATAAATCTGTAATGTTGTGATCACCATTGATATACTACTTCTTGGTGAACGTGTTCATTGGTGTTTTGGCTTTGGTTTTGGCCATGAAAAAAGAATAAAATCTTTGTGGATAAGCATACACAATGATGGCCTCGTTGAATTTAGTGGAGAAGTGTATTTTAAATTATTTATGCATGGAAATATATTTGATGTGGGATTTAAAAACTAACAAATTTTTATGGTAAAGATCAATTAATATTTTTTGAATTATATCTAATATCTAATCAAATTGCAGATTCAAAAGCCTATCCTACAAATAGATAAAAGACTAGATAAATAATTCGTGCTATATTGTAAGTCAGGTTAATTTTTTATGGATGTTAAAATAGATATTCATGTGATATCAATATTTTTTTAAAATAAAAATATCTAAAAAATTATTAATTAAAACTAAAAAAGGTCGCATATGCTGACATGATAGTGATCCAGAAAGCAAACAAAAATAAAACATTATGAATCGAGTGTCTCATACTTATTTCCATGCAATTAATCTAATTTAATCAAAAAATTTTTTTTTTTAGATAAGCTAGATTCAACAAATATAGAAAACAAATATAAAAAAAAATCCGAGTTAACTCTTGGTACTTTCAAAACCACAAAAAAATCCCATAAAAGTATAACAAAATATTGGTAGATGAAATTAAAAAAAAACTTAAAAAATCTTTTAAACATGTAACCCGTTAAATTATAGACCCGGACTAAATTAAATAGCTCAATACATGTCAAATTAAATGCTAAATGATGAAATCAATAAATTTAATTTAATTAATAAATTTGTGATAAAGAGAATATGAATGAAATCTTAAGTATAAAAAAACTAAGGGGTTGATTTGATTTTTTTAAGGCCAACACGAATATCAAGTAGGAAATAGAAAAAAATGAAAAAGAAAAACAAAAGGCCACACCCATCACCCCGACCACTATTGGGCCATGCACACTACTTATTCCTGAAGGGGACGTTAAGACGCTTTGTTTGCCGCCTTGAAATCATGGTTTTGGCCGTCAGACAACGCCATACGTATCATCCAAAAGCAACAGACACTGTCACATGTTACCATTCCTTTTTATTTCTTTATTTACCAAATTATTATATTGCTTTTAATGACACTCGATAACTACCAAATCATCACATTTAAATAACAAAAAAACCCTAAGTCGAATAAATTTTGTTTTTCAATTTCCAACTGCAATGAAGTAACTTGTTTAAAAATTAAGTCAAAGGCTAAAAAGTCCATTGACCCGAGTTATTTTTTTGTTTTTCAAAGATAATTAAGTAATCACATTATGTAAAGAAAATATAAAAATATTATCTAACTCCTTTTTTATTTTTGTAGTGATGACCAATATGTTCTGTAAAATAGACTATCTTACTCTTAAATCCAAGCCATGCTAGTTTGCTCACCAAAAAATAAAATTAACATTTCACTGTGTGAATCCATGGTCAAATGCTTATCTCTTTCTTTCAGTATAGGGTATAATATAATGGCAATTTGCTTCATTTATATGGTTTTTTATTTTCCTCTCACTTTGCATAATTTATTTAGTATTTTCTTAATATAGAATATTTTGAGCGTGGGTGATAATTAAAACTCGAGTCCACCTTCATTAATTACATGAGAATAAAGAGAATGAATTTTAAATGAATATTTGCCAAATCCAAATTGGTATAACCAAAAAAAAAAAACAGATTAACAAGATCTCAATCGAATTTTTGATCAAAAAACTTAAATTGTATTATATAAATCTAATAAATCTAATAAATATTCTTAAATACAAGTATCCCGTATCACCAAGGCTTTATATTCATGTTTAGAATTTAAAATCATGGTTTTATTATATGTAAAATATGGTCCTGTAAAATATTTAGGAGGTAGAGATGGATGCCAAATTCTGTATCAATTTACCATTTCAATAGTAATGGAGGTTTCGTGCCCCTTTGATTTTTTCAAAGCCAAAGAAAGGCTCTTCCGTGGCCATTTTGGATTCTACTCATGATGCAAAGTCAAAGAAAGTTACTCTTGTAGATGTGATCATCATGATCAGCTTTGATGAATTCTAACCAGTGCTATGGTGCTCCCTATACTCAGGAAACACTGCTCACACAGCTAAACTGGAGAGAAACTAGCTACTTGGATCGTCTTTCGTCGTCGGTTGAATAATTCGAGTTAATTTAGATTAAATCTAGTTGATTTTTTTTATTTATTTTCAAAACAAGATTGTTTTGATTTTATTTTTATTTTTATGGCATAACCTCAGTTTACTTATTTTGACCCGCCGTAAATGGTGCTTTAACAGCTATGAAAAACAACACTATTCATCAATGCAAATTTTATTTCCCATTAATGACAATCACGCCACTTTTGCTTCCATTTAAAAGCCACCTAACTCCATAATCCACATTCATACCTACTTATTAATCCACGTCTTCTTCTCTTCTTCTTCTCTCCATAATTTCATTTCCTAATTTCATAGAACAAATTTATTTTATTAATTTATCAGATTTAATCCTCACCGTTTCTCTTCTCTGATCCCTCAAAATCCCAAGACTTTTTGGGGTCTGTAGGGATGGATTCGGAGGATGATATGATGGACGCGAACGACGTTGAATCAGTTGATGATGGTTTCTTTAGTGGTGAAATGGAAGATGATGATTACAGTGATGGTGATTATTATGATAATGATGATGTTGATGATGATGATGGTCCTGACTATGATTTCATGGCTGAAGCTGTTGATGATACCGATGACTTGTCCTTCCGCTTTCAGGCAATCTTTGAATTTTGATTTTGGTGATTTTGGAGATAAAGTTTACTGCTTTTATTGAATTGTGGTGATGGGTTTTGTGGTTAAAGATAACTAGGTGGTGAATAAGGAGCAATAAGCGATTGCTTGTTTTTTTTTTTTTGTGGGGATTTTAAGTGTTAAAGTTTATTGCTTTAGTGGAGTTGAGGTGATGTGTAGGTTTGGTAAAGATAATTTGGTGGGAATTAAGGAGTGATTATGGGATTAGCTGTTAAAATTGGGGATTTTATGTGTGTGGGTTTTTAGTGCTGAAGTTAATTGCTTTATAGTACTTAAGATGACGTGTAGGTTTCGGTAGGAAAATTTTGTGGGATCAAGAGATAAATACTGGATTAGGTGTTTTTTTAGGGACTCTGGGTATTTAGGTTGTGATAGTGGAGGGATGCTGCAGTTGAGGATAGCTTGGGTTGTGTTGTCATGTTGCTTTGCTCAGGGTCTGTTTGATTGAAGAGGAAATTTGAGGGAAATATAGGGAATGAGTGAATGAAGGGATGTGCATGCGCGGCGTGATTGAAAAATTGGTTGGTTGATGAGAGGATACAGATTTAGTTAGTTAAATTAGCTGAGTTTTGATTATTATGAGGATAATATGAATATTTGATAAATAATTTCGCTTCATGATTTTGGGTTATAATAGGAGAACCTTGCACCTAGCCAAAGCTAGTATTTAGGACTTGAGAAATGAATAGATTTGAGGCATCTTTTTGCTTAAATTTCACAGAAGAGATGCGGAAAATGAACCAGTGAAATGTGAATTGCACATAACTTATTAGCTCTGGTGATTAATTATGAATAGTGAACTCAGTCTGCTTAAGCCACGTTGTGGTATTTGGTTTGGTTGCAATTTCCTACTTTACTAATATTGATTTAGGTGTAGGAGGCCATCTTTAGATGTGCATCTGTTTTCTGGCTAATTTAAAAATGGGAAGAAAGTTGTGATTTGGTCTTATGTAACAATTTGGTTTTGGAATCGTAAATGAATGAGCTTAATTGATTCTAAGTGTTGTATTAAGCGCTGGGATGTTTCTCTTTGTGTTTCATTTTCTCCTCCTTTTGTTCTCTTCTTTTATTACTTTTCCTCATTACAGAAACAGAGAATTTGGTTATTGTTTTCCTTTCCCCCAAATTTTTGTGAAATGAATATGGTTTTAAATTAATTTCTATAATGTTACACATGTCTTGATCTTGTAGTTATGCTTCCATTTTTTAATGTTTTTTTTTTCACCGACCAACTTAGCTTAACCATAGAGAGTTACCAAGGATATTGATTTAACTAGCCAGGCTTTATTTTTCATAATGTAATGAGGGACTATACTTTTTAGGTATTGGAGATGGTAGCCTGTCCATTTCAGTATGGTTGTTTTTGGTAAGGGTTTCTAGAGACTTACCCTAAGTATTTTGTGTAGTTTTTGATATCCTGATATCCTAGAGGGTTCAGTTGCTTCTATTCCATGTTTCGAAACTGCTATGAATGGCTTCATTAGGATCCAAACTTGTGTATGTTAACAGCAGTTCTAGACTTAAAAGTCTTGGCACTTTTAAAAAGCTTGATCTTTGCAAATTAATTCTGTTACCATTGATTGAATTTCCTTGATTTACACATTTTTCTTGGCATCTGAACTGTAACACAGTGTATCTAAATCTGTTGAACCAGAAAAAATTTTTTTTTTAGGGGTTTTGGAATATCAATCCCTAAAGTTTGAAAGTTAAATTGTTGCATGTTTCTAATAGCTCTTGGTTTTGATTTTTCTTTATTTACTCGCTTCTAATATTTTGAATGTGTTTTCTTTTTCAGCAAAGTTATACAGTCTTGAAGGAAGAAGATATACTTCATCGTCAAGAAGATGACGTAACAAGAGTGTCTACTGTCCTTTCCATAACAAGAGTTGCGGCAAGTATCTTACTCCGACATTATAATTGGTAAGTTAGCAGACCTTTTCTCGTTTGTCTGTTTTTATGGTTAGTTTGTGAGGGTGTAGACAATTGCTTCACAGCACATGTGAACTATTGTTTACAAGTAACCAGTGAATTACCTGTGGAAAATAATTATGGAAACTTCTGCATATTGCATCATCATATGAAAATGCTGCATCGTAGAAACGCTTCTTTTATCGTGGTGTCCTTATGAAATTCAGCATTGCAGGAGTGTTAGCAAAGTGCATGATGCATGGTTTGCTGATGAAGATGCTGTCCGGAAATCTGTTGGCTTGCTAGACAAGCAAGTAGTTCAGTTTTCTAATGCTCGAGAAGTAAGTGCTCTAGCTATATGAATTTGTGTGTTGAATTGATTTCTACAGCTTTCTTGTTGCCACTGCTTGTGTGTCTGCTGCTTACACTGGTTGCTTTTATGGCCAGCTTACCTGTGGAATTTGTTTTGAATCCATTCCATGTGATAAGATTATTTCTGCTGCTTGTGGCCATCCTTTCTGTAATACATGCTGGTCAGGTAAATTTCCTTCCTTTTTTTTGGGGAGTGAAGCTTCATGCTGAGATTTAAATTTCTGTTATGGATCAACTTCATCTGTGATTTTCAAAGCTTTTTGCATGGACTCCTTTCTTATGCTTTGTTCCGACAGTACATGCTTTGAAGTTTTGCTGGATTTAACACTAAATTTTGAAAGAAGTAGAGGAAGAAGGGGTAGGGGCAGGGGTGGGTAAGTAAAGGTGGGAAATAGTGATCCTCGCCTTAATTAAATTTGTTGAGGAATTTAATGTACTTTCACCCTGTTAAATGATAGGATGTCTATGGAAGTTCAATTTCAGAAGCCTAAAGAGTGGAGATGGTTGATTGATTATAATTGCAAAAAGAAGAGTTGTAAAATTATAAACTCAATTTCTCTCTTGTTAACACTCCAGTTTTGCAATATTGGAATATTTTACAATCTAGAGGCATGGGTTATGGAAAACCCTCCAATCTCCTCCAGTTCTTTCTTTTCATCTTATAAAAATAATCCCGACACAAAATAAGGGTTCATTTCTCCATGTTGCTCTCTGTTTTCCCATTGAAGAACAATGTAAAGACTTTGGTCTTGTTATGTTTGGATTTGTTGTCTATTATCATCTACTCTGTACAATGTATATCTGTCTGCAATTCTTTTCCTTCTGTTTCCCCTTCAATATGTTATTACTTTGTAAGAAAAGAACTTGCTTTGATTGCAGCAAGTTTTGCACATATCTTTTTTATTACTCTGTCTGCTGGAACATGTGTGCAATTGATAAACTTGAACATTTCATTGCTATTTTGATTAGTTTTTGCTTTTTCCTTGCCTTCCAATTATTCCCTATTGATTTTTTGCTATCTTTTGCTCACTGTGGCAGGTTACATTAGCACAACCATTAATGATGGTCCTGGATGTTTGATGCTAAGATGCCCTGATCCATCTTGTCGAGCTGCTGTTGGTCAAGACATGATCAATTTGTTAGCACCTGGTGGAGATAAGGAGAAATACTCTCGGTACCTCCTTAGGTCCTATATTGAAGACAACAGAAAGGTGTGCCCTTGATATGGAACCTCGATATCTTGTTTCTGTATTTGTTATAATTCTCTGTTTGAAGTTTTCACTTACAGTGAGTTGGGTCATCCCTTCTTCCACCAAATATCAGGACTCAAAATTGGTGAAAATTACAATACATTACTGTACAATTCATTCTGCCCCCCATTCCCCGTTCATGAGTTGCCTATTATTCTGACCACCTTTACGGTGCTGTGCGGTCTGTGCAATCATTTGGTGTATTTGGTTAGAGAGGGATCCTAGGATTTCCAAGGATCAGTTTATGTATGCACAGTTGATGTGGGACAGAATAGTGTTTCTTACTTCATTATAGTCATGCTTCAGGCTCTTTTAGAGGTGTTTCTGTAGCTGGCTTTCAGAAAGATTGGGTTGCTTTATTATCATAGTTTTGTTACCCATTTCTTGGTTTGGAGGACAGCATAATCTCCCAACTGTTTCTGCATATTTCTTCTTTTCATTAATAAAATCTTTTGTGATCTAGAAAAAAATTATTCTAACCCCCTATCCCTTTCTCTATCTTTCTGTTTACTTTCAGACCAAGTGGTGTCCTGCTCCAGGATGCGACTATGCGATTGATTTTGCTGCTGGTAGTGGAAGTTTTGATGTTTCCTGCCTATGCTCACATAGCTTTTGCTGGAATGTGAGCATGCTCTTCATGTTGATAGTGTCACCGTATTAGATTCTGTAGAAATTAACTGTCGTGTAGTGATTGGTAATTGCTGTTGGATAATTGCAGTGTGCAGAGGAAGCTCATCGTCCAGTGGACTGTGGAACGGTGACAAAGTGGATTTTGAAGAACAGTGCTGAGTCTGAAAACATGAATTGGTAGAAAATTTATATATGCGTCAAAAACTATATATTGTGATTATGACATGATAGATACTTATTTGCTCCCTCTATTGATAACGGCAATAAATGTCAACACACACATGTGCAGAGCTGTAAATAGATGATGTATAAATAATGGCTACACTAATAACAGGTGCTGCTTTATGCTGATTTTATATTTGATTACACTCAGGATACTTGCTAATTCCAAACCTTGTCCAAAATGCAAGCGACCGATTGAAAAAAACCAAGGGTGCATGCACATAACATGCACCCCACCTTGCAAATTTGAATTTTGTTGGTAAGTTCTGAATTTTGTTGCAGAAACCTTTGAAAATTGATTATCCTCTGGATGAAGTTTTGTCTTACCTCAATGGGTAAATGCAGGCTGTGCCTTGGTGCATGGTCAGATCATGGTGAGAGGACAGGTGGTTTCTATGCATGTAACAGATATGAAGCAGCCAAGCAAGAGGGAGCAGTAAGTGTGCTAATATCGTCAGTTATATTAGATCTGCCTAATGTACTGTGGTAATTCTTTGAAATAGTGGTAAGATAGCTGTTTCTCTTATGTATCTGAAATTCATATTATTGCTTGTAGTATGATGAGTCAGAGAGGAGGCGAGAAATGGCAAAAAATTCTTTGGAGAGATACACCCATTATTATGAACGATGGGCAAGCAACCAGTTGGTATGCTAAAGTTTTGCTAACTTATTGCTATTTATGTCAGGTTACAGCTTATTTATTATGTAGTTATTTTCCCATGTTAAAGTTTCTGCTCATTTCCATGATAGGTTTCTGGTGTTGTAACTTGTAACTGTTAATTTGCTTTCTTTATGGTTGATCGTGTTAATTTCCCTACTTTCTGTTGGTGCTTTTAAATGCTTATTTGGCTGCACTGCACTTCGTTAATTTTTTTGTTTGAATGTTTCGGATTTCTTTAAAGTTAAATTTGTTAATTTTTTCGGTTTCCTTGCAAGTTTTGGATATCCTTTGCCTGCACTGAGTTAATTGTTCTGTGTTTATGTGGCAGTCAAGGCAAAAAGCTCTTGT
Source organism: Populus tomentosa (assembly GCA_018804465.1). Taxonomy (NCBI): domain Eukaryota; kingdom Viridiplantae; phylum Streptophyta; class Magnoliopsida; order Malpighiales; family Salicaceae; genus Populus; species Populus tomentosa. The sequence continues at coordinate 12,115,778 of CM031981.1, forward strand.
AGATTTACATCAAATGCAGACTGTACATGTACGTATCTTGTTCATACTATTTCTTATACTTGTGCGCATTTTGTATTGTCAAATGTTCTGTATCTTTTAGCTACCCGCTGAAAGATATCAGAGTTCCTATAACTTCATGATTTCTTGAATTTTCCAGCTTGAGAAGCTTAGTGACATCCATTGCACGCCCGAGTCTCAGCTGAAGTTCATAGCAGAAGCCTGGCTTCAGGTGAGTTGTCATCGGAGTTTTGCTTTTGTTGTGAGAGGAGGTTTTTTTTTTTTTTTTTTTTTTTTTGGGGGGGGGGTTATTGGAATAAAGGGGAATAAATAGACCTATATTATATTGTCTTTCTGTACTTGTAGATAGTTGAATGCAGGCGAGTTCTGAAATGGACCTATGCGTATGGGTTTTATCTACATGAGCATGAGCATGCCAAGAGACAGTTTTTTGAGTACTTGCAAGGTATGCATATGATAAATTATTTACTGAGTGACTGGTTGCGACTTGCTTGCCTAACAGCATGCACCCCTTCCCATAAGAGAGGTGGGGTGGGGTGTGTGTTTTGTGGGTCCAACTTGAGTTTGTGATTATTCAAACCAAGCGAGGATAAAAAAATGAGAGAAAGAATTGCATTGGGTTTATCTGTTGGTTCTTTATGGGCACCATTGTTAATAGAATAATCTTGTCATTCTGTGCAGGTGAGGCTGAGTCTGGTTTGGAAAGGCTTCATCAATGTGCAGAGAAGGAATTACAACAGTTTCTTGCTGCCGATGGCCCATCAAAAGAATTTGATGAGTTCCGGACAAAGTTAGCTGGGCTGACCAGGTATTGTAGCAAATTATTTGTTAACATGTAATTTATATCTGTGGTGCAAAGAATATAGGTTTAGCCCGTTTAGGGGTAAATTGTTTTGTCCCATGGAACATTCTCTATCCTTTTTGTGAGAAGATAAACTTTGCTGCATGTACCTTGGTTATGCTTAAGCTGTTCTGGCCACAAAACATCAGTTGCTTGGCTAGAAGGCTTACGGAAGGGGATAGTTGACAGTTGTTTAGACTTCACTTTTAGAATTTCCATGTGTACATGCGTAATTGATATATGGACTTTTTTGCCCAAAAATTCTATAACATCTAACTACTTTTTGTGCGATAAAATATAGATTTAATCCGTGTAATTGTTTCCAGCGCTGCAGGCTGCCATTGGCAACTTAATGTGCCTTTTTTATCCACGGATTTGGGGATGTGTAATTAGGAGAGTAGTTCTTGTATGCATCTGAAATAGCTTGAGAAAGTAAGATGATTGTAAACTAAGTGAGCGTCCATGTATAATGAGTTCCATCGCCTAAGTAGGCAGCAGCACTAGTGCTTTATCTTGCCTCCTGGCCGATAGTTTTGTTAAATGTCATTATGCACAGTAAAGATTTATCTCCTTTTTTAAAAAAAATTGTTGAATTATATATTTGTTTAAGCATTCAGGTATAGCTGCAATTATACTACTATCATTAAAGCCTCTCTTTATACACCTTGCATCAGTGTGACGAAAAATTATTTCGAGAACCTGGTCAGAGCATTAGAGAATGGCCTTGCAGATGTGGACTCTCATGGTGCTTGTAGCAAGACCACGAGCTCAAAAAATGCCAGTGTCAGCAAAGGGAAAGGTGGCAAGGGAAAGGGTGGTAAAACTGGTGGTTCCAGCAAAAATGGAGATGATTAATATTCCAGTTCCAGTTCCAAGCTGCCTCCACATGCTGGGTATGCTGCCACTGCCATTTAAACTTTCTAAACCCATGTCTGTGGACATTGGAACCTTCTTGGAATAAGTACTCTCCAAGCAAGTTAAAAGAATGGGAATTGCGGTGTATTCTTTCCATTTATGGTTTGATGGCTCATCCTTTACAGAGGATTGGAAGAATTACAAAAGCTTCTGATTGGAATCCTTGTGTGGTTTTGAGTCAAGCGCCATGTTTGGTGTACTGTATATAGTTTTCTATCTTTGTCTATTAGCATATCGACCCTGCAACTTGCTTTTGTTGCTGGTAATTATATATGTATAGGAAATGCTCTTCATCTGTGAATGCAAGTTAACTCATCAGTGAAAAAGAAAAACTGAAGCTTCAGTGGTATTTTGCATTGGTTTAACTTACAAATTGATGTTGAACAATTTGGGTTCTTGCTAGCGCCCAGTTCTATTTCAGTTATTAGCAACCCTCTGATTCTGTGCAAATACGAACCGAATTCGGCAATGAATAAAATCCGAGAAACAAAGTTCAGCAATAATTCATTGTTTTATGGTGATCATGTCTATCCGGCAGCCATGAATTTCCAAAGCATGGCTACTTGTAGACCAGTGACAGGCAGTTCGGTTGTTTGTGAGGTATTTAGTGCGTGTTTGCTTGCTTTTGTGGATCTTAATTGGCTACAATTTCATGGGTCACTGTAAGATCAGGAACTGTTACATGGTGATCCGTTTGGAGATTGACAGGCTTTACAGATGCTTTTAGACGATCAAGGAAAACAAAAATCTGCCCTAAACATTTAAGCTAGCCGAATGTTTCCTTAGGTCTGCATCTTGTTTGGCACTTCCGTTGGTTTATTTCAGCCATTGTCTTACCAGGAGCAACTTGCGTCTCAGGTTTTTGATCATTTGTAATCCATTTTCATCAATGATATCCATAAAATTTGAAGGTAGAAAACCCTTATTTGACTTGTTTGCAATCGTATGAAGAAGAAAAAAATCTACTGCCCTCAAGAAAAAGAAGGGGAAGACAGCTAATATATTTACCAGCCAAACAATTATAGCATACTGATTATGCAAGATTCACACTCATTTCTCCTCAGATTCACACTGTTTCCTGAGGAAACTACAAACATTTTCAGCTCATGTTTAGGGTACCTCACAAGAATTCGTTTCAATGGCATGATTCATATTCATTTCTCTATCAAGTTTTTATTGTTTCTCAGGAAACAATAAACATTTTCTGCTCATGTTTAAAGTACATCATGAGAATCTATTTCAATTGCTTGGATTCATTTTTTAGGAGGTTAATGCTAAGTGCTTTCATCATTGCTCTTGAATATTGACGAGAACCCATTTTCCAATCCAAGCCACTTTTCATCATTGCCTTAAATTCATTGTAACTGATTCGACCATCCTGAAACAAGAAAGAAAGAAAAGGGACAAAACCATTGTTAATCTAATAAAGAAAAGCTTGTTACACTAGCCAGATCTTACAGGACATTCAAAGAAATGTAAGGACTCGTGAAGTACCTTATCTAGATCAACATCAAATATGATGTCTTTGATCACTTGCTCATTGTTTGGACCTAGATCATCATTTGACATGGCTTCTCTCAGTTCGTCAAACTCTATAAATCCATTTTGGTCCTTGTCGAAGAATCTAAATGCTTGAGTGAGGTTCTTATCACTGCCAATTCTTTTCAGGTGAACAGACACCGCCACGAACTCTTCGCAGCTTAACGAGCCATTTCCGTCAGCATCCGCCTTCATAAGACAGGAATTGAACAAAAGGAAAGTTGTTTTCGAATTTCATAATCTTTAAAAAGCATCAATTGAAATAGAAAACACAATCAGAAGCAGAGTGATAACTCACAGCATCCATTAATAGCTTCACATCAGGATCAGGAACGGAGTGTCCGAACTTGTTCAAGCCGTCTTTCAGTTCTTGAAATGATAAGTCTCCATTGTGGTCCGTGTCCATCATATGGAACATTTGTTTGATCTTATCTACTTGCTCGTCCGGTAAGCTGTCTGCTACCACCTGAAAGAAGGATCGGTACAAAGATCAACGAGGAGCTTGATGTTAGAAGAGATGATCGCTCCCTTGAGGCATTTAATGAATAAGGCAAAACTTACCCTGAGAGCTTTCTTCTTAAACCTATTCATCAAGGAAAATTGCTTAATCTTTGTTCTCACATTTTCTCCAAGAGAGATATTAGGGACATCACTTGCATTTTGTATCCATGGGTTTTCTTCATATGACATGAAAGAAGAAGACTAATTAGTTTGTATTTCAAGCAATTTACTTCCAATTTTTGATGATGTAAAGGCTACTAACCAAGAACTTCTTCAACTGTTAATCGGTTGTAAGGATTTTGATCAAGCAGCTTCTTCACTATGTCTTTTCCTTCTTCTGAAACTTTTGGCCAAGGATCCCTTGTGAAATCTATTTCACCGCGGACAATTGCGTGCGCAATCCCTTCCTCAGTTTCTGTACAAGTCACAACCGAAATTCAACACTAAAAATTCATTCTAAGAGAAGGAAAGTTGCATACTTCTTACATGAACTCAAGGGACACGGTTTCAGTCATTTCGACAGAAATACGAGGGTTGCATTTTGATGATGAAGTTTACCTGCCCAAAATGGAGGGACTCCACAAAGCAAGATATAAAGGATAACACCTGTGCTCCACACATCAACTTCTGGTCCGTAGTTTCTTCTCAAAATCTCTGGAGCCATGTAATATGGACTTCCAACAATTTCTCTGAAACGCTGACCTGCGGCAGACAGATTTCGCAATTCAAAAGTTGGAAAAAGTACCGTACAGTAATGTAATGGAGGCAAGAACAGACAACGTGGAAGATGTACCTGGTTCAAAGAATATGGAGAGGCCAAAATCAATTGCTTTTAACTGGGAGCTTTCACTTGCATCTGCAAATAAGAAATTTTCTGGCTTTAGGTCCCGGTGTATCACTCCATGATCATGGCATACCTGCAAGGAGTATCAACATAGAAATGATTACTTTCTTTGGGGAAAACTTTCAAATCTCGCAAGAACATAGCTGTTTATTCCAAAGTATCCTGAATTCAAAACGTTCGATTTCGATTTATATCTCAATATTTGAAGCACTTTAGAATCATGATCATGATATATAATTTTTAAATGATCTGCAACATCTAACATTATAGATGGAATGTATGAAAAATTAAGGCCTTCAACCAATTTAATTAGACAAGGAAGAAACATTAACCTTGAAATCATGGATCATGTTTATCATTTCCATAATACATAATTCCGAATGCATATAATAACTTTACCTTGACAATCTCCAAAATCGTCTTGGTAACCATTGCTGCGGCACGCTCGGAGTAATGCCCCTTGGAAACAATCCTATCAAAAAGCTCACCTCCCTCACAAAGTTCCATAACAAGATGGACAGCATCTGTATCCTCATATGCCTCCCTGAAGCTCACAATATTAGGATGTTTAGGCAAATGCCTCATGATCTCCACCTCTCTTCTAACATCCTCCACATCAATTTCTGACTTCAGTTTGGATTTAGATATGGTCTTGCATGCATATTTTTCACCTGTTTTGATATCAAAACATTGGTAGGTGATCCCAAATTCACCCCTTCCTAATTCTTTTCCAAATGTGTATTTTTCATGAATGTCGTGACCTGTAGGCTCCTTGATCACTGATGCGATCTGAAGAGCTCTTGGCGTTTGTACCACCGAATCGTTCTGATCCGGTGAGGGTAGAGGTTTACGGGCATTGCGTGATGATCTCTTGGAAATGAAATGGCCTAGATTTGCAGGTGTGGAAACACAGCTTCCCATGGAATCACCTTGTTAGGGTTTTTCTCTCCTTTCTTTTATGTTTGTTACGTTAACAACATCCTAGCTATCAGAGGAGGAGGAGAGAAAGAGTCTTGGATAGAGAAATGGAATCCCTAACAAAGGAGCAGGAATGGGGGGAGGAAGGGACTAAATATGGCAAAAGTTGAAGATACAAATTAGTTATTTTGGCTAATCATTACTTGGCTTACTCCTCCATTTTCCTAGGGTTCTTTTAGTGCCTTCTACGTGCTGTTTTCTTTGACTAATGGCTAATGTTCGATGTCTTATCTCCTTGACAGTTCACCTTGATGAAGATCTAATGGAATATGCTCCGTAAGCACAAAATTCCTCCATTCATGGCCACACAAAGAAAAGATGATGAAATCAATGAGCAAGAGAGTTCACAATCACCATGAAAAAGTCTCTAATTCAAAGAAGTTCTCTCCTTGGAACACAAGCATTAGAATAGCCAAGTTCAACCACATGCTAGCATAGAAAATTACATAAAAATTGTACATACGATATGCAAATTGTTACATCCATATTCATACTCTTTCCATTTGCTCAACTTATGCCTACAGAATAGCTATTTGACCATAAAGAGAAACCAGTCCTGAGGGGGACAGAGAGAGAGAGAGATTCAGAGATCTTCCATTCCATTCCCTTTTCTTGCTAGTTCTTTGGCTACTACATAGTAGAATCAATCACTCACTGATGCCATACTTTTTTTGAGTGGAGTTGGAAATTAAGAAACAGTCTTGAGGCAGCCAAGATGCTGCACTATTGCTCCATGAAGACTCCAAAACTACCAAGAAAAGATACAGACACAGAAAGAGAAAGATTGCAAAAGAGAGCCACACCTCCTCTGTAAGACTTTCCACCACCATTTTCTTTGGAGTGATTTGGAAATGAGAGAGGACGGAGGGAGGGGGTGTACGTTTATAAGAGAAAGATGGGAAAGGAGGTTCAATGTACATAGTTGCTGGTAGAGAATGTCAAGCAAAGGAAGACAATTAGGGAGGGGATGTGACATATCTGGCTAGTGGGGGGGTTTCAGATCCACGTAGTGTTAAAATATGTAAGTAATTTATCAAGAAATTCATTGAATGTCCATGCAAGTGGGTCACGAGGGATTCTATTTGCTCTGTGATATAACCATTTTATTACATGTTCATGCATCAATCATATTCAATGATGTTTGCTTCACTTAGGGCTGCATGGAGGTTTTTGTTCCATCTTGGATTGGAAAATCACATTACCGTATAGTCCACTCAATTTAGCATCCCGATTACTAGGTTATTGGGTGGATTCAAGTTAATTATTTAATTTAAATTAATGTTTTTTTTATTTTTTTTTAAATTAAAGTTTAATTGGTTTAGTCATGTATTCCGAATCATGAATTAATATACTAAATCATTTGGGTTTAATAAGTTCAATATTTTAATGGTTTGAAATAAAATTCTACTCGGATTAAACTTTAAATTCTCAAGTAACCGAATTAACTTGCTAAGCTAGCAAATTAAATAATTATACAGTAAGGATATTGTATTTATTCTTATATTTATTTAAGAAAATATTTTATAGAAAACTTATCAATGTAAAATATTTTATAGTTAACTTTCAAACTTGGTTTGTTTTCTAGAAAAGTTTTCAATTCATAAAATTTCATAAAATATTTTACAAATAGTAATTCACTTACAATATCATCTAACTATCTTAATTATCATCACCACCATCACTACCTCTTCTTTCACTATCATCACGATCACTTCATAACCACTATCATCATCTCATCACCAGCATTACTTCCATCTCATCATCACTCTACCTTCTTCATCCTCATAATTGAAAAATATTTTATATCATATTTTATTAAAAATATTTTTCATGTTAAAATAAAAATTTTACACAAAATATTTTTAATTTATAAAATATTTTATGCAAAATAAATAATAGACATAAATCAAACAAATTTTGCAAGAAAAGTAAAAAGATTGGAGGGAAGCAAGGGTCTAAAATTAAGTTCTGGGTGTTGGACATGGTTTAATTCAAAATGCAAGCTTATTGGGCCTAGAGTTTACATGCATATATCCTCCAAATACTTATATCATTAAATCATTTAATGAGTGATTTCATAAATATTTTCATTAATATTTATTCCATTAAACCAGAATACCCATCGAATCATAAGCCAATTATATCTTCAGATTTTAATGAATTCCTAATTTAATTATTAACTAAATCATAATAAATAAAAATAACCCGTTAAATCACTAAGAGTGTGTTTGGCATTGCGGTAGCTGTTGTGGTTGTGGTTTAAAAAAAGTTGTTTTATAAAAAGTACTTTTACTTGAGGTTGGTTTGAAAAAATAGGTGTTTGGTTAAAACTGTGGTTGAAATTGAGGTTGAATAAAAAGTAGTTTAATATGTTTGGTTAATAGTGCTTTTGAAATTGAGGTTATAAAATAATTTTAAAAATATATATTAATACTGATGGTTTTTAATTTAAATGTTATGGATTTAACTATTGCTATTACTTCATAAAATAAATAATATTTTATATAAAATTAGATAAAATATTATCAGGAATAAAATTGATTTGATATTACAGTGCAACTGAATTTAATTCACTCTAAACTAATTTTTTAAAAAAATATATATACAAAAAACAAAACACACTAAAAAAAAAAAAAAAAAAAACTGTAAAGTGAACAGTGCAATTCATTTGCACTGTTGGCGTGAACAGTGCAAGTGAATTGCACTGTGCACGTCAATTAAATTTTGAGAAGCAGCCAGGAGCTGCTTCTCAAAATTCGCGTGTAAAACGCGAATTTACATGGGCTCCACCAAAATTTAATTGCGTTGTTAACATTACCAAACGTATTGTTTGCTGTGGTTGCTTCAAACGCAGAAGCAACCACGCAAACAAACAGACTCTAAAACAACCCTTTAATTTTATTTTTCTTTCAACAATTAATTTAACATTAAATTTTGGCACGAGTAAAAATCTTACAATTACCCAAGCAGATAATTAGGGGCATGGGATTTCATCTATATAAAAATCGAGAAGTAAATTTTATAAATTATTTAATTATTATTTGAAATGTTCATTCTAAAAAACTAGTTTGAGAATTCCCTTCATAAAAATACCTGAAAAACACTCCATCCCTCCTAGAGAAAGCATAGTTGACTCTATATTTTTTGTTGTCTCAAAATAAGTATCTAGTCAAAATATTAATTCCTATATTTTGCTTCAATGCTCCTAATAAAACCTATTTTATAAAAGACCTGTAATTAAGAATAGTATATTTTTTAAAATTATGAATAAAGAACAACAATACCTCACTAAATTATTGGCATCAAAATAAGCCATAATGAATGACTAATTGGAGCATCGACTTCAATGTTATTAAACCTGTTAGATTTGGTAAGTCAATTCAAAACTTGACTTGTACTTTGTTTTACAAAATAATATGTGAAAGTTGACTCGGTTAAACTTAAGAGATTTGATAAATCAGCTTATAACTACGTTAAATTCTAGTTTGACTTTGATTTTTTTTTACATCAATTTAATTAATTTCTTTTAAAAAAAATAATAATATCATTTTAGATTTTAACTCAAGTTAAACTGGGTCAATTCGCTCAATCTATGACCTAGACCTTGAAGTACTGCACATGTTTAATAACTTTGATCTAGTTAATACTTGTTACAAACTAAGTGTTATTGGTCCAAAATTAAAAAGAAAAAGTGATTAGAAATATCTTATCTAATTTATGTACCTAACATTTAGAGCATCTCAAATGAGAGAAGCTATTTAGAATATTCAAATTTGTAATATGGTTTTTTGAATAGTGTAAACACAATTTTTTTTTTCTATATGCACTTTAATAGTAAAAAGCCTTTTAAAAAAGTTAATTGTATTTTAATATATTCGATACGCAATTATTTTAATAACCCAGTATTACTCGGTTGACTTGACGGGTCTAAAAACAACCCGGATGATTCTCAATCAATCCAATGTTAAAGGATGAAATTGAAAAAAAATCAATAAAAAATTAACACGAGTCAATCCGGGTGAACTCGTTAAGCTCATGATACAGGCTATGAAATCAGGATAATCTTATAAAAAGCAAAAAAAAAAAAAAGATTTAAAAAAAATCTAATGTAAAAAAAACATTATTATAATGAATAATATTTTAGTATTTTTGAAAGATATACATGGATAATATTTTTATTAAAAAAATGATAAGATAGTATTTTGTTTAGCCCTTCCAGAAATGAAATAAACACTGAAAAACTAAAATAACTATTTTATTATTATTATTATTATTATTATTAGCTTTCCATTTAGCATCATGCTCTCAGCTTGCCACTACCTCATTAGTAATTAAATTAATTAAAGTAACCGCAAGAGTTAAGCTATAACACAAAAGGATAGATCCCGTCAAATATTAATTATTTTGGTAACATATAATTACTTCATATTCGCCCCTTACCGCATATTACTTCCATTATTATACATATAAAATAAACAAACCAAAAAATTATCTGCAGCTGCAAATTCCTAGCCCTAGCTGGAGTTTCTAATTTCTGTCTTTTGGCCTTCAAGAATTATTTTTACAATTTCTTATCTCAGTTCCAGACCACACTGCATCGATATGAGTCAAAAGGTATTGTTTTTTTTTTCTTTTGTAAAAGATGTGCTACATACCTTGAATATGTGTTAATAAGCTTTTTTCTTTTTTCTTTTATGAATTAAAACTTAATTTCTTTTTTTTTTTTAATTCAAAACCCTTGTTTTGTTTAATTCAAGGATTTTTTTTATTGATATATTAATTCAAAACTCTTTTTTTAAAAAAAAAACAGTGATGATTGATTCATATATATATAAACCTCTTTTAAAAAAAAAACAGTGATGTTATGAAGGAGGAAATCTTCCCTTTGAAATAATCTAAACCTAATGCTGTTACTATGTTGTTGCGTAGCTAAGTCAGTCTTGACTTGTCATCTTTGAACATCAATCTTAGATTCTTGAACTCTTGACCTGGTATATCAAACAACTTGGATGACTGTTCATTCCTATGCTGTATAATTAATGTCACTATCCATACCAGATGATCCTCTTCTCGTTCTCTTTTTTTAGTTTCATCTTGGCCCTTCTTTTGTTTATTTATTTTGGTTTTAATGTATGTTTTTTGGTTAATATGTTTGGGAATTTCCTCGTCGCCGTCCTTGATGAGCTCTACTTTGGTTATTCAACTGCTTCGGAGTATTTCTTTGTTCTTTACGTGATGTAACAGTGATCATTGTTGCAGACTAGGACATTGAAGGCTACTGCAAGAAGTAGCTCTATTGATAGTGTGAAGAGGGTAAAGTCTTTGTTTTCAAAGATGAAGAAAACTAGCTTTGATCAGAGTAGTGAACCTGAATCTCCTAGGACAAAATCAGGCCCTGGAATTGAAAGGAAATCGATTCTATCGAAAACTGGAAAGATGAGTCCTATCTGTAAGGCAAGAAAGAAGACTGCAGAAGTTATAGAGTTAGTGGAAGAGGAGGAGATTGATCTTGATGAGCAGTTTGGCAAGGAAAGATGCTCTGATGATCAGTGTATGTGGTTGACTTCAGATAGTTCATCTCCTGCATATTTTTTCGAAGAGTATAGATTGTCTTCTTCGTTACATGTTTCTGTTGATGAATGGATGATCTCATGGCTATCAACATTGGCAAACTCTTATGTCCATTTAGATAAAGCAAGTTTTATCTCTGACAAGTCTATAGTACTGAATCCTGAGGAGGATGCATCTCCGGAGAGAACCGAGCCGGACTTTGAAATGATTTTGCAGGAGGATTTGAAGGAAGAAAAGCGACTTAGTTTGGTATCGAAATCATGTAGGAGGAAAATCGATTTCTCCGTGAGTTCCAGCTCAAATTTTGAGCACTGCTGTGGGAACTTAACAAGCTCGGACGACTCAGCTGCGCCTCGTAGCAGCACCACCTTTGATTCTCCTTCTTGTTCTTCTCGCACGTCGGATTTGGACGGGATGAATTTTTCAGTCTCTTTACTAAGTCTTGACGGTGATGATTCCAAGTGGACTTCGGATACGGCGTTGGAGTCGGATATTTTAAGGTCTAGTTTTCCTAGTCCATCCTGCTGGAGAAGTCGGAGTTCTGAGGCTTTCTCATCTAGTTCTAACGTTTCTACTCCTGGAAAATTCAAGGACGGACATTTGCACGGTGATTTATCCCTGGAGAATAGTTCTTCAGAAGCTGAAGTTTTGAAAGATATCAATACAGACGGTCCTCTTTTCTGGCCATTTGATAAGAAACTGGATTGGAATTCTGAGGAAGATTGGAAATGTTTTGCCATGTCTCCTCGTAAGGACAAGCTATCAATTTCTCCTCAGAGGATCTCTTCCAAATCTGTTGAAATGAAATTCCATGGCAGTAGAGTGGACTCAAAAATGGTGTGTAGGAGAAGACTTGTCTTCAGCTCAGGTTCGGCAGCATCAAATATTCTGGAGAAGAAACAAAGAAGGGACAACAATAGCAGTACCAAGAAGATGAACTCCATGCCATCAACGCTGAAGAAATCTGTCAAAGATGGAAGAATTCCTACCCCAAAAGTGGATTCTGGGAATACAAATTTCTCGCAAGATGATTTTGCATCAACTAAGAAACTTCCAATTGAGATACTATTGGGCCTCGATGAGTTCGATGGACACGAGGGAGTTGATTCAGAATTCAATGAAGGTGTTTTCTCACTAGATGACTCTCTCTAGGAATCAAAGCATGGTGTTATTCTGTTGAAACTGGGTACCACGAGCTCTCTTGACAGAACATGTGTTTCATAGTTTTGTTGGCCATGTCCTGTCACAGAAACATACGACATTATCATTAATTTATGCTTCGTTTTTGCAAGGTAACATTGCATGCATAGAAATAGACAAATACTAACTGGATCCTCCCTTGGTTGCTTGAGGTATGAGGTCATAAGAATTCCCATGAAAGCTTGCATGTATTCGTTCTTGGCCTTGAAACAGAGAAAATTCACAGTAGTCTTGTGGTTCTACATTTGTCAATGTTGGGGGCGATGTTTTCTCTGTATCTAACCTCGTCCTATCGCCAGCCTTTAGCAGGGAGAAGTTTGTTTCCTCGCATTTTTATCGACTAACCCGACATGAAATATGAGTGCATATATGCAGGTTACTCTTGTATTTCTGTAAGTTGCAGTCCATTAATGAAGACAAGGTTCTTGTTCATACAAACAAGAGGAGCCATGTATTTTGATCCAGTTCAAAAGAAACAAGATGTATGATTGTGATATTCCCACTTTTTTAGTCTAAGGGTATTTGTTATATTTTATCTAGCTTGATAAGATGAATTGAAAATTTTAAGATTTTGATTGAGACTTATATTCGAGTTGAATTAGATAAAATTTTAATTGAATAAAACTTGATTGATTTGATAAAAAATTTAATGAATCGTATAACCCGGTTAAATCCAGTCTAAACCTAATTAGGTTAAAACCAAGAATTTTTTTAAAACAAGAAATAAAATGATATTATTTAATAAAAATAATTAACTGAATTAATTTGATGGGCTATAAATTAATATAGCAACCCAAACCTAGTTATCTAAATCAATTCTCAAATAGTGGCATTGTTATCTAAATCAATTTTCAAATTAAAAGGGTGAGATTGACTAAAGAAAAACATAATTTGATATAATTCATATGTTTTTGATAACTAATAAGTATATTGTTTATAATCTTATTTTTCTAAAAATTTGTTTATTGAATTTGAGTGTATAAACCATAGTCGGGGAATGTTTTCGAGGAGCAAACTAAGAAACCTTAATGAAATAGTAGCAATATTATTTGTGATTTAATGAAATGTTATGTAATTTAATTAAATTTAGTTGTTGATCTTGGTATGAAATTTCATATTCTGATGGATTCATGATCTTATATATATATTTTTAATGAATTATTATTCTGACATATAGATGAAAATATGACAAAATATTCCATTGAATTAAATTTCTTGAAGTTTAAACTATTTAGATTAATTGAAGATTTAGATTTTTCATATATAATTGAGTAATTTCATGCCTTGAGATGGTTGATGAAATACATATTATGACGACTTATTTCATCAATGAAAGGAAGCATACAAGCATACATCATTTGAAAGGTTGTATATCAATATGAAAAAAACTTAATATTTTTTTAATATTTGAAGAATAATTGAAAATAATAAAGAAAATATTTGAGATATATAATTAAACAATGTTAGAAATATTTGAGATATATAATTAAACAATGTTAGCAGTTTTAGAGATTGGTAAATTATTAATTATTTTATTGGTTGGGAATTTACCTAAGTTCTCTTCTTGAAATGTTTTGAAGTTGTATTGATAAGAAATTTATATCTTTTCTCATCAAAAATCTATCATCATTTCTTACAAGACTATGATTTCTAGTCTAATTTTCTACAAATATCCTCATAATTATATATAAATACATGTATAATTTGAGTATTTTTGAACAAGTGAAACAGTTACATACTATATAAATGTTTTTATATTATATTTTCTATTTTTAACTCAAAAGGGTGTATTGATATCATATATACATGTATATTTAATTTTCTCCAACGACTCAAACAATAAATCATTAATTTAAAAATTTTTATGAACAAATTTGTTCAGAAATTGTTATTATATACTGAATAAAAATAGAAATATCATGCTATATTTTTTTTTATTAACATGAGTATCTGAGTCAATTTACTTACATCTTGACTAATCTTACATGTTTTAAAATTAACAATTATAAACTTTCAGTGGCTATAAATTTATGAAATTTAAATTAATAATTTCCAAAAAATAATTTTAGAACTTGCTTAATTAAATTATATTTATCAAGATTATAATACTATATTTTTTTTTTGTCATCTTTTCGAGTCATACAAAATTTCGATGATGCATGCGGTAGTTGTAATGTATGATTTACATGATTTTTCTTTTTTTTATCAAATGTTAATAGTTTCATCAAGGCCGAAGCAGACCTTCATGCTAGATGCGTTAAGCCCAATGCTTTGGTCTTAATAAATTGGCCACGTTAAAAAACAAAGTTGATCCAAAATTTAATCTAGTTTGATTGCATCTTAAATAGTTTAATTTTATATTTTTTAAAAATTATTATTATTTTAATTATTTTTAAATTAAAAAAATATTATTTTAATTAACTCGATTTAATTTATCTAATTAAAATTAAATTTGAACCTTTCTTTTTGGGAGCTTATTAACTTTTAATTTTAGATGCTTTATAAGAGTTGTTTGCTTTTAAAAAATATTAATTTAATATTGTTTTAATAATTATAATTTGATTATATTAAATCTAAATATAAAATATTTTAATATATTTTAAAAATATTATGTAACACAGGACAAATCACGCAAGTTCAATAACTATGAAAAATACATTTTTTTTTAGAAGGTAAGGTTAACAATTAATGTGAAAGATGGAGCAATTATGTTTTTTAAGATACTTTTTAATTAAAAATTTATTAAAAAAATTTTATTTAAAAAATTATTTTTGATATCAGCACAGCAAAATAATCTAAAAATACTAAAAAAAATATTAATTTGAAAAAAAATAAAAAAATAAGTTTTTTTAAAAATACTTTTAAAATATAAAAATAAATAGGATGAAATCAAAAGAAATGCGGTCAGTCTCTATTCAACTTAGAATGTGTTTAGCAGTGTGGTAGTGGTTGCTTTTCAAATAGTTTTTTGTGCCGAAATACATGCCAATGATATTTTTTTTATTTTTTAAAAATTATTTTTAACATCAGCACATCAAAACGATCCAAAAAGTACAAACCGAACTCAATTTTAATAAAAAAAAAAATAAAATTTCAACAAACACAGATTCAAACTCACTACCAAACGGTCTCTTAACATTTAGCTTACCTCCTCAATTTTCTTTACCATTTCTTTTGTATGAACAAATTTGGATGATGGCAAAACACAGACCATGGTAATCTTTTAATCTGTTTTTAATTAGAGTATGTGACGTGGACGAGGATGCAGGACAATGAGATTTATCACGTTCACGGTAATTCGTCCTCTCACATATTATTGTGAATGGATTAAAGTAAATTTTTTTTATTTTTTAATTTAATTCTTAAATTTATATTTTTGGTGATTTGATCATAATTAAAAACCAATTAATTTTAATTTCTTATATAAAAAAAAAGGAATTAAAATAAAAAAAAAAACACCAAACATGGATAGCGTATTATAAGTTTTACAAAAGATGCATTTTGATTCTTGAACTTTTAAAATTATATAAATTTAGCACTTTAATATTTTTTCAATTCAATTTTGGTACAAAAATTTATTTTTTATTTTTTAGTCCCTGGTTGAGAGAACAGAAATAGAGAGGTCGCTAGATTTCAGTGGTAGGGAAAGAAAAGTGTTGTTGACACTAATTTAAGCCACAAAAAAAAATAATATTTGTCTCGAACAGTTTCATTTAATAAAAGGAGTTCATATTAAGTGTTTTTTTCCCCTTTAAAATTCATAAAATAACAAATATGAGCTTAGGTTGACTTTGAGTTTCAGGTTGATTTTAGTTTTTTGGGTTTTGTAGGTCATAGATAGGTTTATCACGGTTCTTATATTATTTTATAGGTGTTTCGGATTAAAAAAAATAGATTTAAAAACAAGTTTATGGGTCAAAAAAACCTAAGCCATGATTTTTCTGCAACCATGATGACTAAAATCTGGGAAAATTAGATAGCGCGTTGTTTGTTTCAACAGACAACGTGTTTTTTGATTTTTTTTTTCAAAACAATTTGAGGTAGATGACATGTCATTCGCTTCACTTGAAAAAAATAATAATTAAGGGCCCAATCATGTAGGGCATGTGCTCCGATAAAATAGGCCCGGTGGGCTTGCTTGGTTCAACTTGCCTTTGTATTTTTCTAATTAATGTTTTTTTAATGGTTTTTTTCTCTAATTTATATTTACATTATTACCGCTTCTCTTTTTTATTTATTTAGAGAGCTTCTTTTAAATAATAATTTTTTTTAGTTATACATTTAAATTTAAAGATTTTTTTATTCATCTATAATTGTTTTTATTTTTTGTATAAATTAAATTATTTTTAAAATAAAAAAATATTTTTAAAAAATATTTCTGCAATTATTATTTGAAGCCCACGAGTTACAGATGTCAATGACAACACGCTCTACTTAAATATATATTTTTTATTTGTGTTGCTTTACCAAAAATTTGTTACCGCGTTAGATAAATGACAAGAAATGAGAACATATTCAATGATAAGAACGAGAAGTTTCTTAGCAATGGCTGGCTAAGTTACTCATGGATGTAACCAATAACTGAATGACACATGTCCTTTTTCATGTTAATAATCCGATATCTTCTGTTTCTTCTTTGCTGCCTCTGTTTTCTTCGAACAAATCTAGATTTTGGCCAGCCCAAACAACAAATTCTCGAGAGTTGACCCTTTCTTATAATCATCTATTACCGTAATAATAAATTCTTTTATTTTTAAAAAATTATAATTAATATTATCAGACAATCCAGAAATATATATATAATAATTTTAAATAAAAAATATATAAATTTTGGACAAACATGTAACCAGCAACATTGCTTAGCAGGTTCGTATAGAAAAAGACAGTTCAAAGTCAAAGTCAAAGTCAAAGTCAATGGAAGCAGAGTTTCTGGAGATCATGGCCATAAAGTTGTTTAAATACACTTGATTTACGAATTAAAGTCTAAATTGGAGTTTGATCAAATAGTCTTACTACCAAAAGATATTTCAATTGGATTGTTAGCCGAGTCGATGTTTTTCAGAGTTCTTGTGGTAGAGTATAAGAAGTTTGGTTCATGTTCTTGTAAAAATCAAAACTAAACCTAAATCATTTAGGTATATAAAACACATTTAGCCAAACCATTCTTGACAATTTGGCCATGTTTCGGGTGATGAATTTAAACGAATATAGATATAAATTTATATTGATTAAATTTTTTTATACAAAAATTAAAATAATATTTTTTAAAAAATAAATTTTAATTGGGTTGATAAAATCAAATCAGATCGATTCTAGTTAAATTTTTTTATGTCTTATTTAAACTAGGATGAAACTAAATTTACCCTTTATTTAATAATTATATCTTTTTTTCTTCTGAGTAATAAATATATTTGAAACATATTTTTCATGTCTAAATTAAGTTTACTCTATCCTAAACCAAAGTGTTCTAAGAAATATATTTTTTTTATGATGTATGATATTTAAACCCTCCATAATAAAATATAAAACCTTACTATTTTCTTGAAAATCATTATAAATAGTTGGTAAAAAAAAATTCAAATAATGGATCCAATAATAATAATAATACATATTTTTTTTATTTTTTTTAAATAAATATAAATATTTATTCTCTAATCACCTTAAATATAAACTTTACTCTTACAGCAGCTAAACACGTGCTTAAATTTCTATTGTTAACCACAAGATGGCCTCACACCATCAGTGCACAACCACCACCACACGTGTCACACGTGTGGTCCAGGTCGACGAAGACTCCGTTCTACACGGTGGCATGATGAGACAACTACTTTTCACGAGGACACCTCCTAAAACCCACAACTCCATCAATCTCCCTTATTCTTTTCTACTATTACCAAATTGCCACCAAAATTATAATATGAATCAAATATTTTTTTGGGACTTTAACGTTAGAGGAATCTAAGTTTACGATGTTATTTATTTTACATCCATGTATTTATAAGAAAAAAAATTTATATCTTTTTAATATAAATGATCTTTGTATTAATTATAAAGTAAAACTTCATCTAGAGTAAGTTTTGAATCAAATGATTCCAGAAATTGATCCATGGATAAGTTCTACCCCTATCAAAAATTAAATAAAAATTAACTAAACAATCAATATAATAAAATCACTTTTATATCTTTTTAATATAGATATAGTTTAGTATTGTAGTTAATTTTTTCTAAATTATATTAAAAAAATAATTTGTGTAATCAAATAACATTTTTTACATGAAATCTCACGTGTAATTACAATTCAAACTTTGATTTTGTGTAATTTAAAATTAAATTTAAAATAATATTAATAAAAATATTTATATAATTATTAATTTTAAAATTCAAGGTATATAAAAGCTATTTAAACATTCATATTAAAAAAAAAATTAATATTTGAAAAAAAAAAAAAAGTAGTGGCAAATTCAATTATTATGGAAAAACTCGAGTACTTTATCGTAATTAACTAAAATGTTGCAGTTCCTGCTGAATCAGAAGCTTCCTGGTGTTCCCTATTGGGTTGCGGTAGGTTATGTCAAACCTACTCTTTTTGACTTTGATTTCTTGAAATTTCAGTGTTTTATTGATCTTTAAGCTCTCACACCTTCAAATATAATAAGGGCTTCTTTTAAAGCAAGTTTTTCCATAGAGAATAGCTAAAAAAATCACTTCCATTTTTGCTCCTACAAGGTAAAGTTTTTGTCTTTACTTTGTTAGCTTTTTTGGGTCATTTTTAAATCTTGATTTTTGGGTTCCTTATTGGTTTTTGGTGAATTTGATGATTTATGATCTGGTTTTGTTAAGGTCTTTTGTTGTTGGTGATGACAAAGTCTTGATCTTTTTGCAGATTGTGTTGTGTCTTAGCGGATTATTTTTTAAGGAATTATACAGGAAAGATGCGTACCCCATCTTTGCTTGCACAGTGTTTACCTGGTTTGGTACCTCAAGATAGAGGAAGCAATAGTGTGTCCACTGTTTTAGAGAGAGATGTGGTTCTTCCTACACCAGCTGTGGAAATTCTCCCTTCAAAGGTATGCTTTGTTCGTCTCTTAATTGTTATGTATCATCTATGTTTGGCTTGAATCTTTGGTGAAAAATGAAGTTTATGACTGGAAATTTTGAAATTGGTGATGGAGGAGGGGGAGCGAAAGTTGACCTCAAAATTGAATCATACCTTGTTTTTTATTGTGTAGATGGTTCATCCTTACAAGTATGCTGGAGAGAATGTAGAATTCCAAGGCCTTAATGTGTTCAAGGTATGCAAAATCCTTGTTTGATGGTTATGTAAAAATTGGCCGTCTTTTATGCCTAAGGTCTTAAAAAATAAACGGGAATTTGGTTCTTTCAAGGAAACTGCCGTGTGTAGTTATTGTAAGGAAATTTTCTGTGTCAGTTCCGGAAGTTATATTGGAATGTTTCAAAACCTAGTTCTTCTATGCAATGGTTATTTGCTTAGTGGTCCAAGTTGCGAGCTTTTATTGAATATTTTTTCAACCTCTTTCAGGGTAGAGTTAGTGTTGCTGATATTATTGGGTTTGTTGGTTCTGAGACGATATCCTCAAAAACTGATGGTCAGTACATACACTTCCTGCTTGCATTGAAAAGTAAAAATGCTTATTTCAATTTATCTGCTGCTAGATATATGAATTGATCGATTAGAATTTAAAGCCTGAAACCAATGTGGTTTTGCAGGCTATCTGAAATCTTGGGACAGCTCTATTGATCTTGTTAATGTTCTCAAGCATGAAATTCGAGATGGACAACTGAGCTTTAGAGGCAAGAGGGTACTTGAGGTAATTAAGTCCGAAAAATGCTTGCTACCTATAATTCATGCTTTGAGTTCATGATTTGAAATCTTCCTTTTTTTCATTTTATACTCTAAAACAAAAATCTGCCACAAGAAACCTTGATAGTCCTCTTCCCTGAAAGTTTTGGTTGTGATGGCTTCCTTTCTGTTTTCTACCATGATGACTCTCCTTTTCATTTGAAGTAATTAACAAGATGATCTGACAGTTGATTTCTCCACTTGGTGATTGTTACAGCTTGGTTGTAGCTATGGTATTCCAGGGATTTTTTCTTGCCTGAAGGTAAATGCCATTTTCTTATGAAATGTACCCTTCAATACAGATGATTTTTATGCTACTAAAACATTTGTAGATGTGAATACATTAACATTGTTCCTTTTGGCCCATTAACTTTTATTGCCTTTTGATTTTTTGAATATTGAATGCGTTTTCCTTTTTCCCAAAGGACATCTTGTGCAAATTTTGCGAGCACTCTTGAATACCAAGTACTATTACGTGTAAACCAACTAATTTCAAAGTTCATCCAAGATTGGTTTAAATCCATACGGCAATCCTGATTTAATATGATGTAGATATCTATATTGGTTCAGATTTTGCCTTTTTTTCTCAAAGACCATTCTGAAATAATCATCACTCACTACAAAAACTTGGAATCATTGACATGATTTTTCATTATGAGAAGGTCAGGATTATCTGATTTCAAATATCATTCATATCCTTGTTAGTAGTGAATTAAATGAAACATGCATAAATCTTCTCCTTCTCAAGATAGGTGTAAGAGCATGGGCTTTTGAGGATCTATCTATATTCTACAAGTTGAAGCTAATTAAGAAATTTTACAGGGTGCTTCTACTGTGCACTTCCAAGATCTGAATGCAGAAACTATAAGGTGCACAACCATACCAAATGTTCTTGCTAACCTTGAGCAAGCTCGGGACAGGCAGAGCCGACAGCCGGAGAGTCCTCTGACTCCATCAAGACAAACATTGGCACCGTCAGTGCACTTCTATGCTGGGGAATGGGAGGAACTCCCCACAGTCTTATCTGTTGTGAGGAATGATACATTTGAAGTGACCACAGGGATGAGCCTAAGCTTTTCTGAGGAGGATTTCATGGATGGATGTAGTAGCCTGGATGGTAGCATCATTGGTCAGGAAACTTCCTCAAGACGACGATCAAGGAAGCTTTCAGGAAGCCAAGCATGGGAGAGGGCTAGTGAGACAGATCACGGAGAAGGGGGATATGATGTTATTCTGATGACAGACATCCCATACTCCATATCTTCTTTGAAGAAGCTGTATGCTCTCATTAAAAAGGTTAGTTTTTATTGGTTTCATGTTGCTTGATTCTTTGCTTTGTTTATGAAATCCAAATTTCATATTATTTTGTTCCATGACTAGGTTGACAGAACATATATGGTATATTTATGGTAAGTTGGTAACAAAAAAATAAGATGAACAGAGGAAAACATTTTTATTTGGTAATAAGCCTGCGGAACTTGAAACATGACTTCATCCACATTTAGGAAAATTTGTGGAAGGATCATGAACCCGTGAAAAGAAATGGAAGTAGTTGAATGAAACTATGCCAGTCTGTTCTTAGTTGACCTGCCAGTGACAACCTTGGCAATGAAACAATAAACAGATTAGCTATTCAGTTTACCATCTCATAATGCCAATATCCTGCGCACATGAATGCAGGATTGGAAAATCAAGTTTTCTGTGTTGTTGAGCTTATGCTATACTTACAATATTATCTTATGTCCTGTTCTTGTACGTAAATATAATCTCGCTGAATGAACTTGTGAATTTGATGCTCATTTGTATTGAACATGGGCATCTAGACGTGTTAGTTCCATTCGCAAACGCTGCTTAACAAATGTGATCAACCACACAGATGGTACCCTTATCGATGCATGTTTAAAGCGATTTTTTATGCACGTTCCATGTGGAAAGATGTTCAAGTATAAAGTCCCATTTTGTAAAATTAGAACTCAAAAAATTGAGTTGCAAATGGTGTTGGTGTTTATTTTTATTATAGATCCATTCTTAACTCTTGTTTTGCATGACCAGTGTCTGAGGCCTCCATATGGAGTATTATTCTTGGCAACAAAGAGAAACTATGTTGGTTTCAATAATGGAGCACGGCAGCTAAGAAGTCTGGTAGACGAGGAAGGCATTTTTGGAGCCCATTTGGTTAAGGAGATGACTGACAGAGATGTTTGGAAGTTCTTTTTCAAGTGAACAAAAGTTCAAAACTCAACAAAAAGTACCTGCTAACACATCACAAATTAAGATTTTATTTGTTTTGATATTGAATTTGTATATCACAGATCACAGATATCATCATTTTTTCTTTTTTTGATTCATAATAATGGAATCAGTGTTTTAAATTCTTGCAAGTGTGCATCCTCCAGCTTATTCCTTTTGTAATCCCCTTTCCTCTTCCTCCTTGTTTATCCTTTTTGCTTAGATTCTTCACGTCTAGCTTGTATCAAAAGAATATTCCAAGGATGTTATATAATTCCATTCGTTTTTGTATACTATTATTGGCTTTCAATCAGTTCCATGTTATGGAAATGCAACCATAACTTTTGCTTTCAGTTTAAATGTATTGTCAGTGCTAAATGTAATTCTATGTATCCAAAGGTGTGAGTTCCAAGAGATGTGCTCCAATGTGCAATTCAGAAAAATTAGCTAATAAAATTTGGCGAGGAAAGATTTTGAAAAATAGCACTAAAAGTGGTGAAGATGTGTTTGTAAATAACGATATTTAAAAAAAGTTCAAATACAAAATAGACAAGATCAAGATTTAAAAAAGTATTAAAATTTTGATAAAATAAATTTAATAATAAAAAAATATTATTAATAGTGGTTGCGTGTTTACTTAAAAGTCACGAATGACTTTTTTTTTATTAAAATCTTTTTAATAATACTAAAAATGTTATTATCGGTATTTCAATATGATTTTAGAATTTTTATTATTATTTTAATTAATTTTTTTAAATATCACTATTCTCAATAGTAACTTCTTAAAAGATAGTTGTTATTATGATCTTTTTTACCAAATTATGTTCAATGCTCTTTTATCTTCTTTTTTTTATTTTTTTTGAACTATGTTAGAAAGGAAAAACACCCCAAGTTTCTGTTTACTGTTTGTAGCCTCCGTTTCTCGGTTGTCGATGGAATCTTCCTATCAAACCTTATCGTTTACTGTTTGACTCAGTCTTCTTGTACGGAAGTCAATGATAGAATTTCTGGACACAAATTTGGGTTTTTCTTCCAAGCACCGTGTCAGACTTCGTGTACACTGGCGGCACGCCAGCACAATTTTTGGTTATCTGTCCTGAAGGATGGTGTGGTCGACAATGCCATGATGGGAGAAGATACGTTATAGTTGTAAGTCTTGAGATATTGTCCGACTGCCATAGACTCCCCGAGGATGGCATGTCTCAACGCCATAGCCAGCTTGGAAGCCTCGTGCAATTTGTTTAATCATGGAAAATTATTCATGAGCACCATTTCTGGAGCTTTAAATCGCAGCTGTTTCTGGACAAGTATCAATAATCCTTGATCCACATACAGCATTGAAAAGATACTCTCTAACAGATTCACAATAGTTTGATGATTGGGAATCCAAGATTGTTCAAAATATAAGAAAGACATTCTGTAGTAAGAAAGGATGCATAAAGTTGTCATCCGGCAATGTATATGGTATGTAGAAGACCGTCTCAGAGAACGGTTAACGCTATTCAACACGGTGAATCTCAATCGGCAACAATGCAACACATTACATTATAAAATTTCTAGCATTTATAGTGAGAGTTGCCAAGTCAAAGATTAGCAGTGGTTGTTCTATGCAGCATAATACAATGTGCCTTGCAAATAGGATCATACCATCGCCCAGTACCTAAAACCTTCACAAGGAGTTAGCAGGCACATCCATGGTCAAAGACACGAAGCACAGACCAAAAGAAAAGGGGGGGCAAAACAGATGTTGGTGAAAAAGTAATGCTCCATTTTGCAATATGCCTGTATCGTACAAAACATTTATTTCCACAGAATATACTTGCCCTTGATGCTCCTGCTTGTAAGCTTTCACAGGAGAGTCACAGTTGTCAAGGTAAAAAGGGTGGACCTTAACAAAAATCGCCTCCTATATATTACTGTCTGGTTTCTGATAATCTTCTCCACACCATTTTCCCACAATGCAACATCGTTAAGATTGCCATAAAATAGAGGAGAGGAATGCCAACCACACAACCCCCAGAAGCAAAATTCACCAGTGTCTAAGAAGGAAATGATAAAGAAGTCATTAAGAGTTGTTCAGTTTGCAGGAAAATGTGCAGGTCATTAATCAACGAGAAGAGTTTTTCAAATTACTTGTCTGAAAACTTAACAATATATCCTCCAAATCAAAAAAATTGGGTGCAAGATAGCTATTTGTACACAGATTAAAGGTTTTATAAATTAATAAGCCCATGTCATCATACTTAGAGCCTCCGGACCTATGAAGTTAATCGACATGTACAAAATTAGTAATATCAGGAGGTAAATTTATGGATCCAGTTTCAAGCCCATCACCTGGATGGCCACATCCATATAATATTCCAGCATAGATGTTAAAGTACTGCTGTTTCGAGACCATGTCATGTATTTAACTCATAAAGCACACAGGCAATGATTTTAGATATGTAAAAGAGAGGGCTTTTACCACCATTCCTGCAACAAGGTGAACCGCAGGGACAAAATATTGATCCACTTTATTCCCTTCGGCATACCCATTGAATGCAATGACCATTGAGAAAGTGTGAATGGTGACAAATGCAAGAGCGATGATTGCTGCAATTAGTAAGACAAAATTAATGTCAGCTACCAAGAATTCACAATGAACTTACAGAAAAGTCCATGTCAACAATCCCTTGAGGATCATGATCTACTAGGTTGCAAAAAATAAAGAATGAAGCACAAAGATTGCAATGAAAATATGAATTAATTAACTCCATTCCATCTAAAGAAAGTAAAAAAATATACTAACCAGAAACAAGAAAAAAGGGTAACTGTGAACACTTGTCAACAAAGAATGTTGCGGGGCCAAATGCTGGTGTTAGCAGGCTAAGACAAAAGAACACGGCATGGGCTACACCATGACCTAAACCACCAGCTGCACAATTTCATTTAAAGTTATATCAGCTTGCATATCACATTAGCAAGAAAACATGCTAGGGGACCATCAGAAATAGCTAGACGATAATCATTCACCTTTATTTCACAATTCATTGCAATATTGGAAGATTCCTATGCTTTTTTTCATTCCTTGTTGACCTAATCAATGGTTTCACAAGTCCATGTAGATTAAAATTCACTACTAAGTCAGGGTCTTCTAAAATCCAATGCAATCACAAGTTTAGCACTGATCATAATTACAAAACCAATTGTATTCTAGGAGATCAGTCAACAAAGCAAAAAGGTTGTGCTAGGACATTGCAGCATGAAATATCAGCTTTTAGTTGGTGCTTTCCGACAAAATCCCCTGGGAATCTGTCCCCGAGACACAAACATTGTTATGGCTTTAAATAACAATGATAACATAGAATGACAATCACAGTGCCAATTTGAAGTTTTAAGTTATAGACTGTAGCAATTCTGGCAATACTAGTAGGATTCAATGATGTCTGCAAAGCATACCCAGAGCAATTAGCATCTTGTCTGTCAGAAATAGGCGTGGTTTTGCAAGTCTGTCAGCAAAAGCATCCAATATATCTTCTAATCGCCTACATAAAGTCCATCACAAACAATGTTACCAAAAACCAACTGAGACTTCATCGATTCTCAATCATCAGCTGCACAAAGGAAAAACTGCAAACTTCATAGACATCGGTATCTGAAGTGGATTTAAAAAATTACTATTCTTTATTACATATTATTTTGCACATTAATGAAAGGCGGAGAGAGAAAAAGATGCAGTTGTAGTTTTATCCAAATGAATGCAAGAATGCAAGTGCAAGGGAGTGGGAAATAACTGGGATAGATTCCACATGAAGGTTACCAACAGCTCAAAGATTTAGCAATTTAGAAATGATTTCCTAGCTTTGCAAACACTAACCTCCGAGTATGTGAATCATCTGCAATATATCTTAAGTAGGCGAAACACTCACAATAGATCTCTGGTCAATTGTTTATTCTGTCTTGTTCTCACATTGATTTTTATGCTTTACATAAGAAACTTCACAAATTTTATCCAGAAAGCTGCCAGCTTGTGAACTTCACTTGCAAAGTCAAGTAATTTCACAATCCGAACTTATCACATTTCATAGACACATCATCAACAACATTATATGGAAAATGAACAATAATCCATCATAATTATGAAGCAGAAGGTTTTGGCAAAGAAATAACAAGCACGACTATCTCAAAACCAGAAGAAAGCAACAAACTTACTTGTAAAATTTCCAAAAAAGAATCCGAAGCCCTTCTTGAAAAATAACTGCCGTGAGTATAAGAATTGCAAAAGGCCACCATGTAGTTGATTTCAGAGGAAGAAAAGCCCTCCATACTCCAGCTAGCACAATCAGACTCATAAGCCATAGCAGGGTACTACAAACATCAATAGCCAAAAATCCCATCACTAAAAATACATTACAATTCACAACCAAACAAGAAAAACAAGCAATTAATCAACAATGTCACTTAAAAAGGACATTCTCCAAGCTACAATGTAGATAACACAATAAACTAAGCATTACCCATTTCTGTTACAGACAAAATATTTTCACTTAGAATTCAAAATCTCGAAAAACCTACGAGAAAAACCACTCAAAATAAAATATACATTAAAACCAATTTCAAGCAAAACCCGTTTCTTCAAAAGTTCAAAACTTTCACTTAAACCTCTAATTACCCGAAATGAATCCAAACATCCCATAATATATATCAATCTAAAACACACAAACGATAGGGAATTTAAGCTAAAAAAGAGATGGATCAGTGTAATTTTGTTACCTGGAGAGAACAGTGAGGATTAAAAAGGGCTTCTTGGAGATAACAGAGATAAATAGTGAAAGAGAAGGTCCTAATGCTAACAAAGCATACCCGATCCCTGCTGCTACTGTCATTTTTTGCTTTCGGGTTTTTCTTTTTTCAGAGAAATCTCAGGTCCTTATGGTAATAGTGGCGATAAACGACTTGTCATCCTTTTCTGCTATGAGATCTTTGAGAAATAGAAGGGTTTAAAATCACCATTTGCCCCTATGCTGTCTCAATTTGATCTGGTCAGCCAGTCTACATAAAAGTGACTCTAGTTAACCCGGATAAACCCTGCCTGACCTTACAGATTAACCTAAAAAATCTATAATTTAAAGCTTAATTCTAGTTAGGTTTTAACTTTCAATAACCTAGCCTAATCTAGCTGATTTGGCTAGATTGACTTTACCATATTTAATTTAGAAGTTTAACATTTTAAGTTAAATAAATTTTTGATAATAATTCGGTTGTCAGGCAATGTGATTGCGGTTGCTTTTTAAATAACTTTTTGTATCAAAATACATATCAATGATATTTTTTTATTTTTTAAAAATTATTTTTGAAATCAGTATATCAAAATGATTTAAAAATAATAAAAACATATTAATTTGAAATTAACAAAAACAAATTCAATTTTTTTCAAAAATGCTTTTAAAATACAGAAACGGAACTCTGCATACTTTATCTAGAACCAACAATATAAATATTTTTTTTTTTTTGAATAAATACAATAGTTGTAAGTTGATTCAATATTTTAATAACATAGATTCTTTTCAAGGTAGATGTTTAGATAATGTTTGTTTACGTCGTAGCTTTTGCTTTTAAAACAAATTGCATAAACAATATGTTTGGTTAATGTTAAAACTTAATTTACTGTTTGTGAGACTCATAAAAAATTACGTTGAAACCATAAGTTTACTAAAGATAACTGGGAGCTGCTTTCTCCCCTTCTCCTGTGATCTTGACAGTCCATTAATTCACTCTTCACTGTTCACGTGAACAATAGGGAACGATTCTAATATTCATGATTTGATCGGGTCCGACCTAAACTAAAATGCATTGGACCAGTCCGACTCAGTAAAAAAATCCAATTTTATTTTCATTTTTAATTGTGTGTTATTCAAAAAATTAATGTTTAATATTATTCAATGACACTAAATAAATTAGAAGGAGATCACATGATGATGTAATATTTGCAGAATTTGATCGCAATCTTAATTTTGTTCCTGATAATATTTTATCTGATGTTATTGCATACTTAAGAAACCATAGAAACTGTAGTCATTGTTGGTTGGATTTCGTACATAATGAAATTATAGATAGTTTAACAATAAAAAATATTTTATATACAGTATTATTTATTTCATAGTATAATAGCAATATTTAAATTAAAAACCATCAATATATATATATATATATATATATATGTTTCAATTTGAAAAGTATTTTTAACCAAATATAATAAATTATTTTTTATTCAACCTTAATTTTAATCATAGTTTTAACCAAACATATATAAACACTAAACCAACTTTAATAAAAAATATTTTTTTATAAAACTTTTTTTTTTCAAATCATAACTATAAAAACTACCATAAAATCAAATATATTCTTGATCAAGTCTAACAAAAATGTATTTAGCCTCCTACTACTTGCACTTATGTGCAAGTCTGAAGCCATACAAATATTTATTACAACAAGAATCAAACCACAAAAGTTATTTTGTGCTAGAGTGAATGGGAGATTTTTTAGAATTGAATTGACAAAAAAATCCCATTCTAATGCCAAGGACATACATTCTCTTACAATCCATCAATTTAGAAGTAGAAGCCATCAATTAGAGAGTGTTTGTTTTTATATTTAACATAATATTTTTAATATTTTTATATAATTTTAAATTGTTTTAATATATAAATATAAAAAATAAATTTAAATAAATTTTTTTAAAAAAAATATTTTAAAAAACATCCGAATAATCATAAATGAAAACACTACACCAAATAAAGATGCAAACATGAAGATTGAGGGCAAATGTCCTTAGCGGTGGAATGGGAATCCTTTTACTGAACATTGAAGTCAATCCTTGGAACTAACACCTTGTTCTTACGAAATTGTTCTCGCAGGAAAGATTGTAGAAATGGCTTCCATAGTTTTCTGGATCACTCGCTAGTCCAAAAGGATAGCTAAGGTATGGATATAGACGCATGAAGATTGGGGGCAAAAATTATTATTATTATGAGAATGGCAGGTCTGAAAACAATGGTTACGTGACAAGCGAGGAGAGGCCTTCCTTTAAACGGGAACGAGATCATAGAATTTCAGCTTAATTACTTTTAATAATTGAATCTTTCACGAAACCTATAAAATTATTTTCCTTAACCACACATTCCCATAGCACGTCTGCATTAGAAACTAATTGTTAATTGCTATTTTGGTATTGTTGTTGAAATATTGTTTATTAAAAATTAAATTTTTTAAAAATAAAAAAATATATTATTTTAATAACTGCTAATATATATATAAATATATATGGCCCCAAAAAAGCTAAGTTCTTTGCTTTCTCTTTGATCTTCATCCCCAAGTCGAGCGAAGACAGTACTGTTAAAGACATGGATGCAGAGGAGCACAAATGGCTGCTCAGCCAGGATCCAGAGTGGGCAGACGTGACACCAATCCCACAAGATGATGGACCAAACCCAGTTGTCCCCATCGCTTACAAGCCAGATTTCATTGAAACCATGGACTATTTCCGTGCTGTTTACAAAGCTAATGAGTTTTCTCCTCGTGCACTTCAACTCACTCATCAAGCTATTCTCTTGAATCCTGGAAATTACACTGTAAGTGCCCCACTATTTGTTTTTGTTTACTTATGTGTTGATTGTTTGTGCTTTGGTGGGGTTTTTTTTTTTGGCCCTGTGGGTTGTTTGTTCTGTGCTTAAAGTTCGTGTCTTTTTTGGATTTGTGTGGATTGTCTTGGTTTTTTATGGTGCTTAGGATTGTGGGTTTGTTTTGTTTTTTGCAAAATATTGTGAGTTTTGTAATGGATTGTGTCTTGATTTGCAACTGTTTTTGTTTTTTGAACGTCTAGGATGGGGTTCTTCACCAATTGTCAATGTGGTGAGAGACTTGCTAAACTGTTTCTATTGTTTGTTTTGAAGGTGTGGCATTTCAGAAGATTGATACTTGATGCATTGGGCATAGACTTGAATGAAGAACTGAATTTTATGTCGGGGATTTCAGAGAGGAACCCCAAAAATTATCAGATATGGTGAGCAAATATATCTTCATTTGAATTTGAGATGATTCTATTCACAGATTAGTTGATTAAGTTACCTTTAAAGTAGATGGTGCCTGCCACCTTGAGTGGTGCAGTTTATAGTTCGAAAGAGTATTTTAATTAATTCTTTGAGATCAGCTGTAATTTTTAATGTTAGCAGCTTCTTCTTTTTTTTTGTTTTTGAAGTTCTCATCGTCGGTGCAATTTCTTTAGGAAAGCTACTCGATTTGATTCCAAACTCGTTTTATAGACGGGGTTGGTGGATTAGTACATTAGGTTATTTGAAGGCCGTCTGTAGAAACCCCTGTAGGCTACCTGATTGGTCAATGTCAAGAATTTTCTCGTTTTTAGTTATTAAATGATCTTGTAAATTCCATAATGTTAATTGTAATAATGGATTTTTTGCAGGCATCATAGGCGGTGGATTGCTGAGAAATTGGGAACTGATGCCGCATCTAAGGAACTTGAGTTTACAAGGAGGATGCTTTCTCTTGATGCCAAAAATTATCATGCCTGGTCTCATAGGCAGGTTTGTTGTTCTCCAATCACCCCTTCTTATATTAGATATGTGTCATAGAGCTCTCATTGGTATGATATTTTTCAATGCTTGTCATTCTTGTACACATCGTTTATTATGGTTTTAAGTAAATTGTTGGTTTTTTCCTCTCCTGGTGCAGTGGGTATTGCAGGCCTTGGGAGGGTGGGAAAATGAACTCGACTACTGTCATCAGCTGCTGGAAGAAGATGTTTTCAATAATTCTGCTTGGAATCAAGTAAGTACAAAGTTTTGTTGCACATGCTGTTTTTATCCCAACCATATCATAACAAAGATGAAGTGTTTTCTGTGCGTATCTTAATTATATATCAAGTCTGTTATACTGACATCATGCTTATAGACTAATAATAAAAGAAGGGAAGAAGGTGCCTGATTTACAAGGTTTCTCATGTTTCCACAGTGATCTAACATTCAACTAACTAGTCAGAAACTTTTGGTATCACATTCATTTTACCTTTTTTGTGCTTCCATTTTGCATATATGGTTCTTCCCTTTTGGCACAACAATTTATTTTTATCTGTTTGTTCCATGACAGAGATATTTTGTGGTAACTAGATCTCCCTTCCTGGGAGGCCTAGAAGCCATGAGAGAGTCAGAAGTAAAGTACACTATTGAGGCCATTTTAGGCAACCCTGGGAATGAGAGCCCATGGAGATATCTTCGCGGCCTCTACAAAAATGACCCCAAGTCTTGGATCAGCGATCCTCAGGTTTCTTCTGTATGCTTGAAGGTTTTGAGTGCTGAAGCCAACCATGTCTTTGCTCTGAGCACACTTTTGGATCTTCTCTCCCATGGTTTCCAAGCTAACCAAGAGTTTAGAGATGCTGTAGATTCTCTGAGACCTTCAAACTCCGACCCAGCAGATTCTGACTTAGCAAAAACAATTTGTTCTATCTTGCAGCATGTGGACCCAATGAGAGTTAACTATTGGACATGGCGCAAGAGCAAGTTGCCTTCGTGAGTCTCTGTATAGGTGAAGCACCCATCTGTGGCTTTCTATTCTTGTTAGTTTATAAGAGATGGTTAGTGAGGACAAGATGGTAGCAAGGACCGAGGGCATGGTTTTGAAATGGCGTTCTGGTGACGTGAATGATCAAGAATACGGGAAACCCCAATCAAATTTGATTTTGGCTTGGCATTCTAGTTAAACTTCTTTCAAGGCCAACAAATTCACTCAAACATCCACCATATTTGTAACTGGCTACACCTTGTGTTGTTTTGTGTGGTGTGTTGCATTACTAGACCATAAATTCAATGCCGTTATACTTTTATAATACAATAGTGCTTGGCATTTGTGGTATTGTAGTGCCTGAAACTGGCAGTACAAAATTTCTACTCATGGTAGAGATGCAGCGGAGATGCAATATAAAGTAAAATTGCAGGTATTTATTTTGCTTCCATATGATGTACAGAATGCCTTTACCATCGCTAGCAATTTCTGGTAATGGCATATGACAGGAGGGTTATAGTGAATCTGCCCTAGTAATCTTGGGGGTCACAACTCAAGGCTGCTCTTAGCAGAAACTACAGAAGGGCAGGCCTGAGAATGAAAAGTTGCATTGATTTGATTTTCATGCTTGCATTCTTGGAAATTCTCATTTAAGTAATGACGAAATGAATCGTCAACTACAATACATGGCCATTAGCACTAATAATCAGTTTCCGAGCACAAGGTCCCCAAGAGTCCCTAGGTTAAGAACTTGTACTTCTAGTAAATCATCTTAAATTCAAGCCAAGAGAGGTTGGAAACTAGAGATTTCTAATAGAACAACATAATTTAAAACCATGAAAAGGGTGGGGGAAGGGATTTAGGGATTGAGATTGGCTACTTGATTGGATAGACCAAGGCCTGTTGGGTCTCCATTGGACCAATCTAAATTTTCAGAGAACAAGAAAACACAACTTGAAAAATTCTGTACCATTAATGAAATGCTTTCTGTTGAATGTATATTTAAAGTAAAGCAAAATAGATATGAATTTGATTCAATCGTTACATATACAAGTTTGTTTAAGATAGCACTCATTCCCCTCCCAAAACTGCATTGCTTCTATCGCCTTGCCAAGAAAATATGGGCACCATCTTTTATGAAGCACCAACATTTGATACACAGCAGAATGCCACAAAGAAAATATGGGCACCATCTTTTATGAAGCACCAGCATTTGATACACAGCAGAATGCCACAAAACGGAATAACTTAAAACTATACTTCCTCGGCTATTGCAATGCAAAAACAACGTATGAACAGGAGACCAAAAATCAAAACCAACTAGTGTTTTAGAGCTTTTTGCTCCCACCGGACTTTTTCTGCTTGGATGCCGGACTTGAGGTCTCCTTGAATGCAGATGGACAGAATTCACTTATGCAGCACATTCCACATCTAGGTCTAAGTGGAGTACAAATTGTCTGTCCAAATCCCACCTGTTCGATTTCATAAGCAATAAATTGCATTCGGTTAATATCCCTAAAATGCCTATGAGTTTATGTTACGGCTAGACAGTAACTGCATAACATTGAAAGAGAGGAATTGTGCAGCTCTTTTTGCACCAGTCAAAGACGTAACATGTCCTGGGGCACTTGCTACTAGGCCACTGATTCAAAAAATAGTACACTAGGAGGCTCAGATAAGCCTACCATAATCTTGTGTTGCATAACTCCAGAAGACAGCATAAATAAACAAGGACATTCCAAGATTACAAGTTTTTCAAAATGCTTCAATAAATGGAACATGAAATTGACATGCACCGACTTGCATATGTACAGTTGAGAATACTAGACATGCACATTTTGATTGCATAAACATAAGAGCACTATATATCTACTTTCACATCAGCCAATTATTTTTGTGAACCTGTGTGATGCATGTTTGAGTGTACATGAATGAGCTACACGTACCAAAAGAGGGTTTATTGGAACCCATTCGTCCTTTGGAAGCCATAGTTGCAAAGCCTCTCTTGTTTCCTCAGGAGTTGAAGTTTTCTAGCAGTAAGGGGGGGAAAAAGAACTGATAAAAATGAATATAAACACAGAGAAAGAAGCATAAAAACTTAGTGCAAATATATAAAAACTTGGTGCAAATATATAAAGAGACAAAGGGAGACAATTTATGATGGTAAGTTTCATTTATCTGATTTGTATTCATCATAAACAGTAGAGGAAGCATAAATATGATAAATGAAATAGCTTTATGTGTTCACACATTACAAGGTCACAATCTATGTAGGCCTTTGCTAGATCCTCCTTGAAATTATACTAAATTTGGAACTTTTACAATCATCATTTAATGCTCGATGCATTTCCTTGAATCATTGGAACTTCATAACAAAGAAATCATGAGTAAAATCACACAAAAACATCACCAGGAGGAAATGCATGGGAAGGTACCTGTTTTGTGCCTGGCCGTGCCACCCATCCAAGGCGGTTGCAAATGCGGTGCACATGAGTATCTACACAAATCCCTTGAACATTGTTCCAAGCAATATTCATTACCTAAAGTCCCACACACAAAAAACTTTAACAAACTAAGCCAGCATCCTTATTATGAAGATTATTTAATTAAGGCCATACCAAATGAGCCATCTTTGGTCCAATCCCTGGAAGGGACAGTAAGTCCTCCAAAGAACTAGGTATATCACCATCATACTTCAAGAGACAAATTTTTGCAATTTTCTTCAAATTACTAGCTTTTCTTGTATAAAAGCCAACCTGAAGAAAAAGCATAATTAACCAATGCCACAAATCGTAATAGTAACAGTAATAGTAATAGTAATAGTAATAGTAATAATAGTAAATAACCCATTTATTTAGATGCTGAATGTCTCAGTAAAACAAGATAGCTTCCTCTCATCTGTTCATGTTGTTGTGAGAACACATACCGGGTAAATCAAGTCCTTGATTGCTGTTTCATCAGCTTTGTCAATGGCATCAGCAGTAAGCAGATTGTTTTGCTGAAGACGCTGAATTGCTCCTGCACTCAAAACAGCCTATCTGTGAAACAGCAAATAGCATGACATGCCACATGCAAGTTTTCAGGTAACTGGATATTCCCAAGCTCTTAGAATAATATCATAATTGAAGATGCACACAAATGCAATTTGGAGAATAAGACATTTTTCAATGATGACAAACTTATTATTAATTGGTATGAACTTGCCATGAGTAACATGATCCTTTGTTTGACTTGAGAGAAGTGCTGACGCCAAGACTGCAAATCTTCTTTCCTAAACAAAAGAGAGGAGTCAAAATATTGTTATACTACCAAATTCTAAGAGTTTAGAACCCACCAAAAAGCAAAACTACAAGTACTTTGGAAGATAATAAGAAATGAAATTGACATCAAATATTTTGTTAAAGCTCCAAACTTTCAGTAAAACAAGTCAGAAGATAGAGATCACTGAAAATGCTGTCCCAGAAAATCCACAAAAACTCATTTATCAGTCAAATACAAGAAATTGATTGCCAATCCAAATGCTCAGAGATAATTCTCCACAGATAATGAGTCAGAATTGGTTCTAGTTTCTTGTATTAGCACAACATTTTCAAAGCTAAGAATAGTTGACAGTTGACTCTTCTTTTAAAATGACCAAATGATCATTCTTAAAAGGTTCATGCCAAACAATAATCTGTTAAAACTGAAGCCTGAA
The DNA here is from genome assembly GCA_018804465.1 of Populus tomentosa. Classification (NCBI taxonomy): domain Eukaryota; kingdom Viridiplantae; phylum Streptophyta; class Magnoliopsida; order Malpighiales; family Salicaceae; genus Populus; species Populus tomentosa. The sequence goes on from CM031981.1 coordinate 12,151,524, forward strand.
CGGGGTAATAGTTTTTTATAAGAAACAGAAAATCCAAAATAAAATAACAGGCTCCATCACAGTAAGCTGAAAGGTCTCCCAAAGACTGAACAGTAGGTATAATCTATTACAAATAAAGCACCTCCTTCAAAAATGAACAGCTACAAACTCTGCAGATGGAGGCACCCATTAAACATGCTCACATATCTAGAGATGAAAGTTTACAATATTAGCAAGTCTTGAAGAGCTTCTGAGCCACCTCATGGGTGGTCTGCATAGCTACCAAGCAGACACTTTGAGACCTAAGGTCTACAAACTCTGCAGATGGAGGCACCCATTAAACACAATCAAGTATCTAGAGATGCAAGTTTACGATTTTAGCAAGTCTTGAAAAACTTCTGAGCCACCTCATGGGTGGGTCTGCATAGCCACCAAGCAGGCACTTTGAGACCTAAGGTCACAATATGCAACAAAATGGGACATCTAACAAAGTTTATCAGTGCGACAGCTACATAAAATTACAAAAAAATACAAAGCCATAAACTAATACAATCACATGGAAGCAGAGGCAGGAAATTATTAATAAAAACTAAGAGAGAAAGTAGGGGACCATTTTGCTCAAGTTTGAATTACAGAAAACAAAGGTAATATAAATATGCTTTTGTTAGAGTAATATGCATAATGGAAATGAACAATACCTCAGGAGGAAGAGAAATGCCAGCTTTCTCGCATCCCATGGTGTCTACTGGTGCATCTTCAGAAGACCTCATTTTGTGAATCCCTTCAAGGACTTTGTCCCAGTTGAGAGGTGGTTCACCTTTATCAAATAAAACATATCATTACCAACAAGCAACAAAAGAAAACAGAAACAATATCTACATGTGTTCATTATTTAATATATCCCCATCAAAATCCTGCCTCCTCTAAATATCAGATCCAGTTACACAAACTACAAAATTCTATGTCAATTGACAATGTCAACTAATAACCCACTTGAATATATGATACTGATAAAATTAGCCGAGACAACAGCGACAAATATGGAATGTTGTGATTAACATGGAGAATGGCTCATTCAAATGATTGAAGCAATATACCCGTTGTCCTTTTTTTCTAGTTACCACAATTATATCTGATATCAAAATATCGCTTCAACTGTATGCTAGCAGAATATACCTTCAACTGCATGCTTCATCCAACAAATAGTATTTGCATGAAAGTAACTGCCACCCTTAACCCTAAATCCATATTCACCGCCTCTCAGATCTTTGATTCTATGTGCTTTATAAATGCTTTTATGAGAGAGATTTTCCATGGGTTTAAGTTATGAGAATCTGGATCACTCATTAGTTTCTTTCAACCAATAATGCTCCCACAAGAAAATGTTTTTCCATCCATATATATATGGAAAACACAAATATCTTTACAATACTCTGCTACCCTTCACCTGCCAAATCCAAAATCAATTTGACACCTTTCAGTTCTGCATACCTGCTGAACTGATAATAGAAGCAGCTTCACTGTCCACAGGAAACGCATTTTCGGTAGATTTCAACTTGCCTGCAGAACCATTTCTAAGAGAAATCAGTACTCTTTATGTTATGAACAACAAACCAAACGATAGTATAGCATTTAAAATCCATGTCACAAGCTTAACAATTTTGAACCATCAACAGACCGTGCACTTTCAAGTAAAGCACCCAAGGCCAAGAATAGGTATGAAGTACTTTAAAAACAGAAAATTTTCACCTTAACTTCAAGCGACATAACATTATACACTCTAAACATCCTCGACCTCAAACAGAGGTAAGGAAAGCACATTAAAAAAAAAAGGAAAGCCTTTAACTTTACTCAAAAAACAAGCAAATGAAAACTAACCCACCATACCCCAAGCAAATTTATCAATCAAAGTTACCCCCTTTCTCTTTTCATCCTCTCCTACTTAAATTCCATGCCTTTACAACCTTTGCTAAAGAAGGTATCACTTACTTATCAGGGCAGAACCATTTCCTTTCTTGTATGCAAATTCTTCAATGTCAGGTAAAGCAGATAACTACAACACAAAGATTAATTGAAGTTATTAATCCTATAAAAACAATAACATTATATATAAAAAAAAGACACGAAAAAGACTCTTACTTCCTGCTTCCTGGGCTCTACTTTAACCTCCTTTTCAGCAGCCTCAACAGTAGTTTTCACTTTCCTTTTCCTCACAAAAACACGAACTTCTGGCACAGAAACTTCATTGGGACCTGACATTCATGAACAAAGGATCAAAAGGGTATCCTTAAAAAACAATAAAGATTCAATCTTTAATAAGAAGCACTGAAATAAGGACATTTGGGGAGTTTAGTTTTGGTTCTCTCTGACCTGGGACTGTGTCTGAAGTGGAAATCTCTGTTTTGGATTGGAGGGATTTAGAGGAGAATCTTGTGTTTGGCATTTTTTTACATTTGACGTTGAGCCCGAATGTCGTTTGTAGTGAACAAGGAACTCTGATGACAGCTACAGACATGTTAGGCTTTGTTTTTTCGGGAATATAGAGAGACAGGAGAATTATATTTATTTCATTTTAAGACCCCGATAGATTTTGCTACATTACTTATTTATTTTATCACATGATATAGGAGGCAGATCAGCAAATCTTCTCGATTATGGCAGCATAAATTCAAGTAATTAAACAAGATCATCTAAAGATAAATTTAATCAAGCAGTTTGCAGGAGTTGAAAGAGGTAAAAAAAATTACTTTTATTGGAGCTAAATGTTGATAAAATACTGATTTTTAAACTCAAGAGGAACCTCATAGAACTTACATCGATTGGTGGAGGGTATGATTTGTATATTTAATAGCTTACTTTAGCTAAGCAAGTTCGGGTTATAATCATTATAATCTAAAAGTAATAGAAGGGAGGTGCAAGATGAAGGACGGGCTTGGAACCCTAAAATTGTATGCAAGATGAGCTTCCATAAGTGCCCATCAACCGAGCTACCAAGTTCACAGATAAAGTGGAATTTTTGGATCGAGTGGCTACTGAATCACCGATAAATAAACGAGTTTTAGGAAGATTTTTCATTGATTTATTCAGAGATTTTACCTGGTGATTGACCGCATCCAAGGCTCTGGTTATGGTTTTAACCTGATTAAATTCGAATTTTTTTATATAAATTAAGATAACATTATTTTATAAAAAAAAACAAAATAGTTAAGGAATTATAATTGGATTTTTAACTGAGTTTTATATTTAGATTAACAAAGCTTTTTTTCATTTTTTTAAAAAATTTAAATTGATTAGATTGATTAAATCTCAGGTCGACCCGCTGATGGTTTCCTTTAATAAAAGCTTAATATAAAACAATTTAATGGTAATTTTGGAGGGGTTCAAGATTTATTAAAGGAAAGAGTGACTCATGAGCCGGGCTTGCTAGTGCTCCATCCTGAGCTTTGTGCTGATGATGCTAGGCCATGGCCATAAACATGGGAGGCCCAGCTACTGTCCATTTCTGCTACTGTCTTGTAAAATTTAAATAATTATTTGAAAATGTGGTTGGAATTGTTTTTTAAATTATTTTTTATTTTTAAATATATTAAAATAATATTTTTTAATTTTTAAAATATTTTTGATATCAATGCATCAAAATAATTTGAAAATACTAAAAAAATAATTTAAAACAAAGAAAAAAAATTAATTATTTTCAAAAGTGTTTTGGAATGCAAACTATTTTAAAAATGGAATTTTTAAAAAAAGATTATATGTGATTCATTAAAATAATGGGACTGACTATTGAGTTCTGGGATAGGATCACAAAAGTTTTTAAGTTTTTTCTTGTTATTTATTATTTATTTCTTTATAGCATTCTTGTTTAATTTTGTGCAAGATCATATGCAATGGAAGCTAATCTAAAAGGTTGATATGATGATTAAAGGATCATGCTACTTTCTTGATCACGAGAGTTCAATCCTTCTGCTAAATTAGGACAAATAAAATCCTCTTAGATTTTCTAATTTTCATGTAAAGAGCTTAAATTTGACCGGGCCAAATAATTAGGTTTGGTTTTAACTAGTTCGCATTCCATGTTGTGTGTAGATACCAATAAATTTTTTGATATTATTATTAAATCTAAAAATATATATATTTTCCTATTAAGATAAATTTTCAAGTCATTTTAAATAAACACAAGACACATATTTTTCAAGTCTAAAATAAATTTTATTGTTGCCGTATATATTATTAACAAGTGTAATATTTTTAATTGGAATTATTATTCCTGTAAAAAATATTATAGTTTATGATTGTTAAAGTAAGTTTGGAAGAAATATCAAGATAATATATCCATATTTCACGTGTAGTTGAAAGTTAAAAAAAGATGTGATAAAATCATGTTTAAAATCTACATATTTTCTTTTAAAAAAAAATGATTTGAATTGAATTTTCATGAATAATGTATTATTAGTATTGTTACTTTAATATCAAACATGTAATAAATGAAAAAATAAATTATTAAAATATATATATATATAATATTATTTAAAAACTAAATCAAAATTAAAGAGTAAGTGAATCTGTATGGCAATTATTTGTGTAAAAAAATCACACAAAAAAACAGAAAAGAGTTAAGCCCAATGTTTGCCACCTAATTGCAAGTAAGGTCTAAGCACCCGCCCGTATTTTATTATTATTATTATTATTATTAAAGGTTGTCAACTTCTTATTTTAAAAAAAAAATTAAAATGAGCGATATATTATCTACTACAATAAAAAAACATATTATATACTTGTCTAGTTTGAGGTAGCCGAATTGACTTGAAATTGAGTAAATAAACGAGTTTGTGTTTTTTTGACCAAACAACACATTTTTCAATCAATTTTCTCATGCAAAAACCTAAGAAACACACAACAAGTCTTAACAAACCCTATTAATCTTTTAAAAGTAGCAAAAAATCAATTGAAAATTGAAAAATCAAATCAAAATCACAAATTTTTTCTAATCTTTGATCTGTTTGTTAAGCAAGTTAAGAGCAAAAAACTACCACCACCAAAATCTTCTCATCGAATGAAAAATCTTGATACCAAACTTGATCATTTTGGTTTATGAAATCACGACAACTAAATAATTTCTCTCTTTATAACAATGTTTTAGTGAGTTTTTCTCTCATTTAAGAACTGAAAAATAATAAAAATAAATTTTAGGACCAAAACATAATTGCAAGAATTTGGGATTATACATATATTATCTTCATGTCATACATTTTAGTCCTTTATCTTTTAATCTTGTAGTTCAACCATAATTCCAAGGTTAATTCCATCCAATTATTCTAAAAAAAAGCTGAATTGAAAAAAATAAAAACAACAACAAAAAGAAAAAGAAAAATAAGAAACATTGAAGCTCCATAACATAATCATGCTCTTTTAATTTGTTTAGGTAATTTGTAAACTAACTTAAATAATCATAGTTATTGAAACATGATATGAGCAAGTCAACCAAAGTTGATAAAAAAATTACTGAAAACAACATTATGCTGTTTGTATTGAACTTGTATTTTTAACGCAGAAATTATTGAGGCTTATACACAATGAATTAAGTTTTCCATTATTACCGAATATTTATTTTTTATGGTTAGTTTTAAACGCGAAAACAACCACGAAAACAAACGCTATCATCAGATGGCCTGAGAATAGGAAAACCACTAGTAACACCAGCTACAGGGTGGAAGAAAAAGACGGAGAGGAGGAGGGGGAGGTAGTGGAAGACAGTGTGACCCTATGTCTTTTTTTTTTTTTTTTTCTTGATCCTACTGGACAACATCCATATCTGAGCTGATTATAAAATGGATCTCTGTCTGAATACAACCTTGACGACATGATTACGTATAATAAGTTAATGACTGAGGGAGAAATGAGTCAATCACTATCAACTTAGCATAACTAATCAAAGCATTATGATTCTGCTGAGATATTCTCTTCCTTTTGCAATCCACTTAAGATACGGGAGATGTCTTTGAGAAGGAAACAATAGAACTCCTTTTGTTTTATTATGGGCATGCAATCTCGACATTGACATAATTAGCGTACCTAATCTTGTTTTTTTTTTTTAATTCCCATAAGTAGCCACTGTATTGTAATTAAAATCCTATTAATATAATATATCCATTGACTTCATTGACTTGGTTAGTCTAGGATATTTGTCTCTATCTTTTTTATTTTATAGTTTTCATGAAAGTTTTTCTGTAAGACTTTTGAAACAAAAAAGTGGTTTTTAAAAATTTTCAAAACTATTTGCACTGTTTTACAAACTAGATCAGATTTGATACGTTAGGTAAAAGGCATTAATATTTTCTAAGTTGGATTCGGGAGATTAAGGGTGGGGTCGCTAGGTTGTCTGGCAAGGACCAAGTTCATGAAATCTAGGGTTTGGTCGAGGCTGGGGTTTGGTTGTATTGAAATTAATATTTTCAATGTTTTTTTTTTGTGATGATGTAAAAAAATTATTATTTTAATGTATGTTAAATAAAAAATATTTTAAAAAATAATTTTAATTACACTCTTGAACATGTTTAAAAATTAGTGAATCAAACAACTTTTAATTGCTTAGAAAACAAATAAAAGAAGTGAAGACAGGAAGTAAAATTAAAAATGATACTATACAATCTCTTAAAATTCATGGTTTTTTTAGATTAATATGAATGTTCAAGTAAGTTTATGCATATCTTAATTAATCTCATAACTTTAAAGTTAATAATTATATAAGTCTTTATTGATTATGAGATTTATGAAATTTAAATTAATAACTTTTAAAAAATAAATTTAAGATCTAACTAATTTAACTACACCCTATCTTATGTTGTCATGTTCGTACTTTAGTTAGCTCGGTTCGGTTTCACAAATGAAAGAGTAATGGACGCTTTGTGTCTCCAGCTGCCCATGTTAATGCCTGCAGCCATTTGTCCCCACAAGAGCAAAGGCAACAAGAGAAAACACTGGAGGACCCAATCTTCTTGAAGAATTTCAAGATTGAAGATCTCTGCGTACACATCTTGTTTGTTTTTTGAACAATTCTACAAGGTGACAGCAGCACAGTCACAAGATACGGCAAATCTAGAGATGATTCCATATCCATGGACGAAATGGAAAGATTTAGTCTATCAGATTGCAAAAAATTCCACAAGGTGGGAATCTTGCTTCTTGACCGTGGAAGATATCCTCGTATGCACAAGTCGTTTCAAAGATTTAAATCGATTCGTTATTTGAAAAAAAAAAACAAAATAAACATGAACAGGCTATATATACACATGCATGTCTCCACTCGCGATTTCATGTTTTCTTCCTTTAATTTCCACAATGGAGACTCTTTATTGTTGCTAACCAATGAAAATTAAAACATTTTCATCTATATACGTGACGTGCATTAGTAGAACATTGTGTTGAATTAATTTTGATAATTTGAGTGTTGTGTCGGTTTGATTGTGGAGGATTTTATGTTATAAAATTGATGTATTGTTAAGTTGATTGAGAATTAATTTCTATAATTTATTTTAATTTATTTTTTATTATAGTTTCATAATTTAGGTTGCGGGTTTGATAGTTTAAATTATGTTGATTCAAGTTATTTTTTGTTTTTTTAATTGATTTTTTTTAATTTCATCCTTTAAAATTAAATTTATTAAAAATTAAATTTTATAATTTATTTCAATGTGCTATAAGATAGATCAAATTAAAAGGTCAATATGTTAATAATATGATAAAATATATTTAGTATCCTTTTTCAACAAAAAAACATCAAAAATAATATTTTTATTGCGGTGCAATTTCTGAATGAACTATATTGTCAAATGGTATTTGAGATTTTATTTTGAACATGTTAAAAATATTTTTTTAAAAAATAAAAATATATTATTTTAATATATTAAAAAATACACTTTAAAAAATAACATATATATAAAAAAAAAACACCTCCCAAGTATCGTAGAAAAGAAAGCAAGCAGCTTATTTCAGCGAAGTGAACTCCTTGAGATCTTATCAAGATATCCATTTTTGTCTGGTGGCAAAGCTCCACAATCTAACAGTTAAACACTATTATTATACGGATAGATGATCCAATCAATGTTTCTTGGACACTAACAAGATGCTTCAATTCATCCATCCACAGTGAAAGAGACCATTATTTCTAAGAATCTGTTTGCTGATACAGTCTTTAATGGCTGTCTGTGGACCACAATTGTGCTGTCTTCCCCAGCCAGAGGGAGTGATCGCAGCAAAAGATTTTATCGTAATTTTTTACCAGAAACTCTTGACCAATGGATTGGATGGGGATCTTTTTTTCATGAAAGAAGATGAATTTGAATATTAAAGCATGTAAACTTCAAAGAAATGACAGAAACGTTGACAAAAACCTAGCACTCTGAATATAAGCTATCTAGAAGCAAAACGACTTGTCATGAAATTATATTTGTTAGAAAATAATATAAATTATATTTTATGAATTTACCTGTTAATTTAAGTTATTGGATTGAGACAGTTTTTTGATATGGTATCAGAACCTTGATGACCAAGCTGTCATGATGTTAAATCTCATATTCTCTATTTATTTGATAAAAATTAAGCGTAAGGTAATGTGAGTTTGTACAAATTTCAAGTTCAAAAGACCCTTACTTGAAGAGGTGTCTTAAAGAATAATATAAATCATATCTTAGGACTTACCTAACGCACCATTCCTATTTATTTGATAAAAAATCAAGCACAAGGTAATATGACCCAGTACAAGTTTCAGGTCTAAAGATATTCCGCATGAGGGAGTGTGTTAAAGAATAACATAAATCATATTCTAGGACCTACCTAACAGCTCAAGCTATTAGGTTTAGATGGTTCTTTGACATGATATCAGTGCCTTGATGACCAAGCGGTCACGAATTCGAATCTTACCATCCATATTTATTTGATAAAAAATCAAGCACGAGATAATATAGGCATGTGCAAGTTTCAAACCCAAAAAGTTTTCACTTGAGGGGGTGTGTTAGAAAATAATATAAATCATATCTTGGTGCCTCACCTAACAGCTTAAACTATTAGGTTAAAATAATTTTTGGTAATATTAAAGTCCAATATGTTAATAATATCTTAAAATATTCTTCTTTTTTTTTGTCAGATCAATATAGATTTCTTATGTTATTAATATGTATATACACACATACACAGACACACATACACATACATGTGTGTGTGTGTGTGTTCTTGGGCGTAATAATTTCTGATGATCTAGAAAATGGAGCGAAAGTCATAAGAATTAAGGAAGTACAGAGAGAGAAGATACTGATGGTGGCAAAAAATAAAAGGAGCAGCTGAATGAAGACGAAACCTAGCCGATGGTCCCATGCATGCACGTTTAATTCAAGCCCATGAGAATCTGGCGAAGATCATATGATGGCTCACTCAGCCAATCAAGCCCATCACTTTTCAACGAATAAATCTTTCCAAATATTTGCCTTTCTGTATTCATTTATAACTTGAAATGACAGTTTGAATGTGAACAGTCGAAGAACCGGCTCATTTCCACGGCGTGCATCTTACGGTGCGGTACACCCATATTTTTAAATTTTTATTTTTTTAATAGTTTTAAATTAATTTAATGTATTGTTATCAAATATTAAATAATATCAAGAAAAAAATTACTTAAAAACCAATCCCCATACCACACCCTCCTCTTACCTATTCTAATGCAGAATTATTTTCACAATTCTCGCTTCGAGAGAGAGATTTAAAAATAATTTTAAAAAAAATTAAATTCTTTTGAAATGCGTTAATAAATGGTGACTAAATTACTCCCTAATTAATTAATAGTATTTATCACATGAATTTACGTGTCACGTGCTAGTCATGTGATAAATACCAACCCCCGTTTGAATGAAAAATCTAATCCACCTTCAATTTTCTACAACGACGACTATCTAACGGTCAATAAATTGGATACGGATTACTTGCTCTCTGATCAGTAATTTAGGCAGCCCTAGCATACTTTAGCCCTAAAAAAATATAAAATAATAAAATGACAAGTGGATAATTTTAATTAAAAGATAACTAGAGATACCAAATTCATGAACCTAAGGCTATATAGGATCTTTTCTAAACGATTCAACGAGTAGGTTTGCTAGTTCAACTGAGCCTTACGGATCCTAGTCGGTTTCAAAGTAGATCACCTTGCTCGCTGGATCACAAGAGTTTTTTTTTTTTGTCTAACATTACTGATGGAATATATCTATTATTTTTTTTTGTTGGTAAATTGAGACAAACTATTTTTAGTAGATGTTTTCATATTTTGTTAATAATTTATAGATGATATAATTTAAAATTTAATAATAGTGCATGATTGTTTGTTATTGCGGCTGAAACTGTATTTAATTGTGTTTACTTTTAAAAAGTATTAAATTAGTATTTTTTTTATAATTTTAATATAATAATATATAAAAATATTTTAAATATATTTTAAGGTAAAAATCAGTTTTAAAAAGCACTGAAAAACATAACCCGGAACAATCACAGCAATAAAAACTTTATTTACCTTTTGTTTTTCCATTGTTCAAAATGTTCATAATTATAAGTTTTCTCAAGTCATTGCTTGCGACGTAATTTGTCTCCTAATATGGACCCAGCATGATTTCTTTCGTGGAGTGGAGAATGTAGCATCTCTCTCTTTTCGTCTTGTGTCGTGTTATCAATGTTTGTGCTTTCTTTTTCCTCTTCACATCTTTTAGTTTCTCTCCTCTATATAAAGAAGCAACATTGCTGGTCATCTTTCACAGAATCAGGTCTCTGAAACAAAAGGGAAATTAGGTCATTTTATACTTGAAGATGGTGCCTCATGGTTTCAGGTTCAATCCCACTGACGAAGAGCTCATCCAAGTCCTAGACAGAAAAGCTTCTGGCCACGAAATGCCACTCCATTTCATTCTTGAAATGAATGTTTATGACCGTGAACCACAGGATCTTGAATGTGTGTAATATATATGCACTACTTACTACTCTCTTTGTTCTATAGCATGTAGGGCTCAAGTTTTTTCTCTCCATTTCTCTGCAATGATGTTAAATGCATGGTTTGAACCTCTGGCTCTGCTAGCTGTATTGTCTAGGGTTCAAGTTTGATAGTATCATAATATTCCATTATCTTGTCCATCCATGGAAATTTTCTATTTAACTTTTATAAGCTCTACAACATTTCTACATACAGGGAGTCAATCCACGGCTTTAAGCAATGGTGAGAGATTCTACTATTGTAAGAGGGAGATAAATGATTCGAGGGAAGTACTCGGTCGAGGATGGTGGAAAGCTACAAGCCATGTCAAGAAAGTTTATGCTAATGACGATCAACTTCTTGTTGGGAACAAGAGGCCTTTGACATTCCATAGGTTCAAGGACAATGAAAGAAACCGCAATAACGCCGTCAAGACTAATTGGATTATGCATGAATATAGCCTTGAATCAAGAACCACGGTACGTAGTACTGGCTAGTGATCAATATATCTTGTGTGTGTGCAATTCCATGCTAACCAGTCTAAGTAATTATATGTCAAATTCTCCTGTCTGTTTCATCAATTAGGAGTGGAGGCTTTGCAAGATTAAATATAAGGGAAAACCAAGTTTGCAAGAAGAGATAGAGAGTATTAAGAGACAACATTCATCGAGGAATGATTTCGAAGCCGGTAGCTCGACAAATGCCGGTGCGGAGCAGCACGAGGAGGAAACTTTGGTGCCTGCAGATTCAACAGTGCCAGTGGATCATTACAGCGGATATGATCAGCAACCTCATAATCAATGGAACAATATGCAGCAGCCGCCACCACCATCTCCATATCATCCTTATCTACCGGCATTGTGTGCTAGTAGTGGCCACTATTATGTTAACCAGCAAGAAGAGCTAGAGCCCGCTGTTCATGAGCAGCCATTTCCTAGTCTTTGGTCTTGGACGAACTAGTTTTTTGCTGTCTCTATTTTTAGTTTCTTCTAAGCTCTCTGTTTGCTGCATATGTACAAAAAATTGTTTACTGTGTTTTTGTTCTAGCTGGGCGCGCAAGGATGTCTCGTTGGCTTACTGTTTCTGTCTAGCTGGGCAAGGATGTCTTGTTGATTTTCTGTTTCTCTAGTCATGTAGTACGTACTTACTATGTTATCAAGAAATATGGTTTGCGCTTAACTGGGATGATGAATATTGTATTCAGTGGTTGCTGATCTTCTTCTCATTCAATATTAATATATCCAACAAGCACAGAAGGCCTTTGACTATTGATCATACCTGTAGCTTCCTTGTAGTTGGGTTATAAAAATTATAGCCAGAGAGATCCCTTGATACATACTATAGTACATTGATGTCACGTTTTCTGTAAGATGGTGATCCTTTATGAATATCAGAAATGAGTACGTAAATACACATTTGTTCAAGAGAGGGAAATAAATGTTTTTCTGATTTTTTCCTTTATGCAATGGCATGGTCCACTCATGGATCCTGTATATGTAGCGAGAAGTCTCTTTTTTTCTTCATGGGAAACAAAGGAGTATGCTTGGCATATAGAGCAAAGAGGATTCATTAAAAGAATTTACCTGTGAATAGCACTATAGGATTCATTCAAACCAATCAGGAACTGCATCAGTTTTAGTTAATCTTGTTGGGCTCCATAAAATGTATCGATGTAAGATGTCAACTCATTCCACAAGCCTTTTAATTTTGTGTAATTAGCAGAGACTGAGAGTTGTTCTTATTGATCATAAGTAATTTTTCATTAAATTTCAAAGATGCATGATGCATTATTTTAAGAGAACTGTTCACGAAGATCTTCCGAAACTTCATGAGTTGTAGCATAATAAATCATACTATTTGAGATTTCTGAACCGACAGTGTTGGTGATCCATGAGTGGACTATGTCATTACAATGTGACCAAGTTTCATAACTATCAGGATCTGTTTCTTTTAATGAGGGTTTGATTGTGCCAATGACAAAACTTAACTTGTTTTTGGAATTCAAAACCATTGTCATAAATCTTTTCCAAACTAAATAATTGTCTCCATTCAAAGTTTGGAAATCAACATCAAACATGGATGGATGATCTAAATGATGAGTGAAAAGGGAGTTGGAGAGATTTGTTTTTGATGCATCTTTAAAGAGGATTGGAATCTCTGGCTTTGATGCACCACCGGCGGAAGGATTTTTTTTCATTGGCCATGACGACAAAAAAGATAAAAGGAAGCTACACAAAAAGATTAGAGTGCATCGATAATGGATTTAAGATTTTAACCTATAATTTTGCAAAGTGAATTATCATTAATATTGGTTAATGTGTGTGTAGTAAAAGACCATCAGAGATCATCTTTCCCACATATTTGTTTCTCCTATAATTATGCCAACATTTATCAACACTAACTACTACTAGCTACAATCCAAGAATACAAAGGTAAATTGTTATACATAGGATATATATTCTTTATATAAAAGATATGTCAAAGTTATTTCCTAACATTACCCTTGATACATACTATAGTACATTGATATTATGTTTTATGTAAGATGGTGATCCTTTATGAATATGAGAAATAAGTACTTAAATACACATTTGTTCATGAGAGGGAAACAAATATTTTTATGATTGTGTGTGTGAATCAAGATTAAGTTTTATTATCAAACAATCTTAAGGATTATTAGACAAAGATCCTCCTCCCTGATAATCTCCCAAAAAAAAAAAAAAACCTCTGCAATGTGTTTACGCATAGCAAGCTCAACAAGGGTCAACATGATTGTTTTAATATGTATGTCCTTTCCAGGTTCTCATCTCAGACAAAGTTTATAATTAGAAGTTATCAAGTCTACCACAATACCTAAAGCTCTTAGATCAATGTTGTGCTTAAAATCTATCTGATGAAGGACTGTTGTATAACTTCTTTAACAATGACACATTAATTTCTTATATCTTTCTAGTATGTGAAGAGATTGTTTGTTTACATGCTAATATCATTTTAAAATATACATTATTTTATGTTTTTTTAAGCCAGAAACGGGTTTAATCTTATAAACAAACATGGTGTTAAAGGAGTCATACTTTTTTAAAATGCTGATTTCAAGATTTAAATTTAAAAAATCAAGAAAGAATGAAAACACTAAAGCCACACACAACTTTGAATATGGTTTCATCAAGGTACATGCATACAAGGAACAAAACATATAAAACAAGAAAATGAGAAGAAAACTTTTAAATATGAGACATGAGAAAATTCACAAGAGTAAGAGAAAAAATAGCGTGCTCGTTGTTTATAAAGCAGGACAGAACCTTAGATACATTACATGTTGGAATATGAATGCAGCCTTGAATACAAAGCAATAATACATACAGTAATTAAAAAAAAAAATCTACAGAATTCTCCCGTTCATACTAATTTAGCTCAAGGAGTCAAGGCAATCAGATTTCGCAGAGATTTTCATGGTGGAAAAAGTAAGGCACCCATGCCTAATCATTGAAGGTGATGTCCAATGAATTAGCCTAAGCTAGCAGATTCGTTTGATGTGATCATATAAACAGTGACTGTATGAAATCATTGTATAGGCTTTAAAGTTTTTGCGGAAAGTGTAATGTTATTTTTTAAAGTATTTTTTATATAAAATATTTTAAAAAATAATAATTTTATTTTTTTATACAGAAAAACAATAGGTGGTTTAACCCTATCACTAATTTACGTCCCTTTCTTTGGCTACTGACTTGTGTTTCAGCAAACTTATTATTTTTACTGTTTCAGTTTAATTTGATTTTTATTAAAAAATAATAAAATTAAATTTATTTATTAGAAAATTAAAACCGATTCAAACCAACTACTTTTAGTTTGGTTCAGATTTTTAAAATAAAAACTAGATCAAACCGATTTGGCTCGGTTTTTTTAATTTTAGCTCGGTTTTTTCCGGTTCTTTCGGTTCGGTTTTTTCAGTTTCAGGTTTATAAAATTAAAATTGAATTAATCTGTTATTTTAAAATTCTAATCAATTTAACCAGTTTGATTTTTATAATTTAGTTATTTTAGTTATTATTTTTTTAGTTTTTTTAGTTTAATTAATTTTTAAATTTTATTGCTCATCCTTGTTGTCCTTGCATGTGCGCTGATTGTTGTGTTTCAGGTAACCTTTAATATATATTTTATTTGGAGTGTATTATGATTTGATAATTGATCGTACGTAGTAAAATAATTAGTTGAACTCTTTTTATTAAAAAATAATATTGAGTCATACTGTACTTTTAATAACTTAATTAGTCTTCTGTTGATTCTTTATGATAATTTAATTATTTTTTTAAGATATATACTTTATTGTAATCAGAATTCTAAAAAATTAATAATCAATTTGATCAGGAAACTAGCTTATAATTTCCAAAACTAATTTATAATTTATTTTTTTAGAGATTATTAACAGAACATCCATCATTTTCTTAATTATACTTGTCTAGAATTAATTAAAAATGTTTCGAAATTAAAATTAAATAGGAGCACCGACCATCCCTCATTAAATAAATAAATCAAAACCAGCACTTGATTTATTTATTGTGATTGAAATCCTCATGATAACATCAACTGAATTCGCAGCACACTCATGAATTGTTTATGTAACATTAGCACCCATATGATTTGAATATTTTGCGTGAATGTTGGGTTTCACTCCGACATCATCATGGTCAACGCATGCGTGTGCTCTTGGAGTGCTGCATCTTGTCTGTATTTAATTCAGTTCAACTTTATAACTTAATTCATATACATGTAATAATTAAAAATTTTTTTATATCATAGTTTTTAGACCCGGATCGATCTAAGACTGGATTCCAGGTTTTGACTAGGTCATTAAATTGCCCGGGTTAATTTTTTTAAAAAATCAAAACGACGTCGTTTTATTAAAAATAAAAAATAAAAAACAAAAATCAACGGGTTGCAACCAGGTTTTTCATTGGGTCGTCGGGTCACACCAGGTTTTTCCTTTCCTTGTTTTTTCTTCAATCTAGCCTGGTTCCAGTCCAAGATCCCAAGTCGACCCACCGAACCTGACCGGATTTTAAAGCTACACTTTATATCCCATTAATCAAACAAGAAAGTAAGTTTATATAATTATTGTTATTGTTGTTATCTACTTTTTATTTAAATAAAAGACCAATTATATAGAAAGCCTTACTAAGTTTTTTGGTGTAGTAAAAATGTATTTGGTATTGTAATAGCTGTTATGGTTGTGGTTTAAAAAATATTATTTTATAAAAAAAAAATTTTGTTGAGGTTGATTTAGAAAAATATATGTTTGGTTAAAATTGTGATTAAAATTGAAGTTGAACAAAAAATAGCATAACATGCTTGGTTAAGAATGCTTTTCAAATTGAGGTTATAAAATAATTAATATATATATATATATATATATTAATATTGATAGTTTTTAATTGAAATATTATACATTTAACTACTGCTATTACATCATGAAATAAATAATACTTTATATAAAGTATTTTTTATTATTCCATTAAACTATTTATAATTCTATCGTGTGTATAAATTTCATCCGATAAGAACTACAGTTTCCATAACTTGCAACAAATTCATAAATATAATGTGGTGGTTGACGCGCACCAACACATTCGGTAGTTTTTTATTGTTCCATTAAAAAGATAAAAAGATATAAAAAATAATTGATTAAAAAAACACACAATTCTAAATATCACAAAAACCTATTCATAATTACCAACTAATTTCAAAACATAAATCAAAGTGTTAGGTCCACACATATAATCCAAAATTGGTTTTTTTTATATATATAATAAAACTAATTAATTATTAATACCTTTTTATTTTAAAAATTATTTATTTATTCTCTATTTATTTTCTTGGAAATGAATTAAAAATTAAAAAATATTTTTTTTATAAATAATACACAAAATAAATTACTTTTTTAAATAAATTTTATACGAGAAAAGCAAGACTATCATATTTTTTTCTAAAATAGTAATAAGATGTTGTCATTATCATACTTATTTAATATAAAAAAATCATAAAAAAATAATGTCACCAACAAATTTGGAATCTCTGCATTTAAAAGCTTCTCTTTTTTTTTTTTATTCCCATCTCTATTTTTCATGCTTTTTAAACAGCAGTCACGACAAAAGTAAGGCAGACTTGCTTTTGTTATCCTGCATTTGGAACACATATTTATGTGGGATTCATGCATCAAAAAATATGGCCTGTTGTTAACCAAATACATTGTAATTGCGGACGCAACCATGTAAACATACAGGGTCTAAATCAATGTGTAAAAAATATTTTTAAAATCTACTTTTAATTACCATGTAAATTGTTCAAAAACACTTTCTTAGTTTATGATTCAGTAGTTAGATGTATAATATGAATTGAAACATATTTATTAAAACACTCTTGTTTTTGTTTTTTAAAATCAAAATAACATTGTTTTACTATTTTAAAAAATTAAAAATCAAATGTTTCTTCTAAGTTAAAAGACCAACCTGTCATGATAAATCAAGTTTAATAATTATAATTTTTATTTTATAATCATAAATGTCTTACTAGAATTTTTTTCTTGCACTACATCGAAGTGTGGAGTGTGCTTTTAAAATTTAATTTTAATTGATGTGCAAAATTGTTAAAAAAAAGACTCTAGTCATGATTTAATATGGATTGATACAAATTTATTAAAACAATATTATTTCCATTTTTTTCAAGAGCCAAAACACTGTTGTTGTTTTTATAAAAATAAAATAGAAAATCAAATGCTTATTCTAGATAAAGGGATGAGACAGCAGGGTTCAAGATCAACCCATCACGTCTAATTGGATTTAATAATTATGATTTTTATTCTAGAAAAAATGCAGAATATTTGAGATTACAATATCTTTTCATTTGTAATTTATTGAAGACAATATTATTTGCCTTGATTATCCATGTCGGAAATAAATTTATTTTGATAGTAACAATAACAAACCAGGAAATTTTTCTCTCACGCAGATCATTGATTCTGTGAATGTGTACCTGAATCCATAAACTTGATTCTTCAATATATATTAGAAAGCGACGAGTTATATTGGATTCCTTAAATCTTAAAACGATCATCGAATCTCCTCAGAATTGATGGATTGAGTCAAGGTCAACTAATTTTGTTGATTCACAATTTGATTTTTTGCAAGAAAAAATCACTCAAGAACTCATCATTTATAGTTTGATCCTTGAAAAAGAAAAACTAAAACTTTGCGATACAATACAAAACTTGATACATCCGGATATTTATTTATGCACACACAAGCATATATATGCGCTAAATAAAATTTAAATTATAAATTTAATATGTTAACTCAAGTCAATTAAAATAAAAAATTAAATTAAATTTTAATTGAGTTGGCAGAGTCATGGGTTAATCTATTAAGTATAGTTTTTAGATTCAACCAGGTCTAAAATCCAGGTTTCAAGTTTTGATCAGATTATTGAATCGTCCAGGTCAATTCTTAAAAAAATAAATAAAAAAAACATCTTTTTATTAGAAAAAAAAAAACAAAAGTCAGTGAGTTATAATCGAATTTTTGACTGAGTTAACCCGTTGGGTCAACCAGGTCACACTAGGTTTTTTCTTTTTCTGTTGTTCTTCAACTTGGTCCGGTTTTAATCCTGGGTTGACTAATCGGACACACCGGGTTTTTTTTTTGTTTTTTTTTTAATTTGGCTTGGATCTAGCTTTAGAGTAACCAGATTTCAGGTTAAATCGGCTTTCAAAACTGTGCTGTTGAGTCTTTCAATTTTGATTAGATTGGGCTAAGTTTAAAAAACGAAGGAAACCCTTGTAATTTTATACTACAAATTGTGTTGAGTACGTTGATTACATTCAATGAACCTGGTCAAACTTATTGTCCCTCTATTGATACAGACATACAATACAACAAGCAAGACACTAGATAGTTGTCTTTTGCTTTGTTCTATATATCATTTTTTTTCTTACATGATGCCAAAAAAGAATGTGCGGGCGTCGCAAGTGCTTCCTATAAAATTCAAAAAAACTGATTATGAAAAATACACGTGTTTCTCTACTACAAGAAACAAAGACATATACTTACAAAAAATGTAGCTTTTTTAAAGTAATGTTACTTACCAAATCAATACTTAAGCCGATTTAATTTGTGGTATAATATATATATATATATATATATATATATATATATATATATATATATATTGTCATATTGAGTTCCTGATATATTGGGTTAATTTTGATAAATTTAGGTTAACTGTTATATGTATAGCTCTAATTATGAACATATTTAAAATAAATTAACCTGGTTAGCCAAATATCTCTTTCTTTTTCATTTTCCTTCTTCTCTTACATGACGTGTCTAAATTAAAGAGCTATTAAAAACATAAAGACTAAATTAAAGAAAGAGAACTTGGGCTTAGGTAGAATGAAAATAGAAACCTAAGTTGAAAAGCTATTATAGTTTCAAGAACTAAATTATACAAATAGAGAAGAGAAAGGTTGGCACACGCACTACGTATGCCAACATATGGGATAAGCCATGACATTAAAACAATGCTTGGTTTCAAAACTATGCCTCCAACATCAAAATATAATCGCTGTTGATGCTACTATAATCATGGTAAAATTGTTTTTCCCTTAAGGCAGTGCATGTAAGTTGTAACCTAGGACCCATGGCATGTCTTCGGTAACTATTTTTCTTTTTTTTTTTTTTTTTTAATTTATGTGCTTTTTTTTTTATTAGTATGGGTGTCCGAGTCAACTTGAACGTACTTTGATTAATCTCACAGGCTCTGAAGTTAACGATTATATAAATTTTTAGTGGTCCTGAAATTTATAAAATTCAAACTGATAATTTCTAAAAAATAAATTTAAAACCTAACTAATTGAGCTACATCCTCTCATGTAAGCTTACTTCTTCTTGGTTATAGAAAAGGCTTTGGAATAATTTATCCGAGCCATGAATTAGGGTTTAAATAGGGCCATGACCCGTACCGTGTTTTATAACCATAGTTAAAAATATTTGGAGAAAGTCCTTTTTTCATGATAAAAAATAACATTAGATGGGAATAGAGTTAGGGCTTTACGGCCCACATGAGATTTGTATGATTGTATCAACTTGAGGGCTTGGAGCCTTCCCATCTGGTACAGTGAGAGAGAGAGCCCACATATGCACTTCTAGTTTGTACTTGCTTCCTTTGTCTCTTAAGGAGTGATTTTTGGTAATTAACTACCATTAATTTCTTACTCATTAATCTCTTGCATGTTTTGTTTTAATCACCAAAAAAAAAAAAAATTCCGATTTTGTCTTTAGTACATTACTTGTTCCGGGTTTTAGGTGAGGTTTTAATTTTGTGATTTTTTCCCTGAATTTTTAGCTTTTTAGTGTTTTTTTTTTTGGGGGGGAATTCATATGGTTTGGTAAGAGAAGTGTTTGATCTTATAAGGATTTGGGTTAAGAATTTGGTATTTTGTGGTTTTTTATGTGAAAATTTTAATTTGCTAATGCAAAGTGAATGTTCTTTTCTTGTGCTTGAATTTCAGGGTTTTTTTTTTTAGTATTTTTGTGCTTTGTTGGTGCATTCTTTATGGTATATAAAGATAAAGTTTTGATTTTTTTTTTAATTTCTGTAATGAAAGTTGCTTGCTTTCAAGGTAGAGGTTGTTGAATTTAGAAAATCACTAAAAATCGCCATCTGGGCTTCTGATTTTACTACTTTTCTGTTCTTGTACCACATGATCGAAAATCTGAGCTATTTTTATGGTTTTATTTTGTATTTCTTTTAAGGGGAATGAAATTAAGGTTCATGGTTTGGTCTTTAAAAGCAGGTAGCTTTTTAGTGCCATGCAATTAAGGGGTTGACAGTATGATGTTATGAAGTTTCTGGTGTTTAGTATCTTTACAACATGTTGATGCTAAATGATCAAGAAAGATGTTGATGTTGGGATAGCTTTGTAGCTTCCATCTCTATTATATGTAGGCTTTTTCCTTGCTGTGATGAATCTTTGGAGGCTGAAGTTTTTGTTACATTGTTTTCTTTGTGCCTTTTGTGAGGATTTGAAGGGCGAGTTGTGCTCCAATGGCTTCAAAAGCCTTGGATGTAGCAGATGCATGTCCAACTGAGGATTTTATTGCTGCATTATTAGAATACCTGGTTGATCCAAAACTACAAGGAAAATCTTCTGCTAAGGGAGATATATCACAAATTGCCCAGGAATCAATCGCAAAACAGGTGCCTTTCTGGTGACTCTTCATTTATAGTTCACAAATCTTGTCTCTGAACCATGTGACTATCAGGTGAACATATTTTTTGTAGTAAATGAATTGTCAAATAAACATCTTTTCTTGGAGAGCAATATTTTTAGCATGAGAAATGCTACCATCACCTGTGAATGACGCTACCTCACCCATCCAACAGGCACAAGAAGTGCACCCAATCACATTGTGGCGGGCCCTACTCGTGCCTCCATAAGGCATGGTTTCATCATTCATGAATGATGCCTGCATTTCCCTTCTTGGTATCATATTGACTGTAACAATCTTGACATCTATTAAATAAACTTAGTTATTGCAACTTCATCGTTTTGTTTTCCTATGATTTGCGGTTCCTTCTGCATCTCTTGATTCATTAAGCCAAAGTATTTCTAGGCTTTTTCTAAAAACAGTTATTGAAGATCTGTACTTGTTTCTATGGTCCTTCCTTGAACTATTAAAATTCTGTATACTGTACTGAAGGACAGAAAAATAAGGGCAAACAAACATAAGTTTACAAAAATATTTATCCTCCATGAGAAGCTAATTCTATCAAAGTAGACATGTCTCTTGCTCACCAGGCATTTTAAAGCACCATGAAGGCTTTATCTTAAGCAACCTGGGTGAATGGAGGAGCATTGAGGGTTGGTTTCACTTACACCAACCCTGTTCCATGTGCTATAATGGTATAAGGAAACCTACAAGCCCTGCATCGAACTCCACAGAAACTTAAATTCTTGTGGCAATTCCATGTACCATAACGATCAACATTTGGGGTAGTGCCAATCATCTTGAACTAAGGAAAAGTACAGCCATCCTCCTTTTCCTTGCACTTTCTCTCATATGTTAGGATGCTTCATATCTTAGCCTATATAATGATATTATCATAGGGAAAGTTTATATAAAATGTTTCCACACATACTTTGATTGTTGAATTTACGAGGGATATTTGAATTGCTAAACTATTGTAAGTTACGAGGAAAGAATGTTCAAGAAATAAGAAGAAAAACATAAAAGGGAAACGAGGGAGGGAAAGTCTATATAAAATGTTACCACATGCACTTTGACTGTTGAATTTATGAGGGATATTTGAACCGTGAAATTATTGTAAGTTATGAGGAAAGAATGTTCAAGAAATAAGAAGAAAGACATAAGAAGGAAACAAGGAGGGGGGGGGGCATATAAATATGCATTCTCCATTTTTCCAGAATCCGTCTGGAATTACATGTATCCTAATACATTCACTTATCCATCTTATATTGGCTCATTTGTGCTGGAAATCATACCCATATACTCTTGTTTGAATACGTATATGCTGACATCATTGCTCTCTCTCATCCCTTTGCCAACATCTTTTTAACTTCCCATTTGTTTTTTCCTCTAGGTTCATGCAGTTGTTTTACTGTACAACTACTATCACAGGAAACAATATCCACAGCTTGAGTTTTTATGTTTTGAGAACTTCTGCAAGCTAGCTGTGGTTATCAAACCTGCTTTAATGGCACATATAAGACTCTTGCAAAGATCAAATGACACTGAGTCTCAACCATTTCCATTGATGGAGGAAAGTATTATGGAGGCATGTAGCATATCGATGAGCCTAGATGCATCAGAAGACGATCTAAACATTGATGGATGGCCAATTTCCAAGGTTGCAGTTTTTTTAGTAGACTCCAGGAAGGAGAATTGCTTTTTGCAGTTTGGCTCCATCACTGAGGGGGTCTGGTCAGTGATTGAGAAAGATGTGGATGTCTCTAGTAACAGCTTGGAGGGTACCATGGATTCTGATCATGTAAACAAAAAGAAACGAATTATTAAAAAACCCTTGAAAGGTAAATTGAGCAGCGATGAAGGTCGCTTTGAGCAATTTGCATTTTCAGCTGTCAAGGAAGCAACAGGTATATTATGTTAGTATGTTAAAAGATCTTGTGCATGGATATTATTTAAGTAGTTTTTGTTATTTGTGCACTTCCGTTCAGCCAAGTTAAATTTTTTAATCAAGCTCCGTGCATGATGAGTTTAGTGAACATATGCTGTTGTTAGCTTGTAATTTAAGCACCTAATCCTTTATTCTCTGACCTTGCCTGCAGCTGCTAGAGTGCACTAGTTACTTATTCCTAAATGTACCTGATTGAATATGATTAATGCGTGTGGAGAAAATAAGTAGTTTTTCTAGATACAGTATTTTATTTTTATCATGAATATTAATTTTTAATGGGATGTGTTGTATGGGGAACAGGTATTGATCAAAGCGACCTTGTGGTTTTGGAAAGCCATGTCACGTATTCTACAAGTAAAGAAAAGACGGCTGCTTATTTTTATATAATGCAACTCACCAAAGCAGACAACAGCATTGCTCTTCAAATCCCGATTAAGAATACTATCAATAGGTCTTTCTCCTTCTTTTCATTTTACCCTATAACCACCCAGCAATACATTCAGCTTTTTTTTTTGTTTAGTGTAAAGGCTGCATGTTAACTACCAGTTGAATGGGCCCTTCAATTTTCTTTGGATCAGCTGAAATGGTTTAATTGATTATCATATAGGCAATAATGAATTCCTAAAACACTCATTAATGCCCTCACATGATGTAATTACAGTTAGCACAAAAACGTGTTTGGTTGAAACCACTGAGAATTAGATTACCTTTTGGCCATTATTATAGTGCACTTCCCTCTTTTTTTTGTTTTTTTTTCTTGATTGGTGAGATGTATAAACATCAACCAAAGTATATCTTAAGATAAACCATTTAACATGATGAAGCGCCATAGTCTATCTTAAGATAATCATTTAATATGATAAAGTGTTGTAGTATGTATTCTGTTATGATGGTTGATTGTAACACTTTAACATTGGCTCACTGGTGGGATCATTATTTTATTGGTTTGTACTAATTTATCTTCAAATGTAATGGGGCTAGCACAGAGTGTTGATGGATAACTATAATCACCTTTTTCTTTTCGATTAAAAAGGTGAGAATATTATATGGTGATATCTTTGGATGCATGATGCTTCCACCACAAAATTGAACCCACCAACTGTTCAGATTATGTCAAATCAGGCATGCTAGAATAGGACATTGTTTGATTAGAAATGTGCTAGATAATTGTAGAAGAAAAAAAAACCTCTGAAATCTCTAATGCAGCATCTTGTATTTGCCGTGTAGCTTGCAGGGCCCTCTGGCCGTAAAGAGTTCAAGTTGGTGGACGCATACCTCAGTTGTTGAATACTTTCTTTTGCTTCCTTATGCTGAGGTTCTGTCAGACTGGCTTTTGAGGTGTGGAAAATTCTGGAATGCATTATTGTCTGTGAGTGCTGCTATGTGGAAATAACTTTGCATGCACCTGGACATCCCATCCATAGATTTAGTTAATAGGATATGTTTTGGATATTTCAATTTGTTTTTTTAATTTTTTACTATGTGGTAGTGTGGTTTCCATGTCTTTGGATGAAAAAATTAATTGGCTGAACTAAATCTAATCTTACTTTTGTTATTCTGTTACCTCACTGCAAGTGTCCTGGATATATGACTTTACTTTAGTCACTAGTTTGTATATTTTCGAGGACCATTATTTGGTGCAATGATAAAAGACTTGCATTTAAAGCACAAGGT
The DNA here is from genome assembly GCA_018804465.1 of Populus tomentosa. Classification (NCBI taxonomy): domain Eukaryota; kingdom Viridiplantae; phylum Streptophyta; class Magnoliopsida; order Malpighiales; family Salicaceae; genus Populus; species Populus tomentosa. The sequence goes on from CM031981.1 coordinate 12,176,389, forward strand.
GTGTTTGAATTCACCTTCATGCAAAAATGTTGACCGGTATGACTATCTTCAAATTCTCTTCCAAGACATAGTTTGTGGGGAACCATGACTGGCTGTGGTCTTTTACTATATTGCATGCTTTCCTTCTCAGTGCCCATGGATTTCCATTTCCGCCCTCATATGAGTACTGATTTCAAACCTAGTCTGGGCACCCATGACTAGCTAGTTTTCTTGGCTGATTAGGTTTCACCTTCAGTCATTTATCCATTTATCTTTTTGACGGGGAGGTTTCACCTCTTTACCCGTTTTAAAGCTAATATCCTTATACAAGAGTGCCTTAACTTGGAATGCACGTGGCTGAATGTGAACTAGTAGTTAATAATCTCAAATCATCTAGAACTCAAAATCATAAAGAAGTCCTTCAGCTATAACCCATGTGTTTTTGTTGCTTTCATTTTTATCTTAAAATCTCTGAACATTGTCATGTAGATTGCTGCAGAAATTGGTGGCTGCTCAAATAATGTCAGTTGGGGGGAATAACTTTATAGGCTTTGCCTCTTATCATTTTGATTTTTAGAACTATCTTCACTTATCATTTGGAGATGAATTTGTCTTCTAAACAGAGAAGGGCTTTCTGATGGTGTGCAAGTTCCAAGAATGGGATTGGAAACCATAAATGTAAGCAGCTCTGATAGGACTGAAAGACCTTGTGAAGCAGAAGTCTCAGAAAGATTTCATAATCATGCAAATGATAGTGCCGCAGAGCTTCTTGGCAGGGAGACCATTACCCAATCTTTGAAGCATAATGACAATAATGGATGTCTTGGCAGTGAGATGAATTCATCAAAGCAGAATGTCAATGATAGATGTTGCGAGGTTGATTTGTCTGGTGATTGTGATAGGCCTCAGAAGATGGATGTGGATGAATCTTGTGTGGCTAATACCCAAAATAAATACAAAAGAAGAAATTTTTCTGGCAAAGACCAACCTCAAAATTGCCAGAAGAAGACAATTACTGCAGACAAGTGTTCAGAGGGCCTGGCAAGTACGAAGATGGAAACTGTGGAGAAGTGTTCAAAGGGCTCTGCAAGTGGTGATAAGGTTAAGGTTAGATTTGTAATACTTGCGACTATATGCACATGCCTTTTAGTTGGATCATGAGATGAATATTTTTAATGTTAATCTTATAAAGCTTGTCTTCTATTGTTTATTTATTTGTATATAATCCAAATCTGCCTCTGGGTATGCAGGTTGACATGGTTGACCGGACAACAAGTCAGAAAATTACTGGATGCATGGGTGCGGTTGTTGCTGATGGAAACAAAAACTGCAACAATATTGTTTCTGATCAAGATAGGATGCCTGTAACTGATAATGCTGTGGTTACTTGTCAATCCAACTCCAAAAATCTTGACAAATTACGCACCATCTTAGCTTCAAAGGAACTTTCAGATGCTGCATTGACAGTTGTTTTAAGCAAAAGGGATAGATTGGTACAACTTTTTTCCTTTAAGATTCTATATCCTTTTCTACATCAATCATGCCAGAAGAATAATCACATTCACAATCATCAAATTAGTGGTTAGTAACTTTATTTGACTGCCTTTAAGGTCAGAGTCTGATGTGTTTGCTGAGGCAGTTATCTGGAACCTACTCATTGGCAATGTGATCATGATCCATGACATCTGCCCATTCTAGACCAGGACTAGTCAACACATACCCTTCTATGTATATAAATAATGTAGTCAATGTATTATTATTATTGCCTCCACATGTCGTGCATGCTAGCTTGAAAGGTCAGTTCCTAATTTTGAATCATCTTCCAACTTTACCCTGTTGGAAACTTCCATGACAGATCTTCATTTGTGTCTGCAGTCTCTTCAGCAACGAGACATTGAAGATCAGATTGCTCAGTGTGATAAAGACATTGAGACTATTTTGAAGGGTATTTTTTTTCTTCATGTCTTTTGGTTGATCCGGGTTTCTTTTCTTTTCTTAAACTTGTGTCATAATTTTCCTTCAATTTTAAATTCATGTATTTAAGATGAGATGTGAGTAAGAATCTAACTACAAACTCTATCATCTCTATGATAGTTTCCAATTCTGGTCTTGTAGAATTGTTTGCTTTAAATGAGGAGTCATACTCATATATAGAAAAGATTGTTAGCAAGCGTAATTGAGTTTAAGGAAAGTAGAATGAAAGTGAACTTGAAGAAAAAGAAACATACTTGAAAATACTTAATTGCATGGATGTTTGATTTCCTACACTATCGTCAACCTTGCTCTAACTGCACAGTCTGCATGAATTCACTGTCGGGTCTTTACATTATCATCAAACTAATTTGTGCTTTTGTGATGATAAGCATTTCTAGATGCCTTGTCTACGTGTTTACTTCTTGGCTTTTGTTTCCAACATGTTTTATGTGATTGCTGATGGATCTCGCTCACAATAGGAATTTCCCCCCTTGTTTCTAATAGTATAGAAGTGTACTTTCATTTAATGAGAATTCCAACTGTCCAGTTTCAATCAGGGTCCAAGAGCTTGTCTAAATTTGTTGTTATTATTCTTATTATAATTTATTTTTTACTTCTTTAAATTCTGGTCTATTATAGGTGGTGAAGATAATTTGTCCCTGAAGATAGAATCCCTTATAGAAGGTTGTAATCTCGTATCCCTGAGAAGTGTTTCTCGGGAAAGGACTTACGAGGACCAATGCTCGTCTCCATCTGTCAAGAGGAAGGGATTGCCAGACACTATGCCCAATATGAAAAACTCATGCCAGGCAAGTTTGTACTAGAGAACTTTAATTTGTCTCGTTACTCAATATGAAAATCCATGCTAGCATAAACCATACCAGAATATCCAAAAAGCTTAGTGGGTCTACTTATGGCATTATTTTGTAGGATGAACCTCAATTTATCTTAAAAACGTAAAAATGCCTTGCAGTAATGAAAACTAATGTAGCCAGGACACAAGTTAATGCCCAAGTTATTGGAGCACAATTGTGACAAGTATTTTACTCCTGTGCCTTGCAATTCCGATGCGGTGGCCATGCATCATCTTTACATTATCATACTGAGCATCTCTAGTTTATGAGAGTCTCCTGGGAATTTGGTGCCCGAAGTATGCTGCAGGTGATAAAAACACTAACATGCATCACCAGAGTGATGGTATAATAGCGTGTTAAGTAGATTTCGCATAAAAAAGGCGCTCATACTGTAGTGCTGGCTAGGGTTTTGTTTTCTTCCCTCGTTTTTACATAGTAATTACCTTATTATTCATTTGGCAGGACTTGGATGATGTATGTTACGAGAACAAATGGATTTTACCAACTTATCATGTGTCGTTACTAGATGGTAAGATCAAATTCAATGCAAATGGAGAGCAATATATTTTACCAACTATGGCTAATACAGGTTTGTTTTCCATTTTAAGGTGGATTCCAAGCTGACGTGACCGTGAAAGGAAAAGGTTTTGAGTGTTCGAGCGTAGGTGACCCGAGTCCTTCCCCGCGTGAAGCGAGGAAATCAGCTGCAAAACAGATGGTGGCCAGACTGCAAGACATGCCAAACATCTCCTGGTAGCTCAATAATTTTACCATCTAGTAGCCAATCAAATGCATTTAGGCTTTAAGAAAGCTCGCCTGAGCTACTTCTGCCCCTGGGCAATGAGATGTCCGTGTCCGATAGCTTTTGCTAATTTTGTGCTCCTCATAGCCTGAACTTACGGGGCCACTTAGAAAACTCCCAGAACTGAACTGGCCTAACCGTAGTTAATGAAAATAAAGCATCATATTTTGAGGGTTCTCATGATAAGTTGCATTCAATTTGTTTCAAGTTCCGCTGCTGGGGGTGCGACTGGCCATCACAATTCCGGCGCAAGTCTCTGCAAATGCTTTTTTACAACTAATGGAAAAATATGGCCGTCGTCTTGCAACGGTGAAAAAGTAAAGAGAGTGGGAGGGGGGGGGAGAGGAGAGATTGCTTTCACTCAATAATTTTTTAAAAGAAAATCCCGACTTTACAACAGCTACCTGCAAGATTTTTTTTCTTTTTGGTTCCCTTTTTTTTAATCCTCTGTTGAAGGGAAAAAGGTATGGAGTTCAGAAATTTGCAGCGTCCTCTGCAAATTTCACCAAAAACCTCAAAATTGAGTATCTGGGGTCATCTTCGATGCCTTTGTCCTTGGTTTCGAAGATGCCTTTCATAATACGAGTGTAGAGCCTTTCAAGCTGCGGGATGTCATAGTTTTCAGTGTGCTCGATGAGAAGCCTCTTGATGTACTCTCCATGGCTTGATGCTTCGGCATCGGACATTGTAGCATCTTGGGACCCACTCCCTTCGATATGACCAGAAGCCTCTCCTCCTGAAGTTTCATGTTGAATGTCATCAGCCGAAGTGGACTCAGGTCTGTCTGGATTCATGTCGTCTGCATCATGTTCCTCCGGCAGCTTTGCTTGTACAGAATCCTGATGTCGTGATTTATCTTCTGCTGTCGAAGCTGATTTTCAAGAAAGTATACATGGTCAGAAAGCCATATCTGGAGGGAGGGATATCGAAAGAAAGATTAAAATTTAGTCAAATCCAGGAAAATTAAGAGTTGAAAACTTCAAAAAAGGGCGTCAGCTGAAGAGGATGTTGATTTGGAATATGGGCAATAGCAAAATTTGGCTTTCTGGCTTCGAGCACATCAACATAACTGAAATAGCTCCTCTCGTGGAGGTATACAGGAAGTCAATGGCTGAGTTGGTAAACTTGAATTTGATCTATAATATCAGTATACTGCACCAGTAGTTCAAGATGTAAAATAAGTGCCTTGCAATTTAACACTATTTCAAGATATCATTCACATCATTGGGAAAAACAAAGGGCACCAGCAGAACGAAAAAATAAAATTACCGATGTACATACCAGCATGAGTAGCATCAGCATTTTTCTTCTGCCTTTTCAGGGCCTCGTAGCTTTGATCCAGATTAACATCAGGCTGGACATTACGTAACCGGGCACTTGTTCTAGTTGTTCCCAGCTGCACAACTGGGGTTGATGGAAAAATTGATCCCCCTAAATCATCTGGTACTTGCACTGGACCCCCTTGGGCAGCAATCTTGTCACAGTATGTGACGAGCGCAGGGTCCATCTGTGACAACATTCCATGCACCTGTAAAAATATTATGAGAAAAGCTTCATCCATGATGCTTTAGGTGAACAGTAACAAAGGAGAGACATAGGAGAGGAGAAGAAATTGAAAATCAATTAGTATGTGAACTTACTGCATCCCGAAGCTCATAACTTCTACTGACAATCCTAGCACCATTATAATCATCTCCATTGTAAACCTACATTAAAAACATAAACCAAAGTTTTTTTGGTTACAAAATCATACACCGAAGTTAAGTATGAAAAAATGCACCGGACAAAGGAATAGACGTGTTTATTTCTAAATGCAGCTAGAAACCAAACACACCTTTGCATTGGTCACGATGAGATCAATGTCTTGCAGGAATGCTGAGCAGGTGATATATTGACCAGAGTCAACACGCTGCAGCATAGTAGCTATGTCCATAGGGTTCTGTATTATAGAGCGGTAGTTTGGAGCATCCTCATCGGTGACAGGATAATGGAAGGCACTAAATCGTTTGTCATACAGTACCCTGCAGCAAAGCAGCCAGAAGGTTAAGAGTGTGAACGATGCAGGGAAGTACAAATACTGGACAAAGATAACTGGTTTGTATTTAACAAGTAGGGTGCGCTGTTACCAGTTGAGTGGGTTCATCATTAGGGATTAACACCCCCCCCCCCCCCCCCCAACACACGCACGTTCACACAGACATACAGTCTACCTGCCCTTTCTTGACCTCATTCGTCACTCATACCATACCACTTTTCATTGCTCTCACTCACCTCAGGATCTTAATTGTTCGCTAAATCTCTCATCTAGCTACTTCCAACTCCTTTTGGTTTGTCACCACATACTTGATTCTCCTATCCTCTTCATTTATTTTGACTTTTGATTCTCCAGTAAAATTTAGAGGTAATTTTTTCAAAAGATTAGAGATTGAGAAAAAAATCTTGATCATTGGCTAAAAGGATTATGGCTATGGCCTATGGGAATGACCCATTTTTTTTGGAAATCTACGTTTGGCTTAAATTAACTAGACGAATTGAATCTTGCTCCATGATATCTGCATTTTCTTTAGAACCAACATGCTGAATTACATTGAGACCATTTCAATATTCATGCATAGTGAAACTGCGACTCAAATCTAAAATTTCTTGTTGAAGGAAGGTGTAAGTTCCATGTTGCATTGCTTTGATATAATATGCTCTATGATATCTGCATTTTGTTTAAGTTATTAAACTTGATACCATTTCAACATGAAATAAACTACAACTGTAATCCTAACCTCAGATTTTTTATTGAATTAAGGCAGTAAATCACGTTATTATTCTGCAAAACCACAACTGCGATGTAAGAAATACCAATCTTCTAAGGACAAGACTAGAACTATGGCCAGCTTACCTGTTGCAAATATCTCTGAGGCACATACGCATTCGGCGTAGAGCATGCTGCTCAGCTTCTATCTTGGCTTTCAACTCTGATGCCTTTGGACCACTTGCCACTTTTTGTGCCTTAGGAAGTTCAGGAAGAGGGGAAGATCCTTGGGATTTCTTGGCCACGTCCTCCAGGACAACTGATAAGGCAGCTTCAATTAAACGGTCAAAGAACAAAGATCTGTCTCCGGTTGATGGTTTGCCCACTTGATAGCTGACAACATAAATAAAATACTGGCTTGAGCAAGAAAATACTGTGGTCATCATTATATAAAAATGGCGCATTAAGTAAGGTTACCCAGATATAACAGCAACAAGGAAACAACATCCTTGCAAGTACCAAGTACATGCCAAGCATCTATTTAAAGGCGGAACAAAACAATTTCAAGGGTTTACAAGCTTGCACTGAAAGCCTTTTGATGCCTAAAGATGACCTTCTTATCAGCTATGATGGTTTACAATAATTCCAGTATGTACTAAAATAAGTATAACAAGGATAAATAGTCCTTTTACTCTGGCAAACTTGATTGAAGAAAAAAAAATCAACAGAATCTTATGTTAGCCTGACAAGAATAGACATAAAAAGTAGGATATTAAAATGATGTTTGAAGTAATATAGAAGGACTATAAATTTAAAGTAACATTACCAGCAATTAAAATTAATCATCATGATTATTACAGCAGTACTGGAATTGCAACAGTTGCTTTCAAATAAGTAGAACGTACACTGAATGATCGGGAAATACCGATGATGCACCATCAATCTCGGCGGGTGGAGATGAAGAGCTTCCAAGTAATAGAATCGGTAAGTCAGACGGCAATTCTTCTAATAAAGTCAGAAGAACAGCCCTGAGCTGTTCATGTGCCTGCAACATCAAGCGTGTAAAGCTCAGATAAAGGATGACGCGAGGGGATCAATGACTTTAAGGCACTTGACAAAAAAATATCACTAAAAAATCATTAAATTTTATGCAAGCATGGTCAATTGTTTCAGATTAGATAAAAGAATATGAATCCCTCAGGTTTGTAGAAAAAATTAAGTGCATATACTACCACAAAAAATGCTTATTGCATTTTCCTAAGGTTTGCAGAGGGAGGCATGTGCTTACATTATCCCACCAAAGATCAAAGTGAGATATGTAAAGAATGGATGGTGTGGCTCTCCGTGCTTCACCAAATATGTGCACCAAAGCTTCCTCTGGGGTCTTTGCACTGGGATCTGAAAGCAGAGATGGAAGTCCTAGAGAATGAACAGGAAATTTCTCCAGTTCATGTAACACGGCAGGCCCAAGATGATCCTGTTAAACTAAATCAGTAAGTACTCTTAGTTTGGCGTTTCCATAATGATCAATATTCCAAAGATCAAGAGGTTAAAAGATAATTACCAGACCAGAACCTTCACAACCACAAAGCAAAAGTCGTGGCCTATACACAAGAGGAATTGCAGATCCATAGGAAAGCATAGAAAGCTTAATAAACTCTGTTGACACTGCAAGGGGTGAAAATATATCGGATAGGCAATTCATGGCTTTCTGGAGATGACTTTGCAGACATGGTGCAACTACTAAAGACAATGGCCTGGAGTGCACAACAGCACCTCTATGAGCTGCAGGGGTAATTGTGGACATGGCTTCGACAAAATGATACTTCTCAACCTTTACAGAATCAACATCTATCACAAACTTATCATCACTTGTGTAAACTTGAGGGTATTTTTCACGGAAAGCACGAATGGCAGCTTCAGTGCATAGTGCCTTTAAATCTGCACCACAATAGCCAACACAATTAGCTGCAAGTTCTGACTTCAGCTCCTTTGAAGGAGGATGCTTCCACTTGCGGGTGTGAATGTCTAATATTTCAGCACGGGCCTCACAACCAGGCAAAGGGAAGTTAAATTCTCGATCAAACCGACCAGGGCGACGCAAGGCTCCATCGATGGCATCAACTCTGTTGGTTGCTCCAATCAAAACAACTTGTCCGCGAGAATCCAGGCCATCCATCAAGGCGAGCAAAGTAGACACAATAGAATTGTGAATCTGCTCTTGTTTGCTAGATCTAACAGGAGCAAGTCCATCTATTTCATCAAAGAAGATAATGGAAGGCTGGTTCCTTTGTGCCTCCTCAAAAAGAAGTTTCAATTGTCTTTCAGCCTCACCAACCCATTTGCTGAGCACATCAGCACCCTTGCGCATGTAAAAACTAACCTTCTGGCCAGCTTTTGAAGCAGCACATGCTAATGCCCTGGCAATTAATGTTTTCCCAGTACCAGGAGGACCACATAACAAAACCCCTCTTGGCGGGGTAATATGATAGCTGGCAAAGAAATCTGGATATAACAAGGGAAAGAAAACCATCTCCTTCAGAGCATCAATATATCCTGAAAGCCCGCCTATGTCATCAAAACTTACAGTCTCGTCAACCTGTAAAGGTTGAATATCTGCCCCTCCTTTTGAGCTAGGGCCAGCAGTTTGCACACCAGATGTCAAGCTTGCTAAAGCATCACCTTGATGGCCCCAACCAGATGCAGCAACATTCAATCCCCAAGTTGTTGTCCCATGCATCTCTAGTCCTCCAAGGAGCCAAGGTGGTCCGGATCTGCTCCCACCTCGAGCCCAAGGAATAGCAGGACCTTGGTCCAACTCATCCACAAGAAGGGAATCATCAGAATCCTCTGCTCTTGATAGACGATGACGCTTGTGAACCCTTGATCCCCCTTTCCTTACATCCCTATTGACCTTTGTCCCCATTCCTTGATGCAATACCCTTCGAGGAGATCGTGGTATTTGCTTACCTTCCTCCATAGAGAGCCTACGGACTTCTGCACGGTTTCGGAGATCATATCTCCTCCTTCCATCCTGCTCTTCTTCCTCCTCTTCACATTCATCGTCATCGTCATCGTCGTCGTCGTCATCGTCATCTTCTCCTTCACCCTCACCCTCACCCTCCCCCTCCCCATCTCCCTCATCCTCAGCCTCGTCATCATTCTGACCAACATCTGCATCATTATCATCAATATCATTCCCATTTTCAGTCTCATCTTGGACAGCCTTCTCCTCAGAAGTATCTTGCTCATCCCCAGACTCTAGAGCCAGTGGCTTTTTTATGATTGTTCTAGAACGACGGGGTCGCAGCCCTTCGCGTCGAGGCGTTGATTTTGTCTCTGCATTTTTTTTATGCTTGGAAGATGATAACTCATCTTGACTCGCACTATTACGAATCCGGTTCCTCAATGGCCGAAATGCAGGTCTCTGAAAATAATGTTACCCAAAGTTTTACATGAAGTGAAAAGTGGAGAACAAATCATTTTTACCATCCCAAGCTTAAACCCATACAAGTTGAGAAAAAAATGTTGTGACATGAATACACAAACTTAGGGCTTGCAAGAGTATAGATTCTAACCATCAAGTCTTCATCCTCTGATCCAGAACTATCTGTGTAATCTTCAAGATGAGCAGAAAGCCTCCTCTTTCTTGTTGAGCGTCGAAGATTGGTTGGAACTGACTGTGACAAAATCACAAACAGCATAAGTCAGATTTTAGAGTCCTTAATAGGAATAAGCATAGGAAATCATGGACTAATCTAATTAGCATTAACAGAAAGGAGAAACATTCTATAAACTCACCATACTTGCATGTTCAATGTCCATGAAAAAGTCTCAATGACAGAAAAAGAGAAATGAAGTTACAGGAACTATGAGCACTTACATTAGCATTTGCAGCCCGCACTGCCCGGTTACCCAACATCTTGGCAATCCGAGAAGCTGCAGTCCTCGTCTTGGTTTTGCCTTTCCTGGGCCGAATAATGCCTGGAGTGTAATACAAGTACGTCCGACTAAACACTTTCGGCCTTCTCCTAAGCCTATCGCTAGTCCGTACAGGCCTTGGACCTGGGCCATCTCCTTGACCAGAACGTTTTGAATACATATGCAAAGAAACAAGAATCTAACCCTGTTGACTACACTCTCCCATGAATTAAAAATACGAACCTAAAAAAAATACAAGCAACAACAAAAAACTCAAGTTTCAGCCTCCAATCCCTACAATAAATAAGCATATACAAAATAAAATCCCAAATATTACACTCTCACACATAGAGCACTATTATTTTTAGTTCCAAATTCTGATAATCAATCCAACAACCTATGTATGCATACATTCCCACACACTGTTCTCATTCTCTCACTTTCGTCCTCACGCTACCACCCAGCGGAAAATACACTCTATGCGTGAAAAATCAGTAACTAAAACACTCTAAGCAGCTCTCCTAAACATAAATTACTAAAAACCTAGCAACCGCAACATCTCTTTCATAAACGCCCTGAAATTGATATATTACTCTCAAAATATACCATAGAAGCTAAAAACTGAAAGTCTTCGCTAGTTTATCTTCATTTAAAATGCCCTAAATCACTCTAACGGTCAAGAATCATCAAAAAAAGTTATAATAAACACCAATTAACACTAATCCGATCATTTTTAGTAATTTGCATACCAAAAAAAAAAAGAATGTACAAATTTTTATTTATTTCAGTAACTAAAAATTCCACAAAAAACAAATGCATGAAAGGAAAAGGAGAGCGAAAATAAACGGACGGTTGAGACTTACCTGATCAGAGAGATCTGTCTAGAGAGAGAAAGAACGATGGAGAGAGAAAGCTAAAACCTCAGGGACATGGTGTTTTTGTGAGTTCTGAGAGAGAGAAGGTGGGAGCGCGAGTTTTGTGTTATGATGACTCAGTGAGTGAGTTTAAAAACGGAGAGAGCGAGTTTGTAATACACGAACACGAGCTCTAATTTCTATGTATACGTGTGTGTGTGGGCCCTGCTTGTTTTTAGGTCCGGTCATCGAGTGCCACGTTTTTTAAGGTTTTGTTTGAAGGATCTTGTTGTTAACGGAATGGGTCCAGTAGGTGGCTGCCACGTGGTTACAAAAACCAGTTCGGATCCAACGGATCAGTAGATACTGTTTCTGTTTGTTTTTCGTTTAATTTTTTTTTTATTTTTTTCTCTACTTTAAAGTAATATTTGTTTAATATTTTTAAATTATTTTAATATATTAATATCTAAATAAATCTTATCATTACGATAAAAAAATATTTGCAAGAGTTTTGAGTGAATAAATATAAATCTATTAGAATAAATTATATTATTTTTTAAAATAAATATTTGTTAAGTATAGATTAATTGATTTAACATATTGATTTAGAACGAGTTGGGTTTATAATAATAAAAAAAAACCAATCATTTCTATTATTAAAACTAAACTAGCTCAAAAGCAAAAGAGAATTATTTTTTTATTTTATTTTATTATTATTTTTTTTCCCATGGATCAACCGAATAAGATAAGCAATGGCTCTCAAAAATAAATATAAATAGTGCAAGAGTTTTTTTTTTTTTTTTTTCTCAAATATAAATGGATGCTAGCAGATACCCAATGAATCAGCTTCTTCCATGTCAGTTTGCACAAGAGAATGTTCATTACATTAAAGATGCTTTCGTCCAATATTTTCTTGAGTTTATGTACACCGTGTACGGCAAGGCACTAATCTCGTCTCTTCTAGCATCTGGTGTGAAGATTGTGAGACCCCTTTGAGGTGCCATTCCCTCAGCTTGTGACTCCATATTTCGTCTAATCTTCTTCTGAATCCTGTCATTTTTCAGTCAATGTCCACATCCACAAGAAGTGTTCATAGGAGGAGGCTAGCCAAGTCAATGCAATTTTCATTGCTCGTACGTAATCAAGCTTCTCAACCAATGCAGATGATCCTTGCCTTCTTGGCACTTGAAGGTTAATCAAAAGTTCATCACGTTAAAGCAGGAGTATCATAAATCTACCAGAAAAAAGAAAAGATTTCCCAGGAATGAAGTCATGTTTGCACACAAAAGAATAAAATAGTACAAATCAGTAAATGTCAAGAGAAACTTAGCAAGGTTGATGTCTATTATACAAATATATGTATATGCACATAACAATTAACAAATTTAGTATGAACACTTGCTCCTGTCAAGATATTAACAAATCTTGCTATGGATATTGAAAACAATGTAGGAGTAGATGAAAACCACCCATTTTCCCCATACTACCTTCTCTCTTCTCCACATTAGTAATCAGACCGGGTAACATTTACATGTAAAGCGAAAAATGGCTAGCTTCCATGATAAAGAATTGTGGAAAAGGAAAAGGATAACTGCCTGATGAAAAGATAAATTAGACAAACATTGTAGTCATACGCTAGTATAGAACACTCTTCAACATCCAGCCGCCTTCAAAAATTTGTCATAAGGGCTTGAAGGTGGTAATCTGAAAGAATTTTGTCCGTACTCAAGTGAGCAGAGGGCGAGTTGATCAGGTGCTCTAATTTGATCCTTCGTAGCTAATGTTAGATCACATTGCGGCAACTCCACTTTCTGAACAACAAATAATTTGCAACTTTATCAGTAAATGAATTATGTTTTAATGAGAAAGCCTATCTGCCGAGTAATAAAGGCTAAAGGTTCCGGGAACCTTCACCTCCAAAAGAAAAACATGAAGAAGTCGTTTGCATCACATGTATATCATACAGTGGTGCAGGAACATCCAAAAACCATCCAAGGCCTTGGAACAGGGAGATCCAAAACCAAAATGAAAGACAAAAGATCCAAACACAACCCTTCAGGAAACTCCTGAAGCTCAAACTTCAGGTATGATAATGACAGCAGTGATGGTGATGATCATAACATCAAATTTTCACATCACTGTTGTTTTTGTTCCTGGTGGTGTTATTGATAACAGTTTCAGTTATAATGTCACTACCACCAAACCCAAGGAATGATGCTGGAGTTATGTATTCGTGCAAAGGGACAAGACAGGACAAAAAGTAATATATTTGAAAAGGCAATATATTCAATAACCGTGGCCTGTGTCTGCAAAAGTAAACAAACTCACCACATCATGTACTGAGGTGTCCTTCTTTTCATCTGTGCTGGGGAAAACCTTGGCTTCCGGTTGATGCTTAAAACTATGTAGTATAGACATTTTCTGCTGTTTACCAGTAACGAGAGCTTCACACTGACTCTTCATTTGGTCATAAGGTACAGGTGTAGAGGACACCTGGGAGCTTGCAACTTGTCGAGCAGTTTCCAGGACCTGGATAGAGCACTGACAGATTTAATTTGCAAGGACGTGTGAAGCTAAGACAGGTAGTCATCAAGAAAAAATAAATCATAAAGTATCATAAAAGGCTGATTTTATCCTCGACTAGAAATGGATAAAACAAGACATTCCTGTTACAATTACCGTACTTTTTCTCTCATACAGCAATTGTACCAGATGTCTGGGAAAGAGACTATTTCTTGTGCAACCCCACCCCCCAAAACAAAATATAAATAACAAATCATATCCAGTACTTTTCTTTCTTTATTTATTTTAAAAAAGTTTGCCAAACTTATAATTCTCAAAATACATTCCACAACAATTCAGCCCTTGTTCCTTACCAGGGATCACAGGTCTAAACAACCTAAAATAGGAAAGAAATGCAGCCAAGGAATGGCATTTCCATCTAATCAGTAAAAAAATAGATGAAACAAGATTTGCTCCTCTTACTGATTCCAGAAGTTCATTGACACTTAGAATGTCAAGTGTATGGACAGATATTGATGTTTTGCGACCTGACTGGCTTCCGTTAAGTTCCGTGAAGGTTTCATCATCCGTCAAGGCAGCTGCAGGCATAATCTGAGACAAACCCAATAAAATAAGTGAACTGTCACACATTTGCTAAATGTAAGACGGAAAACATTATCTTAATGATGTTACCTCTTCAAATGCCTGAAACTCCATTCGGGCAAGAGGGGAACAAGGCCTAGGTGTATCCATAAACAGGGGAGCTCCTAAAGGATATACATCATCAGGTGAAAAATCCTGTAGAAGTTGCTGTTTTATGCCTGATAACTCATCCTGGAAAACAAAGAAAATGACAATTTTGAAATAAAGTACACCTCAAATGATGTACAACCCTTTTGAAACACAATACACTGTCCTCGTTGGAACCTTGTCAAAGGAAACAACACAATTAACCGCGAAACATCTACCTAGGGTCCTGGGAATAATATTCAAGATTTTTCAAAAACTCCAGAAAAGCATAATTATTCTAAAGCATGAGCAACTTATTATAGTAGATGAGAAAAATTTATGTGGTCTGTGTTTCTTAATACTTGTCTAATTGCAAAATGGTATTGACTTGGATTAAATTGATACAGATCCTCTTCCTATATTTTTTAAAAATACATTCCTTTCTTTTTCTTTGTATTTCTATCCAAGTGTGTTCATTTGGCACAATATTCACTTATTTTTTAATGACATAAATGTGGCTAGTGCTATTCACCATACAACTGTTGCTCATAGATATTCAGAGCTTGGACCTTTGGCCATTTGAAAAGTCTTATATCAGATCTAGAAAAGACAAATTCAGAAGTGATATTATTAAGAAAATACATAAATATAAGTCAGAACATCACCTCTGATAATTTGACAAATTTTGTCATAAATCGGGATACCAGGGTTTCCTTCAAATGACCATCATCTACTTGTACGCATGAGAGAGATTTTAAAGCAGCAACATCATCCTCCTCTGAACCATATGCTATTTTCCCTTCATCAGATTCTACATAAATAGCTTGCAGCTTGATATCTTCAACTAATTCAAGATAAGGGTCAGCCTGCCAAAATGATGATAAATGGATGCAAATGTGTTAAAGGAAGCTCCAAGGGAAACATGTCTTACCCATAGGAAAACAAAAACAAAACATTATCTTCTAAATGGTAATGGAAAAGGAAACTAACTGTTTTTTCTGTTAGAGAGACTTTAACAAAAGGAATTAGCTCTGGGAGATTTCCTGCCCTTGCTGCAAAAATAAGCATGAACGATGCCAAGGTGAATAGGGACCTTCTGCGAGATGGCTGCAGACCTGCTTAAAATTGGATGCAAGAGATATATATCAGAAGTAAATTTCACCAACATTACCAGTCTATCAATTTCAGAAGATAAACTTCACAAGCAATTCAGAAATCATATATCAGGGATCTTTTAGTAAGAGAAAAGAAGGAATGAAAGATAAAATCTGGGTAGTCTGTCTCTCACATTATCACCATTCACTATATAACATACAACTGTGTGATTCAGCAAAAATCTTAAGCAAAACCATGGTTTTACATTAATGTTTCATTTTTATTGCATGATTAAAAGAAAATCAAGGCAATATTGTGAGAAAAAGATGACCAAGAAAAGCAAGTTTGGGAACGCAGATAAAAGGTCCGTCAATGTGTATAACAGTGAGACTGGGAAGTGTTAGCGAAATTCTGATCTCACGAATGGCAACATCTTGCTAAATTCACACATATACGGTGCCACATGGGAAACACCCATTCACCTCCAAATAAATGCTGTTAATCCTTTGACCAAAATATTATCATTCACTAATAGATTCAACTTACCTTCTTGATCCAGAGAGATGCTCCTAAGTGAGAATGCCAGCTGAAAACACCGGACTAGAGCCACGTGACTTGAGGTCTGTGATAACCAAAGTTCATCAACACACAGGCTAAGTATGGCCATCAATTTGAAAGCATAAGATTCTTCAGTTATCTAAAACAAGAAAATTTGAAAGAAATGGCAAAACATGTAACTTCTTTTCTGGCTATGCAGAAACCCCTCTCAGTAATTTTCTCCTCCAGATTCAATGTCAATATCATTGCGAGGAGAAAAGAATCAACGGTGAACTGAGAAAAAAACTTGCTGGCTTGAAGCACCATTCTAAGTTTAAAAAATTCAGAAGGACCCCAGATATACTAAGCTAAGTTATGAAATTATAGAGCTTGAATGGAGATTGAAGTAAATGCACCATATGCTAGCACATTGTAAGCATGACTAACCTTAGATCGTGTGAAAAGCAAAGCAATGTTATAAGTATGGCCCATGGCCTCAAAATTTGCGGGCATATTCTCTGCAGATGTTGCCTGAACCCATATTGATGAAAGCAGAAGACTGACTTGATGGCTACTCAATCTAAGGGAAGTTAGCTGCAAGCAAGCATTCAACTGCATGAGACCATTTTTCCATCTTGGATGTGGAAAAAAAATTCAAGTTGAAAACCAAATAAGCTCAAGTTCAAATTTTTGGAGCTCCATACTGTTTTTCCATCTAAGACAGCATGCTTGAAGCTGTTTGAACGATCATGAGAATCATGTTTTCCACTGTTATCTGATATTGGATTGCCTTCTTCCCATGATTTTCCATCCATGGAATCAACATTATCATTGCTTTCATCCTGAAAGGAGAAACTTTTACTCCTTTTTTGTGATGCTGATGAACCAAAAAACCCAGAAACAGCTTCAGAGGTTTTCTTATTCTGGTCTGACCAAGGAGAAAGCAAGGATGGCATAAGCAAGATAGAGAAGACACTATGTGCTCCAACTCTAGTCTCATGGTCTGGGTGGGCCATTGCTACAAGCAATTGATGGAATAAAGCATCAGGAAAAGCCTGAAACAGATTACAAAGCATAACCTCAGTACTCAAATGGTTTTAGAGATTAGAACGCAAAAAAAGTAAAAGTACATTTATTTACCTTTTTGTGATATGATATGTTAGGGATGGAAGAGATAATCCGTGCAGTTTGGTGAACAGCCGAGATAGTTGTTCTAGCTACAACAGTAGTGGCTGGAATATTCTCTAAGAACACAGCTATCGTATCAAGTATGGGTCCCACATCCCCCACCTGTTGATTAAAAACAGCTTTTGTACATAAATTACATGGAGGAAATTTTTTTAAAAAAAAAACAACAACAATTTATACACTATGATTCACTCCCAAACTTCTTTGCAAAAACAATTTTACATGCATATTAAGATAAACCATGGTTTTAATGTTTCAGAAGCCACACTTTCTGTGACACTGCTAGTTCATTCCATAAATTAAATGAAGTGAAAACTAAAGGAACAACTGCAAACCTTATTTGAGAGCTGTGCAATACAGTTTTCCAAGGCAACCTGAAGATCAGCATTCCTTTCATCGCTGCCATCCCTAAGGCTGGATGATTCAGAAGAATTTTGCAGGCACTTTCGTAAATGTTTCATCAAGTCAGATATTGCACCAATGATAGCAACTGTGGCTTGCTGCTTTGCACTTTGTCCAAGTCGTGCTGTGACATTAACAATGTCTACCAGTAAAAGTGGTTGTTTGGCGACACTCTTATGATCCAAGTGCTTGACCAGGATAGATAATAGCAAATGTGAGTTTTCTCCTGAGGTAAATATAAGCAATATCAGTCATGTATACAAAAAGGTTATTTGAATTACAGTAGAGTATCTGAGACCACACACATGGCCTAAAAATACAATGCATCAAGTTCCAAACATAACCTGATTCAACCAGAAGTGACTGCAAAAATGTCAAAACAGGATAGGCAACTCCTTTTTCTAGGGACCAGTGATTGTTAGCATCAAAGTTCTGGAATAGAGGTTCAAGAACACGTCTTATTGTTGTAGCTTCCTTCGCTAGTCTAGCCATGTTACATAAACATACCCTAGACCAGTAAGATGGACTCTTGGAAGTATCCCTGTTTTAGATGAAAAGGAAGCAAACAATGTTACTTGAACAAAAGTTATTGCCTCTAAACACATAGCATCGAACCAATAAAATAGGCTTACATTGCAAGGTCCAATTCAGGCTTGGTTGTAAGGTCTGATAAGGAAACCTTCTTGCTTATGTCTGGGAAAGATGAGCCATTATCTTCTGTTTTAAGCACACCTTGAACCCATTGATCTTCCATTGTATCTGGATTCATTTCGAAATCAATGTAGTTCTCCAAAGTGACTGATATAATCTATTTCAGACCAAAAAAACAAAAAACTTGTTCCAGTTAATACCAAAAGCCAACAATTGTCACAAGTGTTTGCTAATGTCAAAGGCTATGATAATAAGGGTGCATAAGAAGGTCTACTCACACTGTCAAAATCCATCGAGATGTGAGCTTGCTCACCCATGAAACACACCTAGAACAAAAAAAAATTAAGAATGCATCAATGGAGTGACAATCAATGCATCAAAGGAGTGACAATCAAGTGTGCTCAAGAATAGAAAATATGAGAATCTTGGGCTACATACAATAACAAGAGAACGATAAAAGGCCATGTAAAGATGAAAAAATTATGAGAAGTGAAATATTAGATATAAGAACATAAAAATGCATAGAGAAAGTTACTGGAAAAAAGAGTCAGGTAAATTAATTTTCCTTCCCGTGGAAAAAAACAGAACTCAGAAATTAATTTAACTGTCCCCAGGTTCTTGGGTTGTCAACAAGTCAAATCAGTATCCTAGATAGATCCAAATCTGATCCCTTTAAAGTTCTACTATCAAATAGGATCAGCAAAGAAAATCTGGGGGGAGGGGGGGGCTAGAAAAGAGAAATCAAGTATCAAGTACAATTTCTAAAAACCTAGCAATGCAACTGAATCATACATTTATCTAAACTACATGAGCCTCATCTTTAGAGGAAAAGCCAACCATCAGAAACAGCAGCAATTCATATGATTGCTGAAACATAAAAAAATCACAAAAACACCCTGGCAATTCCTTAACAAGAGACCTTTGAACCGGCAAAAGAAACTGTACCATGGAGCCCAGCACTTGCAGCCCTGCTGAACGCAAACGTAGAGTTCTTTCGTTATTTCCAGCTTCTTGTGCTAATTGACAGAGCTTGGGAATGAGGCCTTCTAAGTTGAACATATATGTGCCATCCATCTATTTTTTTATTGAATAAGTTAGTATCATAGGCATAGGTGCCATTTTATATAGCTTTATGTCAACATTACTCTCACAACTCTAGCTTTATCCATTACAAACCTGGCAACTTATAAAATCAACAAGAACATCACAAGCCAGAAGCCGTAAATCATCCTTCCCAGTTTGCTCCAAAAGAGTCCGAACAATGCTCAACAAACTACTGGCAAATAGAGGCCTACATGTATTGAATAGCACCAGCAAATGTCATCAAACAAAAACAGCTACTGCTTGAAAAAAACAAAAGGATCTTAATATCATTCCAAAGAATAATTTGCGACTGTCTATATTACTTTGTAGATGTTATTCTGACTGTATATACTAATCAATTGGCATCAATAACGTCCCAATTTACTTCTCTAACCATGTAGCTTTAATCACATATACATTATCTTTTCATTTTACTCTCAATTATCAGTACAGTTTCTTTTTCTTTTTACAAATTCTAGTCAAATAATTACAATTCTTTATTCATAAAAATTATTAGCAGCTTAAGGGGAAAAAATCCTAAATGTGGCATTAATTTGTGGAAGCAATTCAAAACTTAACAAGTACACATTAAAAAGGTAAGATTTCAAGGTTATATTCAACAACTTTCTAATTGAGTGGTTTTGGCAAATAGAGTCCAAGTCATTTCAAGTCTAAAATGCATAGACTTACATCTGCTCCTTACATGACGATAGCAATTTCCTATAAATGCATACCACAACCTTTACAGATCCAAAGTTCTCATGCCGCAACTCCTTGTAAAATCTTTGCTCCAGGGTATCAGTAATCTGAGGAGCAGAGAGTAAATGTAAAACTAATAGCCAATGAAAACCAAGTTATATAATTTGGCGGGTAGATGGAAACTACAGAGCTTGTTGAAGATAACTTTTTATTTGAAAATTGAACCCCATGAACACATCATCCTTGCAGAACACTGACCAGTTTTTTGTTTTTTTTTCCCTATAAATTCTACAATATTTAGAAAGGATATTGCAGTTCATTAAAAAATTCAATTATAACCAGAATCAGCTGTGAGACAAGATAAAAGGCTTGTGTTCACATCAAGACCAAATAATTACAACAGGGAAAAATAACTAACTATTAGCACTTAAAATAAATATTAAATGAAGAGCATGCTAACAAGAAAGGGTAAAAAGGACAATCACGTGTAAATATAAACTTGCATTTTCCTTATCCTTTAAACTTGTTAAAGAAAATAACTGAACCAATGAAATGTTAAATCTTGACGAAATACTTAAATGCATGAATCTGCAAGGTAATGGACTCTCAATGAATCAATAAACAGACCTTGGAAATTCCTAAAGGATAATCAGCACACAGACCTTGGGAATTCGTAACGGGTTCTTTGAAGCATACTCGCAAAGCTTCCCGATTTTCCTATCATTTGGTTCAGCCTCCTGCAAAATGCCGGTTGTTTAACACAAAAGGAAAAGAACAAAAACAAAGTTCCACACCACTGTTTTTATCAAAATAACATTCTCTTTTCCCTGTTGGATGGATGGAGAGGGTGAAATAAGTCATAAGCCTTTGAGAGGCTTTAACAAGGAACTGCCAAAGCTATAGATTCTTCTACTGGCAAGATGGTGAAATTCCTTAATTAGAAAATCACTGGCATTTGGACCAAGTTCACTAATAAAACATTCATGATTCTTGACAATGATACCAATGATGGCCATGGCTATAAATGTAGCAATACAAATGGAGTTCACTTTGATTAGATGTGCATGATGAATCAAAGTACAAATAAAACCACATATACATCATCACATAAACTGCATTTCAACCACAAATGATCCATTTAATCCACACTAGATTAACAGTACTACCACGTTCAAAACACAAGAAGAGAGTGCCAACTCAATTCAGTATCCTTCCAAATCATAGAAAACCCAAAAAAATACTAGCAAACACGAAGCAAGCTACCATGAAACACATAACAAATCACCTGATTACGCGGCAAGATATCAGCAAGCAACTTCTTGTATCGCTTAACGGGCTGTCTTGACCTTGCCCTCAGTGAAGGACAGAAGAAACACAGGCTACCACAGGCGGGCACAACCCGTCTTGACATAACCCCCATTTTGTCACCAAATGAAATTCAAACCCCCTCCTCTTCTACAAAATCAAACACCAGGAAAAAAAAAAACCAAAATTCAGTTCACAGTAATTCAAATCAAATTCACTATCAACAATCTGCCAAAAACTCACTGACCCACATAGCCAAAAGAAATCAAATTCACATTCTTGTGACACAATCAACAAAATTTTAAAAACCCAGATGGGATTTTGGCTCGTAAAGGAAATAGAAATCAATAAAATGCCAGAACCCCAGGAAAAATAATCAAAATTCAAAGTCTATAAGCTACATAAATTAAATACAAAAAACAACCCACCAATCGAAATATAAAAAATCACAGTTCTTCACATAACCAAAGCTAGTTTCATCACGATCTGAAATAGCCCGTAAAAAGCCAAAATGAAATGCAAAAATTACTAATTGCCACAAAAAAAAGTAGATTAATTAATTATCGGTAAACAAATGTTAACAATAAAAATTGAATAAAAAAATTTTTTGAAAAAAAAATTGTTACCTTAGAAAACAAACAAAGAAAAAGGCCAGCGATGGGGAAGAGGGAGATTTGATATTTCTTCCCCGAGGCCTTTCTTTCTATCTCTCTCTCCTCTTCTCTGTGTCTTTTTTCTTTTGCAATTATTATTTTGGACAGCAATAATAAATAATAGTTATTCTTTTAGAAATGGATTGTTATGCTAATGTGACAGGCTGGTATTTATTAAAAAAAAAACACTCTTTATTTAAGTATATGAATGGATTAATTTTTCTTTATATATAATTTCTCTTTTTCGTTGGTATTTTTCAAAAAAATACATCTAGAAAAATAGCTAATAAAACATCATACAATTTCTCTGGTTGATATACAACCCTTCTTGCAACTTTTTTGAAGTCAAAGGAAAATATCCAAGACTAGCCTGAATTGAATAAGTATGTGTTTAGATGAGAGGTAATTTATGCTATTTTTTAATAAAAATTATAATTTTTTAGTTTTTAAATGATTGGTTTATGCTTAAAGGGTCTTCTACGTATAATTAGCTTGGAGATAAGGTGGGTTTTTTTCAAAGTACAATTCTTTTAAAACATAAATCATGTCTTTACTAAAAATACATGTTTTTTATATAAATTTTATAAAAATAAAAAAATAAAACCACCTTTAAACTAAACACTCCTTATCATGGGGCAAATAAGGATAAGAAAAAAAAAATCGTAACACATTGTTCTTTGCTTTATAAATTAGATTCCTTGTCTAGGAAATAAAAATTATATAAATCACTCTATTATTTCTTATAATTTTCTTAATTTAGACCCATCACTACAATCACCAACACAATAATGTTATTTTGTTTACCTAAACTAGATTATTTATAACAAATTTTAGGTATAATTATTAAACTAGTGGGTTCACTCGAGAAATTCCTCCAGATACAAAATCTAATCCAGGCTGGTTTCTAGTTAAACTCTTTTAAGAAATTAACTCTGTAAAATTTAATTATTCTAATTGAATTTTTAATAACGTAGTTTATCTAATCAAAATCATTCCAAATTGGTCAAATTTAATAAAAAGAAATGTTGACTCATTATATATAGGTTGACTAATAGCCAATTGCTGGAGAAAAACTTTCAAGTTTGTTTTTGAGTGGGGCCTGTCAACTATAATTTCGGCGACGTTAAACTTTCGTTTTTTCAAAGAGATTGATGTTATTGAAGTTGTGATTTACATTGAATATATTAATTCAACAAACTCGAAATATTATTTATACATATATATTATAAATAATAAAAAATAACTCAAATAATTAAAAAATCATGCTATAGTTTATGTTTTTAGACTTAATTTATATAAATTTCTAATTAAAATTTATTAATTTAGTTTTATTTATTATGTTTAATTTAATTATTATTTGGTATTTTATTTAGTAGATTATAAACCCAGTCGTTTGTTATGGTTAGAGGTTTAGTATTTATATCTTGCTTTTTTAAATATTAACGAGTTTTAATAATTAATAAAAATATTAAATGCTTTACATATCTCAAATCTCTTTTCTTCTTTTCTTTTTCTAAAACTTTTTTTTATTTTTTTGTTTTAATTTTTATTGTTTATATTATTTTGCATCATAATACTAATTGTTTTTTTTTTGTTTTTTTAGCTTATAATTTTTTATATATTTTTAAAAACTATTTTTAATAGACTGGTATTAAAATTTTTTTTATAAAAATAAATAAAATATTTTAATACAAATTACAAATAAAAAAATACTTTAAAATCATGTTTTAAAAAATGTTAGTAGATGGACAAGGCAGCAAGTCCTGAATCCACTATGCAAGAAACGTGGAAAAGAATCCCAAGACCCAGGTAATGACAAAAACATTAACGGTCCCGCGATTCATGAGAGTGTTTTTTTATTGCAAGACAAAAGTTCCCTACACTATTTTACTTTTGACAATTTGATCACTTTTTAAGTTTTGAACCTTTTGTTTTTTTAAAGTGTGTTTCTTTACACGGCACACCGTGTCTGATTAATTTTTGTTTGGTTTACTTTTTATTAAAAAATAATTAAATTGAATTTATTTTAAAAAAAAATCAAAATTGGTTTAAATTAATTAGTTCTAGTTTGGTTCGGTTTGGCTTGGTTTTTTTAGTTTTACTTGATTTTTTTGTTTGGGTTTGATTTAATTTTTTTGGATTCAGACTTATAAAACTAAACCGAGTTTATTAGTTTTTTTTAAAATTCTAATTGGTTTAATTGATTTTTTTCACGGTTTAATTTTTTAGCTATTTTTTTTTAATTTTACTGGCTTAATCGATTTTTCAAGTTTTTTGCTCACCTCCACACCACGCGAATAAACAACATTTAATCGCACCACATGTATTTGTGGGGTGTTTAGAATTATAGTAGGGATTGTAGTTTAAAATAATGTTTTTTTAAAAAAAAATTATATTTGATATTAACACATTAAAGCAATACGAAAATATAAAAAAAATTAAATTTAAATAAAAAAATTAAAATTTTAAAAATCTCGATTTCAACAACGTTTCGAAACACTACTTTTGCTAATTTATCATCCTTGCATTGATGAATATTTTCTCTGAACAAAAGTAAGAGTGGCATGAATGCTATTATAGATCCTTAAAGTGCATTTGTTTAGGGTGGAGATCATGTATTTATCAATCTATATGCTACTCATCAGGATACAATTAAAGAAAAATGATGAACAAATCATTTAAATGTTAATTGTTTTATGAAAACATAAAAAAGAAGACTAATGTCATTAAAAAATAAAAAACCCTAAGGAGCAATGTTATCATCATACCTAGGCCAACAAGGCTCGGTCATGACAAAACTAATGAAAAAATCAAATTTGTTTTTATCGAAACAATAGTATTCTAAAAAAAATTTAAAAAATAAAATTTGAATTGATTTACATACCAAAAACATGACCCGAGTTTTGAGCTAAAACCAAAACCTTGTCGGGTCTTGTGACTATGCTAGGAAAGGCAAGCAGAATAAAGTTAAATGGGTTGTTAACCTCAAACATGTGCCTAAATTGACCGATTGATATTCTGGCAGCATAGGGACATGCTGGTGGTTGTCTTGTGAGGGGCCATGGACACAGCTGGTCCCTTTCTCTTTTTGATGCCTTAGGAAGCACGACATTGGATTCTCCATCACACTACAAAGCAAAATTTGGCTCTCTTCCATGATCCACCGGCAAAAACCAGTAGCTTTGTCCACCAAATAGCAAACTAGGGGCTCTAGCCATGGGATTCATGGCCAGAATCTCTGGGTTCTTTTGTTGTTTTCCCATAGACTAGGGCACTCTAGTCCACAACTTGCAAGTTCTAGGAAAGTGGTAAAAGAAAACGTCTCAATTTCTTCACTAATCGAACTTTTTTAAAAAAATTCCTGTGTCTAGAAATTTATTGATCCTCAACGACTCCGGTGAAGCCGGGTTAGTCCATTAAAAAATAAAACCATTTCAATAATAATATATTTTATTTATAAAATTCAAACTCGATATATTATTAAAAAATATATATATATATATCAAAATACTTGAACCAACCAACATAGTATTCCAACTTCCATTTTAGTCTTAACAAGTTATCTATCTAGCTTCCTCGTCATTTCTGGAGGTGAAAAAAAATCATGATCTAAAATTATTAGATATAATTTTTTTTTATGGCAGTTGTTTTCATTTTTTTTAATGTATATTTGAGAATGTGATAAATTGTTATTTTTTAAAATGTTTTTTTTATTTTATTTTTTTTGTTATTTAAATGTCATTAATTTTTTATTTTTTTTTAAAAAAACCAGCTTCCTTGTCATCTCCGCTTGCAAGTATTTATACCCCTGTAAAGCAAATAAAAGAGAAAAACCCTAGTGACCACTTTTGACTCTTCAGCTCACCTTACTTTTCTTTCTCTATCCTTCCCACATAGATGCTCTATGAGCAAGAACATGCCCTGATTAAGGCTCACGAGTATTAATTATTTATGCCCAGATACAGATACAGTGAATAATAGCTGGGCAAACCTTGTATATCTTACACGAATGGAGAGGGGATCAAGTTTTGCGTGTTGATCTAGACTGTAGCATGTATGCTTGAGAGTTACATTGTTGAGGATTAATAGCTTGAATGCAAACGCCTAACTGGTGTTTATTTTCTAAAACGAGCTTCACCAGGAATTTAACCCGAGTCGAGTTTCAATTTAAATTTAAAAAGATATTTACCTGACTAAACTCTTGTCACGGGATCAAGAGAAGAACCGCATCGCCTTCAGGATCATAAAGATCAGGATCTAGCTCTGATTCTCTTGATCATAGCGATAAGAGCAGTAATTGGCATGGGATTAAAATTGATCTGGGTCGGAGAGATTTGAGTGGCAATGCTAAATAACAACAATGCAACATTTGATCTTTTCTTTTTTAGAATATGTTGATGGTCTAAGGAGGAAGAAGAAGGAAGAAAGTTTTGAAGTGCTTGATGATATCACCTTCGCTGATAAGAAGCATTTCAGAAACCATCTGGCCAGTTCTTGGGCTATGCTGTTCTTCTCAAGAGTTGAATGGCCCTTCATTGCGATGTTCACTTTGCTTTGCTACAGCACTCTCTGACTCCATTTTCCTCCTCGAGTGTCGTTCTTGATCTCTCCCTCTCTATCTCTCTGACATTTCTTAATTTCTCAATCCCTTATGATTAACTTGAACTAAAGCAGGCCCCCCCTCTCAATTTCTTTAAGTTTTATAAAAAAAAAATTCTCAATTTCTCAATCTCTTATAATCTTTCCTTTTCTTTTCTATTACGGGCATAGATCATAATTAGTCCCCAAAATCAAGTTTAATGTCTAGCCTAAGAACTGAAATTCTAACTTGGGTCCCAAATCCAAACATCTTCTGGAATTCTAGTCATGATAAAAACATGATTATATATATAAAAAAATCTAAACGTTTTTTGTAGCTCAAGCTGTGCCCTAGCAAGTGTTACCAAAGGAAAAGAAAAGGGCATATTGTACCAAACATGACTAAGTTCAGCAAATTTGACCCAAGTCTTGATCAAGCTTGATTTTGTATGAACTCATTTTAGGGCTTCCCAACTAAGATTGAGCCCAATTTGCTCATCCCCGGATCTAAAAACTAATCCAGTACACATTCTATTTCTTTTGATTTTCTATGCATAATGCATGCAAGAGTGAGAGCTGTCAAATTATTATTTTTAGTTTTTTAATCGTTGATATGGTAATGTCAAAATTAAATTTTAAAATATAATAAAAATATATAATAATTTTTTTCCCTGTGATATTTTGAAAAAAAATAAACAATAAAAGATAAAAAAAACCCGAGTCTCGAGGTGCATCAGTTGTCCTGATCGTGCTTGGCAGAAGCACTTAAAAAGCCAAAAACTCCAGGCAGCCCATGGAAAGGGTGTGGCGCAGCAAGGCATCCCTCTCCAAGTTGGTTTCCCTCTTCCTTGATCGACCGTTATGCCTTAGACCATGCCGACACAGGCAAGCTTGTCCATTACAAGCCACCTTTCAAAGAAGACCTAGACAGACTCCCTTACCCTAATTTCTATTATGCCTTGCAAGACCTGGTTGCATCGTATTCTCCTTCTATTACATACTGATTATAATAGGAGCTTCTTAAAGAGGTCTGTACAGCATGTTGCTCACTTTATCTATCCATGCCACTATTTGCTGATGCCCAGGGTTATTCGATATTCTGGGAACAAATAAACATCGGAGCACTTTAGTGACATGTCAGATACAAGAGTACTAGCTGAGCAACATATATGGGCAGCGGTGACTGATGGAGCAATGAATCAAACCTTCAATTGCACCAATGGTGATGTGCTTCCATGAAAGAGTTTATGGAAGGTCTTGCGTGAGGTTTTTGATGTTGAATTTGTGGCCTTTGACAAAGATGAGTAATTTAATAGGATTGAGATGGTAAAGGGCGGGGGCGGGGGCGGGGGATGGGATTGTTGTGAAATATGGGCTATTTGGGACTAAGATGGAGGATATTGCTTGTTTTGAAGCACTAAATGTGATTTTGCATATCAGGATCACTTAATGCGATTTTAACATGACTCTAGTATGATTAAGAGTAGACAATTTGGGTTTCTAGGTTATGCTGATACACTTGAGCATTCAAATGTGGGTGGGAAGATTGACATACATGAAAATCATACCATGAAGACGATGTCGACTCCAATCTAGACTTAGTTTGTTAATAAAAGGAGATGATATTCTCTCAATGTAAGAAAAATGATGCAAGACTGTAACTAATGATGCAATGGTATTCTTACTTCATCACCACATCTTTCTTTACTTTTACACTAACTTCTCTTATTCTTGCTCTCTTTTTTTCCCCATCTATTTCAACATCCTAGGCACTTTTTCACCTGTTTAAGGATCACAAAGCTAACTTGTAAAGGATCCAAGCAGATACAAGAATCTTAGTAATTCACCTAACAGACACAAAACATCCAGCAAAGGATCATGGAGGAAAGCTACTAAGATATTTGAACTCTCAAGAGGCAAAAGTGGTAAGCAAAACAGCACCATTCAGGTTTACTTTCAAACTCAATAGAGGAGTTGCCCAATGCTAAAGATCAAAAGATAAAATTTGACAACCACAGAATCATGATCTTGGCTAGCAAGGAAAGGGTCAACAAACAATACTTGAAATCCACTTGCAAAAGATAACATTTCTACACCCAGTATTACCCAATTCACATGCCCTCCTGAAAAGAAAAAAAGGCTCAGGGTTCGTGATGCATTTGCAATCAGAATTGGATCATAAAAAAATGTTGATGAAGCATTTAAGGAGGGAATAACTTGAAAACTAGCAAACAATTCGAGCATTACGAAACAAACTTGCATTCAAACTAGATTCCAGAACTAGACTTACATTGTTCAAACAATCCAAAGCTTACTATTTTCTTTCGCATATAGATCAAAACAAACCGAGCAAATACACTCAATTTCACATGACCCCGCAAACCAGTAACACTAAGCCTACCCTTATCTTATCATGTATTCTCCGAAACTTCACACCCTCTACCCGTACCAATACTGCAAACCACAATGTACCTCAATTACCCAATACCCTTTATCCTCAATCAGCTACAGATCCATAACATAACTCCTAAGAAGCCCTTCTCGAACTGAGCCAGCTATACAGTATCTCAAGATTCTAACTTTGGCAAATAATTTTATAAAAATTAAACAAAATGATCACAAAATTGAAACAAAAAAACTCAAAATCATCATTTTCATGTGATATTTATTTCATCATAATCTACAATTATCAAGATCAAATCAAATACAGGAAAACCAATTAAAGACAAGAAAAGTACCTCTCTTTATAAAAAAATGTGTACTTAACAATCAAATCCTGACAATCCATCAAACAGGACCGATCTCTCCTAGCTTCTCAGCTCCATCAACTTCAATGCCGACGCGTTTCACCGAATCAAACAACGGCAACACACGCTTTCTATAATGAATCGGCCTTGACAACTCTTCGTTTAAATCAACATAGATATTATTAACCCCGATTTCCTTTAATCTAAACCCTAGCTTCTCCCCAACACGCGACGCCGTTTTTGAGTCCCAGGATTGGCGAGAGAAGATAGAGAGGGAAGTGTTGCGGTAGATAGAGAGGAATGATTCTTGTTCGGAGGAAGAAGCCATCGCGATTATTGTGGAAGTCGTCGGGTTTGATACCTGAGCTGTTATTTTCCGGCAAGACAGGACCAGCCGGAGAAGGTGCTGCTGATTTCTTGACATTTTTTTTCTTCTTCTTTTCTTCGAGACAGGGATGAAGTGATGATGTCGTTGGGCTTGGGAAGTTTATATCAAATTTATTAAACTTCGCCTGTTTTACGACCCTGTGATAAATTTGACGGCTTAATTTTGTTTTGTTTTTTTTTATATATATAGCAATGTTCGGTCTAGTGTATATATATATTAATTAATTTTATAAATTTAAAAATTAATAATTATCTGGTAATTATTATATTAATAATTACATAATTTAAACTTGAAATCACATAGAAAATAATTTTTTTAATCCCAAACTTTTACCACTAAATTATCTATAAGATAATTTAAGGTTTAATTTAATTCATCTAAACATATTATTTTTATTTTATAAAAGTTTAAACAATTTGTTTAATTTTTTTTGAAAATCTAACTGCAATCAAATTACAAGTTTATCTGCTAAATAATTTTGATTCCCAATCCAAACTAAATTTTAGATTATATTGTTAGATGGGAACGGATTTAATAACATTAATTTTTATATAACTTTTCATTTAAACTTGTATATGATAATATAAAAATATAATTAAGTAGAACCGTATTAAAAAAAATGAAGGACATTGAGAAAACACTGTAAATATAAACACATATCACTATTTATTTATTGAAATAATATAATTATTGTTTTTCCCTTTTATTTTTAAAAAATGGTTAGGGTAATTTGGTATTTTTAACAAGACCTCTTAGTCATTATGCTATTTGTCGGGACAACTTGACCTCTTTGACATTTCATAAGTATAATATAAAGATTATATTAACTTTAAAAACAAATTTTGTTAAACAGTTGAGTAGGGTTGATTTTATCTTTTTATATTTTGGAAGTACAATGTAAAAACCCTCATACCCTTAAAAAAAACTTGCAGGGACATTTGTGTATTTTCAATATAGTATTTTTACTATTAACATGTTGGACTGTGACAATTTGATCTTTTCAACAATTAAGATAATAATTAAAAAAAATTGATGCTTGACACGCATGAGCCAATAAATAAGCAGCACGTGTGTGGTGTTACCCCATATCTAAGTGTTGCTTTTTGAGGCAGCGTTTGAAATGACTTGATGTGTTATTTCCACCAATGTCGCTTATGTAGACTATTTAGGAACGGTTGGGCTCTAGTGATCATTTTTCTTCCCTTTCTCCCTCTTTTCCATCTCCTTTTCTTGCAAAAATATAAGGGCATCCTTTCATTTATTTCTTGTATTAAATTTGATCGTATATTTTTAATTGTTGTTTGCTTTATTTTTTATATATTTTTACTGATTATTTTCTTTAAACTTTTCTTAATTATTTGATTTCATTTAAATTTTATATTAAATATAGTTTTTATTCTTTTAATTGATTTTTTTAATTGAATTTTGCTTTTAATTTGTCCACTAGCATTTGATTTTAAATTAAATTTGCTATTTAAAATCTTTTTATTATATTTTTTAATTTTATTCTCTAGTATTTTATTGATTTTTAACCTTGCTTTTTATTTTTCAAGATTTATTATTTACAAGACTGGATTCTGGACTCATAATTAGGATTACGAGTTTTGAAAGTTGATATGAATTGATCTTAGTTTTTTTAAAAGTTTTTTTTTTAATTTTATTATTTAATATTTAATTTATTAAAAATTTATTTTTTATTATAAATTAATTTTTATATATTTTTTATTTTTTATATAATTATCTCGATAAATATTTTTATTTTTTAAAAATAATTTTGATGGAGCAAAACCCCATTTGTACTTGAGCTAATTTCACAACGAGTAGATAGGCAGACAAAGGTACTGGAAGGCAGGCCTCCCCGTTTCACTAAAAGTAAACAACAATAGTTTCCTCCATTCTGTCGATCTGGGCATATTTATATTTAATATTTGTTCACTGAAAAGGTCAAAATAAACAGAAGCATGAAAATAAAGATAAATAAATAAAAAAGAAAGCAGTCGATCAACAACTTCCATTACATGTATGTAAAAAAAAAAAAAAAAAACCCAAATCCCATCTTTGTTGTGTTCAAATTTCATACTCAGAAGCTGTAATCTGTTTTAAATACTCTGTTGCTTAATGGAGGCTTTGAGCTATCCCTCAATCCCTTAAGCCCTCCATTTTCATTGCCCTCAGCCTTATCTTCCTCCACTTCTCCATCTACCTCAAAAGCAGGATGGCTAAGAATGTTGTTGAGCAGCTGTATGCCTCTAAGCGCATTTGTCAGAGGCAAGTGACCTTCAGGAGTATCATCATCAAGCTCCCAAATGAACTCGTTAGGAAAAGACCTATAGTTGTATTGCTCAACCTCGGTATCAAGCTTCTTCATCCACCCAACTTTGATGAAAAATTTGGTGAAGTCCTCGTTACACTTTTGTCGCCATATTCTCTTTTGAACACTGTATCCAAATTTGTTGTTGCTGTACTTTTTCCACAGTTCATCAATGTCTTTAAGGTCTTGTTCTGGTATGAACTGGACTTCAGAGAAGAAGACATAGCCACGTTTCTGTGCCGCCTCACCAGCTAGAACTATGAGCAGCCTGCGGGTTTCCTCATCGGCTTCGCGGAAGTTTTGGTCGGAGAGGTGTTGCTGGAGGAGGTCGAGGGAGAAGGTCTTGGAAGTGGAGGGAGCAGTGGAGGTGGCGGGGGAGATGGAGTAGGCAGTGGTGGTTGTTGAAGTAGAGAGGGAGAGAGAAATGTTAGTGGCAGTGGAGATGGAGGTGGTAGGCTTGAGGAAGAGGGAGGAGGGCGGGGAGGTATCCGAGGGGAGGACCTTGAGGAGGGAGTGATGGTGATGGAGGGACTGTAGAGAGTTGGTGGCCGCCATTTGGGAGAGAAGTAAGAGCAAGGGATCAAGGGTACTATGCGAGCTATGGGATCATTAATGGTAGCAAAGAGGAATGTGAAGGCTTTGTTGGAGATGAAGGAAGGGTTGGATTCTTGGTGGGAGATAAGGAGTTTGTGAAGAAAGAAGAGTAGATGTCATCAAGAGCAATACAAGGATGGATTTTGATTGGGTAGATGTGGGTGAGGCCATATCCTCTCCCTCTCTTTCTCTTTCCTATTCACAAAAAAAGACAGGAAACTATATTTCTATCACCATTAAAAACAAAGGACAAGAAAACAAAAGAATCATGGTGCCATCATGGCCTTTGCCTTTCCACAAGCAAGTTTGTGGAGGTAACACACGGCGGAGGCATTAGGAAAAGCACAAGGTTTTACCTCACCGCTACCACCTACAAAAACAAGGTAAATTCTAGTCTGGTTTCAGTTCATCCACTCATTTGAGAGCACATTAAAGAGGAGGAGGCCATGCAAACACATCAATGCTAGACCAATTTGCTACGTACACTTCCATTAAACCCCACCCTGGTTGATTCAAAAAATTTTAAATTGAAAAAAAAATATTAACAATGTAAAACTTGTTAATTTAATTAAATTTTTAGTGATTCGATTGATTCGATAAAACTCAATTCAAACATAATTGAACTATTTTTTAATAATTTTTTAAAAATAAAATAACATATTTTTAATAAAAGTACAAACTTCAATTATGTTAATGATTCAAGGGTTGATTTTGCGAGTTAATTAGAATAACATGAACTCATTTTTAGATCATTTTTGTACACACAATTATGCTCAATGCTTTTTGTGGGCAGGATTGATCCATCTCCCGAAAGCTTTTTTAAGGCCTTTGAAGTCTCACCTGTTGTCAACGAAGCCCAAATAAGGGCTCTCAATCAACTGGTAACAGCAAAGCAACTTCAGTTATGAGCAACAAACACCACTATAGAGCACTCTCGAAGAAAAAAACAGTAGCCATGGAGCAGTAATTCTTTGAGAAGGTACTCAAAGAGCTTGAACCCATCACTCAGACCAATCAGTTTTAAGAGGAAGATGATCTTACTATATAAAGCACAATCAAAAGATGAAGTTCATAAAGCTACAAAATCTGTTTCAATCACCTTTTTCTCAAATACTTGATTGCATTAATCCAAAACTACCAGACTGCTTGGATTTCTGCACTTATGGTGTCTAGAAGAAAGGCCCAAGCAGCTTGATCATAAAGCATGCAATGCACAGTACTGAGATACAGAAATCTTATGTCAGTGAGGCCCTCATCGAAGCAATTCTTCTTGCAGCTTTGCAAGCTTCTCTTCTTCGCCCACGTCTGGTGCTGCAAGTGAGAATGGCAATTCCGAAGAACATAACCACTTCAAAATCATGGTATTTTGGGTCCATTAACCAGAAGCACTGTGTCCTTCTACCAAGCTTGATTGGACGATCATCAAACACCTCTCTTTAGCAGGAAAGGCTCTAACAGGCCTAGGCATCCCAGACGTCATGAAGGGGAACTGATGAGAGTGATCTCTAAAACAATGGCCTGGGCTTGCTTGCTACTCTCCATCTCCACCAGGGCACAACATGGGATGTATTTTGCTATATTGAATCAGCTCAATGCCATGCAAAATCCCTTCTTCAAAACTTCACATTGCCCAGGCGATGAGCATGCGATGCATTCTAGGCGATGAGCAATTCAGTTGCTAGACAAATTTTAAGTACCCTTGGGCCTCGCCTGTGTCGTAGGCCCATTTAGGCTCAATGATGAAACCCAGTTTTCACTTTGGGCCTTTGAAGACTTAATTATTTTGTTGAAATATTATATATAAAAGTTTATTGAAGTCCTTGGGTTAGATGAGGTACATTGAGAAAAGGCTGTTTAGATCGTCGTTTAGTTTCTGTTTTTTTCACTAGTTTTACATTTTCATATCTTAATTTTATATAAATTAAAACATTTTTTTAACTAAATAAAAATATCTCCTTGATGTAAAACATTAACTTCTAGTCAAGTTGATATAAAAAATACTTATTTAATATCAGTTTTTAATATATAAGGTGGTTTTAAGTGGTTTTGTTAATTAATTCACATATTTTATGTTAATTTTTATGTCAAGCAGAGTGAAAATTAACTAGTTAAGTTAGTTATACCCGATGAATTGACTTATAATCTAGTCAAAATCTAAATAAAATATAATTTAATTTTTGTAAATGATGTAATTTTAACTTTTTTAAATAAAATAAAACCATATAATTATAAATTGATCAATTAAATTCAAAATATAAGATAGTTTGTTTTAATTATGGTTTTAAAAATAAAATTTTGAGGGAGAGAATGGAATATATACCTATATTTTGGCAAACAAATATAGCAGTTTAGTATCATTTGATGGGGGATGCTGTGCTGGTGAAGGCACTTCAAATGTTTAAGGCATTTGAAAATATAGCTGTGATTGTTTTTTAAATTATTTTTTATTATAAATATATTAAAATAATTTTTTTAATTTTTTAAATATTATTTTTAATATTAATATATTAAAATGATATAAAAATACTAAAAAATATTAATTTAAAATAAAAAATATTTTTTAATTTTTTAAAAATATTTTTAAAATACAACAATAAATCATCTCAATAAAAGTTCTAAAATATTATTCAGGTGATGGGGCAATAAAGATAAGGATGAGTAGCCAAAACTCTTAAATACTAAAATAAGACTTGTTGAACAAGAAAACGGACCAAAGTCGTCATGCAAGGAACGCATTTTTGTCCACACTTGATCTTATCTATAACGCTTGCTCCACCACACTTGAAGCTCCAACAATGTCTAGGTCTATGATTCAAATCACTATCACGACACATGTAGTTGAAGAATTACTCACAATGCTAACGTTGATTTAGTTATTATAGACCATAAAATAACATCTTGTTATTGTCTTGAAATAAAAAATACAAAAACAATAAGAACATGACTTCTTGTATTTTATGTTTCTAGAGTATAAAAAATCATTTTAAAATCATTATATAAACATATCTATTAATTAATTGCATCTTTATTTACTCAATTAAATATATTTATATTTTTTTCTACTCTAAAACACTAGCCAATTAAAATCGCAGCCACAAATTTAGTGTGAAGATGCCATGATGCTAGTTTGCTTGCACAACAAGGACCTTTCAACATGGAAATACTCTTGGAGATCAATTTTTGGTTGTGAGAAAATTTATTCCCCATTTCATTATTTAAAGTTGGAATCAATCTTGGGTGTAAAAATTGATTTGAGAATATTTTCACCATTAGGAAAAAGCCAACATGGATTTCTTGTCATGTTTTGAAAGGATAGCAGTGTTATTACAGCTCAAAATCCACACCCATAATGTTTTTATTTTATCCAAAAAAAAAAATTCATGCTATCCAAGATAAAAGCTCATCCAATCTAATACAAAATGTTAAAAAAATAATTAAAATAATTAAATATCATTTTTCTTTCCTTTTTATTACAGAGATTGATTAATCAATAAATAAATAAATAAATAAAATATGAGAATCTAACAAACATGCATTATGCTGTCTAAAAATGAATAAGTAAATAAATACATAAAATATGAGAATCCAACAAATCAAATTCTAGTGCCTAGAAAAACCAGCCTCCAAGCTCCCACCAATACAGCTGTAACGTATATAAATCAAACTTCAATTCTTTAAATCACCCCAAAATACCACTTTTTCACAGCACAAATTAATTTAAGCAATCTCTTTTGATTTCAAACAAATTATATATATATTTTTACTTTTAAAAGGAGGAAACTTTGGTGGCTTCATGGGTTTTTTATGACAGAATAAACAGGTATATTTTTAGAGATTTTAAGGCATTTTGGTTTCCGGGTTTATGAAAATTCATTGATTTCTTTACATTTTTGGTTGAAAGATTGAATCTTTCTGATTACAAGGTGAAAAGGGTTTGTGGGATTTTGAAGAATGGGTCATAGTTCAAAGAAGAAGAAGAAAGGAGGAGGAGGGAGTGGAAGGAGAAGCAAAGGAAGGTCTCAATCAAAAGATCATTCCTATAATGCATTAGATGATAATGAGCTTCTTGCTGAAGAGATTACTGCCTTGTAAGTGGTTTTTGTCTGGATTTTTGAATGGAATTGTTTAGTGATATATTCGTTTCTACTAGATCATTGTTTTTTCTAATTCATGTTTTGATTTTGGAAGCCAAAGGAAGATGCTTTGGTGTATTTGGTGGTTTGGTTCAAAAGTTTGAATTTCAGCATGTTGTTTTTGGAATTGAAGGTTGTAAGGCTACAAGTTGGTGATCTTCACTGCCTTAAAAATACTTGAAATTTAGACTTGGTTTCTAATGGGATATACCATATATATGGGCTCAGACGACAAATAATAATATATTTTGCTGACGAATTTGAATAGGTTTTGGAATCGTATATTCACTTGAGGATCATTACAATTGTAATTGAGATGGTTTTGGACCTTTGGTGCATTGAAATTGTTAGTGTTTGGATTTAAAGAGTATCCGAGGACAGATTCTACTTATTCATTCATATTTTTCGGGATGCGTTTAATTCAAATAATACCTGTTGATGATGGCCTATGGCAGTCTTTGCAAATGGAAGAAAAGCGTTAACCTTTAAACTTTTCCTATATTTAAAGTATTCCTTTGATGACCATAATACGATCAGAATTTTGTCCAGGTTGTGCCCACTTTTGCTTTCATTTTATATAAGGATTTACTTTTCACACTCGTGTCTTTGTGTTTTATTCTAATCTTGTATGCATTTAGGAATGCAATATTTCAAGAAGATTGCCAGATCATTTCAGACTCGCCTCCACAAATCACCATAAAGCTCAGGTTCATTTTATCTCATTATTTTTTCTAACTTTTACATGAAATATGATTCGTCTTGATTGTGTTTTGCTATGTTTGAATTTGAGCAGGCCTTACTCAAAAGATATGGGCTATGAGGATCTAGATGTTTCAGCTCTGCTTTCAGTCAGGTTGGTGATCCACTGGTTACTGTTATTTTTGTTTAATGTTAACACATATGTCTTCTCATACCTTTTTACTTTAACTTATTAACCAGGTGCTTGCCTGGATACCCAGACAAGTGTCCAAGGTTGCAGATTACTCCTGAAAAAGGTTTGACAAAATGTGATGCAGATAATCTTCTCTCCCTCCTAAATGACCAGGTAAAGGATGACTAATTTGACCTTGATTGGCAATATACTATCATGCACATAATCTACAATCCTGAATGCATCTCTTTTGCTGCCTTCACGTTTATTTTCTAAAGATAGTAAAGCCGATCCTTTACTTCACCGAATAGCTTTAGTTTTTGGATCAAGGGTTCTTTCACAGGGTATGATAGCCTCTTTGACCTAGTGGTCAGGATTTCAAATCCTCAAACCCTCTTCATTTATCTACTTATTATTCAACACAATGGGGTGGTAGGCCTTTGCCTAGTCAACATTTTATGGTTAATGTGCTTCAGCATGAGGCATGCTAAAGATATTAAAGCCTACCTCTGATCTTCACCTTACAACATAAGTTTTTGGGTTGTGTGATTCTTTGATATTTTAGCAAAGGGTTATTTAATGACTTTGTTAACTTCAAACTTGAAATTCAAATTTATGTTTTTGCTTCCAACATTTCAATTTTTTACTCAAATAAATTCAAATTTATTTAAGTAACTATTCTAAATTTCGCATACATATACATGCATTATCATGTACTTAATTTTATTGCTATAAATACACATTTATGTTTTTGCTTCCAACATTTCACTTTATTGGGTTGAATAGAATTGCCTTTCTCTTACTGCAAATCTCTTTCGATTAAGGCAAATTCTAATGCCCGAGAAGGACGAGTAATGATTTTCAATCTGGTGGAGGCTGCTCAAGAGTTCCTCTCAGAAATAGCTCCATTGGTTCCAGCACCTGAACCTGTAAGCTATGACATGGAATTGCCTTTTGTCTTCCCAATTTTTTTAATCAATATCCATATATTTATTATCAATTCATTAGTTTGCTTCCATGCTTTCACTTGCAAAGCCATATATTTCAGTTTTTGATTTGTTAGTTTTGGCTCTTCTTGTGTCATGATTATTCCATGAATCAATGTCTGTTTATCAGCATTTTCTGGTTTGGTGTTTTCTTAATCTTTTTCATGATCGGAGACTTGGGGAATTGATATTATTTACCATATGGCTGTCCTATATTTCTTATGTTTTCAGATTAGAAAATTTTGTTTTTAATTTCTAGGTCTTCATTTTATGTAAAGAGTTGAGGAGTGTTCCTTTTGGGTGGAACTATAGCATAGAGTGAAGATTAGAAAGCAACACTTAATAACAAAGTGTTAATAACAAAGTCAAACACAATGGTGATTTAAGGGGAAGGGGTGGGATGAAGGTCCAAAAGAAAAAAAGTGTCATAGCAGTGTCATGTATCCTGTAAATTTTTATGTTATTGTTCATTCTTTATGTTCTCTATTTGTTTACATGTGCTCTAATTTATTAATTTCTTCTGCAGGTTTTGTGCTCATCCATCAATAGCAGCATTCAGTTGTTTCAGAAGGACATTGCAGTTTCTAGTAACAAGAGCTGCTCATCCAGGGGACCTTTTGTTTATGGTTTCATAGACCTCTTCAGTGGCTGTGGAGAGTCATGGCATTGGGGTCTTGCTGTGGATGAATTAAAATCCCACGTGTTAGACCATTCAGAAGTTGGATATGAGGTACAGGAGAAGAAACTTGATAAGATTACAAAGCCAATGACAGTCAAAGAGGCAAAGCAAGGTCTGTTGGTTTCCCCTATTGCCAAGTTGGATACCCTTGAAGAAGAAAGTGAATATGAAAATAAGGGCCTATCTACTTCTAATTCAAGTAGATCTCTAGTGGAGGAATTGGCAGGAATTGACATGAAAGGGGAGAAGCAGGTGAATAATATTGAACATGTTCTTTTTGTTTTTGGTTTTTTTCCCTACCTTTTGAGTGTTAACTTCTTGATTTTTAAAGTTTGTGTTGCCTGTGATTCCATTGTTCTTCATATAAACTCGATATTTCCACCCTTTTAATGCTCTTCTTTGGATATATCATTTCTAAATGTGTATAATAACCAACACCAAATTGTTAAAACAATGAGGTGGTTAAGGAAGTGCTGTCAATTTTCTTAGCTTTCAGATATTCACTGGGCTCTTCATTATAGTTATTATTGATTATGCATGGGTCAAAATCAGAGAGTATATGCACTGCTCTCTTTTTATTTTTTGTGCAGCTTTAATGCTTTGTGAATGGGTGGGTGGCACCTCCTTTGTTGCCTTTCCAATAGATTTAGATTGCTTATGAAAAGACTTTAATTGTAAAGGGGTTAAACCATCCTTGATGGACAGGTTTTGTAAAATATGCACTGAAAATATAAAAATCCTAGGTTACCAAGACACAACTTTTGAAATTCTGGGCAAAAAGTACAATTCAGCTTTTGATTGCTTCTTGAAAATGGAGATGAGCTTGATGAAAATAGAAAAGGTAATTGTTTGTGCATTTCATAAATATGCCTGAATAAACCATGGATTTTCACAAAGTAGTTCAATTGTTGTGCCATAATAAAGAATGTATGACAAACATACCACCAATTTTGAAGAAATAGTAACTACCATTATTTGTCATCATTCTTCAAATTCAAGGTCAAATTTGTATTGTAATATTCACTGACAAAGATACTGCATACTTTTATAGGGTATTTTTCTCGAGGAGCATGGCTATGGGTCAAAAGATGATGATGACCAGGACGATGGTGACAATAGCAATGATGATGAAGATTTTGAAAGTGAGCCTTGGGAATCACTGTCATCGAATTCCTTAGGGTTTAATCAAGCATCTCAAACTATTGAAAAGGATCTTATAATGGTACTTCATTTATTATTGGGATAAGAATCATACTCTTCATTTTGTTTGAAGAGTCTGGACTGGTTATTCCTTTCCACTTCAATTATGGACTGATATTGCTTCTTTGTTAGGTTCATCTTCTTCGTTTTGCTTGTGCCTCAAAAGGAGAATTGGTTGATTCTCTGCCTCAAATAACCACCGAACTCTGCAACTTAGGTGTATGTAATCTGATGTCTTCCTGTCTTGCAGAAAGAAACGAAGTCATTTTTGTTGTCTGGGAAAAGTCAAAGTTTTCTTAATATATGTTCTCTGATGATGGATAACCTGGTGCAGATAATTCCTGAGTCAGTACGGGAATTAGCTTCTAAACCATCCTCAACGTTTAACAAGACATTTGATCATGTTTTCCATCAACATACGGTTCGCCACTCTCTCTGTCTTTGTTTTTTTGACAACTGGAAACAAATTTCAAGTTGTTCTTCACATTGTTGTCTGTTCTATTAATTTTATCTAGGTCTCATCTAGAGTATCTCAATTTTGGAAACCTACTTCTGATTTAGGAGGGGCTAGTGCATCTCTCCCAAGCTCTCGATATCTGAATGACTTTGAAGAGCTGCAACCCCTTGGTATTATAATCCTCCATATCTGCGTGTGTGCAAGTGTTTCTATGAGTTTATTTAGATACTGATTGAACTCTTTCTGGATATATATACATATGTCTATGTGAGATCATAGAAAGGTGGAATGTTAGGTGCTGACAAATAGGTACTTTATGAAGATGCTTGCTTATAAATGTGTTTTTACTATTTGACCAAGACTTTTATGTACTTGAAAATTTAATTACTGATTTACTAGATGCTTCTTTATGAAACTTCATGTTCGAGTCTTCATGGCATTGTTGTGACTGAATGCTTTGACATTACAATTGTGACACAGGAGGTTATTAAGGAAAATTATTTTTATTATTTCCTATTTAGTTTAGGAAATTAAATAATATGCTTAATAACTTTATTTTTCCTAGTTTGTTCAAGACTTTTATTACTTTTCCTTTATTTTTAGGTTTACTGGTTTGTTTAGGTTGGTTTTTGGGTTTATTTAAGGAGTTGAATAAGGTTTTGAATCAGGGTTTTTGTGTGATCCTTTTTCGGCAAAATTCTGTCTTTCTTTGTGCTTGCTGTTCTTGTGTTACTCCTGTGTGCATCAATTCATCTACAAACTTTTTTGACATTACAAAACTGCAGTATGCCTTTTTTGTGGCCATAAGTTCAGTAGATACCATATTTATGCTTTACTTAGAGTTTCCTTTATGAATGGTAACAGGTCATGGTGGTTTTGGCCATGTTGTATTGTGCAAAAATAAGCTTGATGGAAGGCAGTATGCGGTGAAGAAAATTCGCCTCAAGGACAAAACCCTGCCTGTTAATGACCGAATCTTGAGGTAAATTTATTTTAGATTATGCAGTGGAAGTCAGTGCTCAAGGTTTATTGAATGCCAACATGTCTTCTTTTCTTTTGACTCCCTAGAAACATCATTCTCTTTTGGTGCAATAGAACTCCCTGTTTTTTTTTCCAAATTAAAAATGGAGTGGAAACTTGATTTTGTGTTCTGATCATGTAAAATTTGCTTGAAGTTTGCAGTACATTTTCTTTTTTATGTTTGATTTTAATTTAATATTTGTGCCAACCATCACGAGGTACTTAGGGAAGTAGCCACCCTTTCACGTTTGCAGCATCAGCATGTTGTCCGATACTATCAGGTATAACTTTCTTTTATGCTTGTTCTGTGGATTATTGAGTAGGAAAGAATCACAATCATGTCTTTGTTGGTTAAGTGTAGCATGTCAAGATATTCATACATGTAAAATGTATAAGACAGTCACTGGTCACTTGTAGAATGATACGAGATTGTTACGAGTTTTTCTGAAATTTAAAGGATGTGTTAATTCAGCATGCTGCTTATATTTTCTATGGCAAAGAGGTTATACAGCTTCTGAAAGTGACATACTTTTAGTTTTGGCTATAGAAATGTAAGGTTCAGGAAAAAATGCTGTTATATTTTTCAGGCCTGTATGATGATTGTGATATTTGTGAAACTTCCCAGGCATGGTTTGAAACAGGAGTTGTTGGTATTTTTGGTGACTCCACTTGGGGTTCTGCTACTGCAGCAAGCTCCACATTCAGCTACAAGGGTGCAAGCTCTGCTGGTGTTGGGCAAGAGAATAAGCTCGAATCAACTTATCTGTACATTCAAATGGAATTTTGCCCCAGGTATCGTGGTTTCTTCACTTCAATTTTTTCCTGCCTTGTTTTGTATCCTTTATAGTATTCTTTAGATGATTTTTCATCATTCATTTTTGTAGGTTAGTTTCTCCTTTGTTTTAAATGAGAAGAACAAAATAAACTTTCATGAATTTGCAGTGAAAAAATTGCATGAAATGCAAAAATGTCTTTGAGCATATGATTATTTTATCCCTTTTATCCATGCAATGAATATAAAAGGAAGTCTATAATTCATACAGACTTTCCATAAATTTACTTATTTTTCATCTTGAAGGCGTATAGTTGTTAATCTTCTGTTGTAACGTCGTCTTCTTCTTCTTCTTCTTGTTTTTGTTTATGCAGTTTGAATAGCAAATCACTTTCTTCAAGTTATCAACTGCTTTTGAGTTCTGATTTTTCTTTTTGCCATAATTGTCAGGAATATTATTGCTTTATTCTTCTTATCCTATAAATTTATGAAACTAAAGAGCTTTATTGCATGTTTTATTACTGTTTTCACTTATTTTATTGACCTTGCTCCATTCTTTTCTTTTTTTCATTGCTTTCGATTTTGGAAGGACTCTCCGCCAGGTTTTTGAATCATATAATCATTTTGACAAAGACTCAGCATGGCATTTATGTCGGCAAATTGTGGAAGGCTTGGACCACATCCATGCACAAGGAATCATTCATCGAGACTTGACCCCTAATAACATATTTTTTGATGCTCGGAATGATATTAAAATTGGAGATTTTGGTCTCGGTAAGATCCAGGAGCAATTCTCTTTCTCTGCGAGTACTAGAGTTTATTGTCTATTTAATTAATTATGTCGGTTGCAATTGTGAGTATTTCTCTTGAATATATGATGTGCCAAAAAGATGAAATGAATTGCAATGAAGCTAATTGGATTGCACCAATCTACAATTTTGGATTATTTTATAAAACTCATATTTAGTTTAAATACTCAAAATTGGTCAATCAAGACCCTGATTTTATCGCAAGTGTTTATAATGTACAATTAACACCAGAAAATTCTAATATTTCATGTTATAACTTTGATTCTAGGAGGGAAATGTTTTTGTCTTTTACATTGGCAATGGCCTTTCAGTTTGGCAATAAATCCTCCAGTGAAAAAACAGTAAAACAAATAAAAAAAGATGTCCAAGGAGACGATTTTAAGTTTTACCACACTCCCACTATACCATATTTTGATACAAAAATAAGAAACAAAGGTGACATATTGGGATTCTGGTTAAACATTTTTAGAGTGTTATTATCATCCCCCAAAGTCTCGTTGGACATGATAAGAAAGGAGGTGCTTTTTGAAGCTCTTAACCTGACCGTGATGTGCACATGTGCAAGCACTCATAATTGGAGCTTTTACCACAGGTGCTATTTGAAGTTCTTAACCTGACCATGATGTGCACATATGTAAGCACTCATAATTGGAGCTTTCACCACATCCAACTAAGAATTTGGTTCCCTTATACCGATGAGGGCATGCATTGATTCATGATCAAGCAACATCTCAATTCCATTATAAAATAAA
Organism: Populus tomentosa; assembly: GCA_018804465.1. Taxonomy (NCBI): domain Eukaryota; kingdom Viridiplantae; phylum Streptophyta; class Magnoliopsida; order Malpighiales; family Salicaceae; genus Populus; species Populus tomentosa. Next base: position 12,220,657 of record CM031981.1, read on the forward strand.
AAGGAATATCTCTGTTCATTTTCTAACAGTCGTTTGATCTGTGGTTTCAGCCAAGTTCTTGGAATTGGAGCAGCTGGATCATGACGCAGCTTTGCCTACAGATACAGCTGGAGTTTCAATGGACGGTACTGGTCAAGTTGGAACCTACTTTTATACTGCTCCTGAAATTGAGCAAGGATGGCCAAAGATTGATGAAAAGGTAAACTTTTGGTGGCAGCTTCTTCAACTTAATCGTCAGCATTAGTCATCATGCTAGTTAAGCTCCAATTTTGCAGTCATGTAATACATTTTGTTCAGATATTTGCAAGATTGCTAACCCATCTACATTTCAGGCTGACATGTACAGCTTAGGAATTGTGTTTTTTGAGGTTTGGCACCCTTTTGGGACAGCCATGGAGAGACATGTTATTCTATCTGATCTGAAACAAAAGGGAGAGCTTCCTCCCTCATGGGTTGCTCAATTTCCAGAGCAAGCATCCTTGTTGCGGCGCTTGATGTCTCCAAGTCCATCAGATCGTCCATCTGCCAACGATCTTCTAAAGCATGCATTTCCTCCAAGAATGGAATCCGAGTTGTTAGATAGTGAGTATTTTTTTTGTATTCTTGTGTGTATGTATTCCTTTGCTCATCTGTGTCTTTGAAAATTACATACAATAGTATTGTGATGGACAAGTAGGATTTATTGTCTTAACAGATGAAGAAAGGGAAACTTGGAGATCATGGTAAAGGATGATAAAATTTGGACTTGCATTTCTCAGCTTATTTCTAATTTTTTTTGTACCTTTTGACTTTCATAAGAATTGAATGTTAGAATTTGTAAAATTAACAGAAACTGAGGAATTTTCAGGAATGTATTTAGATATATGGAATTGTATTATCAGAAAAAGAAGAATGTACCACAATAGAGGATACTCAATTCTCAGGAATTTAAAATCTGTGGTCACAATTCCACCAAATGAATGGGGCACAAAAGACTTGTATAACTCTTAAGAGTGGTGCACTAATACCAGAATTGTTTGCTTACAAGTTCAAATAAGTAGTATGATTACTGCTAGGGAGTGATCTCTGTGAAATTACAAGCACTTTAGAATCTATAATGAATTTTTATGACCACTTTTTTTTAACATATTTTATTTTGGACAAATATGGAATTTTATGTCTTCTGAAGTGGTCATGTAGCTTTTATTAATTAGTTCAACTTATTGCCCTTTTGCCTTATGTTTTCAGATATGCTAAGAACAATGCAAACTTCTGAGGACAGAAGTGTGTATGATAAAGTTGTGAATGCTATCTTTGATGAAGAAATGTTACGCATGAAAAACCAACATCAACGTGCTGGTAGATTGAGGATTGTCAGAGATGATACTTCCTGTATCCAGCTTGAATATTTAGACACAGAGCTCCGTGATTGTGTTATTGAAATCGTTAGAGAAGTGTTCAAACAACATTGTGCAAAGCATCTGGAAATAATATCCGTGCGCTTATTGGATGATTCCCCACAATTTAACAGGTTAGTTCTACCCAAATATTTCTGTCATCTTTCTTGTCTAGTGTTAGAGCTGGTTCTAACTTATGGTTTTGCATGAGAAGGAACACTGTAAAAACTTTTGACCCATGGGGGAGATTTGCTCGAACTTTGTCATGAGCTGCGTCTGCCTTTTGTTAGATGGCTTATTGCAAACCAGGTACCAAACTCCATACTGTTGGACATTGATTTTTTGCCATATATATGATAATTGTAAATTGGCATCCAAGTTTAAGGAGGTAGTTGCTTATCTTCTCATGGTTTGATTAGACTATCCCCTTTTTCTTTCTCAATTGTAGTTTTTTTTTTTCTGTTTTCTTCATTCTCTCAACTTTCCTCCTCGTTAGCTGCACACTGTTCTGAACCATGACTTACCTAGAGGGAGTTGGCATCACAGGGTTTAGCAATCTAGGTCAAAATCAGGGAGTACTTTTTATTTAATTTAAAATATGCGAAGTGGAAATGATATTGGTTTTGAAAAATTCCAATTCATGCATTGTTCCTAATAAACATAGTTGTATAGGGCTTCTTTCTTTATTAAATGAAGTTTTCCTTAATTTGGGGAATTTTGACTTACAAAGCATCTGAAAATGAACAGACTTGAAAGTTTGCTGCACAAAATAAACCCTGGTACTGGGAGCTGGAGACTCAGCTGATGGATGATAGTCAAAAAACCTTAGGGGTTTGTGTTTGACAGTGGTTAACTGTTTCTCACTCATTATTACAAGTTTCTACCAATCATTGGGAGGAAATCTGAATTGAATAATTGAATAGTAGAGGGGCACACTATTTTTTTTTTATAATTGTTTGGGAAGAAAGATTACGAAATAATTACCAGCAGGATTTATTTTGTTTTTACATGTATTGTTAAAGTTGTAGTAGTACTGAAAACTAAACGTTTACATGGGTTTTTATACTGAACGAAAGAAGTTATCTTAATATGGTCAGGAAAAGGTTACTTTCAAATTATTTTGCATCATACCTTACCTTTTTTGTCATTTTTGAGTGAGATCAGGATGGG